>OZ005689.1:5299152-5818944 GCA_963930775.1 Cliona cf. orientalis | reverse complement strand
GTCAATCATTACACTAATTTTTTCCTAATACGTCTAAATTATACAGAATTCGAGCAGAATAACAAGCAACCAGAACCTGCCTCAAGCAAGACAGCATGAGTCTCTTGACTCTATCACTTGTTATCCTCTGCTCTCTAAACCAAGCATCCAGTGAGGTCTATTACATCACAACAAACTCATCTGACCTTTGCACTGTACAGCCATGTTTAACCCTCTCTCAGTTTGCTGCTAACTCAAGCCATTCCCTCCATTCCAACACCACACTGGTCTTCCTCCCTGGAATACACAACCTCAGCAATGTCAACCTGACATTGTCAAATGTGGACAACTTTCTAATGAAGTCTGAGAACTCAACAGCACAAATCAAATGTACGATTGAATCAGCTATGCAATTCTACCAATCACAGTGCATTCATATTGCTAACCTGGAGTTTATTGGATGTGGAGGAAATAAAGTGAGACATGTTGAAGAATTTGTGGTTGAAGACACAAAGTTTGAAGGTCAAGAGAACAGTTCAACTGCACTAGAGCTAATTGAAACAACAGCACAGATTGTCAACAGCACTTTTCTATCCAATAGAAAAGGATTGTACAGAAAATGTGTTACATTTAACCAATATGGTTGTATATATAATTATTATTATTACCGGTATGATAGATTCATTGGCGGTGCAATTATTGCTACCAACAGTACAGTTGACATCAGCCAAAGCAGATTTAAAGACAACGAAGCAGACTTTGGCGGAGCTATATTTGCAGAACAGGATAGCATTATTAGCATGAGCAGTAACATGTTTGTTAGTAACAGTGCTAGCAGGTATGGAGGAGTACTGTATTCCAGCAGCAGTACTATCACAATAGAAGCAAGTGGATTTCATAATAACAGTGCCAGGTCCTATGGAGGAGTACTGTATTTCAGCAGCAGTACTATCACAATAGAAGCAAGTGGATTCCATAATAACAGTGCCAGGTCCTATGGAGGAGTACTGTATTTCAGCAGCAGTACTATCACAATAGAAGCAAGTGGATTCCATAATAACAGTGCCAGGTACTACGGAGGAGTACTGTATTCCAGCAGCAGTACTATCACAATAGAAGCAAGTGAATTTCATAATAACGATGCCAGCAGTGGAGGAGTGCTGTATTCCTACAGCAGTAATATCACAATAAAAGAAGCAAGTGAATTTCATGACAACAGAGCCGGAAGTGGAGGAGTACTGTATTCCATCTACAGCAGTACTATCACAATAGAAGCAAGTGGATTTCATAATAATAGTGCCAGGTACTATGGAGGATTACTGTATTTCAGCAGCAGTACTATCACAATAGAAGCAAGTGGATTCCATAATAATAGTGCCACGTACGATGGAGGAGTACTGTATTCCAGGAGCAGTACTATCACAATAGAAGCAAGTGAATTTCATAATAACGATGCCAGCAGTGGAGGAGTGCTGTATTCCTACAGCAGTAATATCACAATAAAAGAAGCAAGTGAATTTCATGACAACAGAGCCGGAAGTGGAGGAGTACTGTACTCCAGCAGCAGTACTTTCACAATAGAAGCAAGTGAATTTCATGACAACAGAGCCAGAAGTGGAGGAGTACTGGATTCCTACAGCAGTACTATCACAATAGAAGCAAGTGAATTTCATAATAACAACGCCAGCAATAGTGGTGGAGTACTGTACTCTCGATCCACTATCATCACAATAGCTAGTAGTAGCTTCACTAGTAACGTTTCACCAATTGGAGCAATTATTCATACAGTATCCAGATCTGTGATTCAGCATACATATGGCTATTTCCTGATCAATAACAACATAGCTGATAGGTATGCTGTGATATACTTATCTAACTCAGAATTCATTGGAGATGATTCAGGAAATGCGACTGTAACATTCTCAAACAATTTAGGATCATTAGTTGCATTTAACAGCAATATCACTTTCAATGGTTATGCTACATTTGTGAATAACCAACCATCACAAACTGTCTCAGGTGACTTCCAAGAAGGAGGTGCAATAACTTTATTTCAGAGCAATGTATTTTTTGATGGAGAATGCAATCTTGAACACAACCATGCTGAAAATGGCGGAGCAATACATTCCACTGAGAGCAGACTCTATGTGAATGGTGATGTAACTATAGCACATAACACTGCCACTGGAAATGGAGGAGGTGTCTACCTCTCAACTAGCGAACTAAACTGCCAACGAGAAAGCTATTTTGAACTTTATGGTAATATAGCAGTGAGTAAAGGGGGAGGACTCCACGCCATTGGCTCATCTATCAAGGCAGCTTCATCCTTTGTTGGATTGTCCCAAAACATGTACAATTACACTGGTGCAATAATAGACATAAGTAGAAATGTGGCGGAGAGGGGAGGCGGAATATCACTGGAAGCCAATGCAAAATTTTATATCCTGAAATATGACTACATGTTATTGTATTATTATGCTAATTATGAGGACTTCAATACAACAACATTCACAGCCAACAGTGCAGACTACGGTGGAGCAATATATGTGGATGATGATACCAACTCTGGTACATGTACTAGCAACACAGAGACAGAATGCTTCTTTCAAGTACTTGATCTCCACAATAGTGATGAAAGTCCATATTTAATGGTCATACAGAGTCTCAGTACACAGAGTATGTACTTTTCACAAAATCATGCCATTGTTTCTGGCTCCACTCTCTATGGAGGACTACTAGACAGATGTGCAGTGAGTCCATTTGCTGAAGTTCACAATAAGTACCCACGTGACTTTAAAGACAGAGGTGATGGGGTTGCTTACTTCAAGAATGTGTCCACTCCTACGAATACATATTATACATACAACTACAGCTTAGGGTATGATCCTATATTCATGTATATGGAAACTGTGCAGATTGACACAAACCTCTCAGTATCCTCTAATCCAGTTAGAGTGTGCCTTTGCTTCAATGCTGATCAAAACAATACCAATGACTGCACCCACCAACATTACACTGAGGTTAAAAAGGGACAAACATTAAAACTCTCAGTTGTTGCTGTTGACCAGAATGGCCAACCAGTTAGTGCAACCATCCAAACCTCCCTTCAATTCACTGAGAGTGGTCTAGCTGAAGGTCAGCTGGCTAGGAATATACCTGCTGAGTGTACTAATTTGACATTTAACATTGTTTCACCCCATATCTCTGAACATCTGTCCCTCTATGCCTCAGATGGTCCGTGCAAGGATGCTGAACTCTCTAGGGCAACAGTACAAATTCACTTTCTCCCTTGCAGCTGTCCAATTGGGCTACAAGAATCAGGAATGAACAGCACAAATTGTACATGTGACTGCCATAGCAATATCAGTCAATATGTTGATCACTGTGATAGCCAGAGTGGATTATTATTCAAAAAGCCTCAGTCCAGAGCCTGGATTTCCTACATCAATGACACAGACCAAACTGGTTATCTAGTCTACCCCAACTGTCCTTCTGATTACTGCTTATCAAACAGTCCACCAGTTGACCTCAACCAGCCAAATGGAGCTGATGCTCAGTGTGCTTTCGACCGGGCATCTCTGTTGTGTGGATCTTGCCAACCTGGTTTCAGCCTCTCTCTTGGTAGTTCACACTGCCTTCCATGTCCTAGCTACTGGCCTGCACTACTCATAGCAATCACCATAACTGCAATTCTAGCTGGTATAGCACTGGTGGCTTTATTGTTACTACTCAACGTAACTGTTGCAGTTGGAACTCTAAATGGGCTGATCTTTTATGCCAATATTGTATATGCAAACGAAAATATTCTACTTCCATTTCGAACAAGAAACTTCATTACTATGTTCATATCATGGTTAAACTTAGAAATAGGAATTGACACCTGCTACTTTCCAGAAATGGATGCTTACATTAAAACATGGCTACAGTTAGCTTTTCCTGCCTATGTCATTCTTCTTGTGGTTTTAGTTATCATCATCAGCTCCTACTCTACTAAATTTTCTACCCTCATTGGAAAGAAGGATCCAGTGGCAACTCTGGCTATACTTATTCAGCTTTCCTATGCTAAGCTTCTTCAAATCTGCTTTAAATCTCTATCAGTTGGGATTCTGGAGTATCCTGATGGCTCTAGTGAAAAGCTGTGGCTCCCTGATGCAACTGTCAAATATCTCTCCGGAAATCACATTCCTCTATTCATTGTAGCTGTTCTCCTTTTACTGGTTGGTCTGGTCTACGCTGTTCTTCTCTTCTCCTGGCAGTGGCTCCTCTACCTTCCGAGATGGAGAATTTTCAGGTGGTCAAGGAATCCAAAGATACAAACA
The DNA here is from genome assembly GCA_963930775.1 of Cliona cf. orientalis. Classification (NCBI taxonomy): domain Eukaryota; kingdom Metazoa; phylum Porifera; class Demospongiae; order Clionaida; family Clionaidae; genus Cliona; species Cliona cf. orientalis. The sequence continues at coordinate 5,814,646 of OZ005689.1, read as the reverse complement.
TTCATTGAAACCTACCACAAGCCTTACACTCCCAAGTACCGCTACTGGACTGGACTGCTGCTGATAATTCGTGTCGTCTTGTACCTTGTAGGTGCCACAAATGTTTCCAATGACCCCACTATTGCTCTTACAGCTATCAATTTTACAGTGTGTTGCATTTTTGCTTTGAAGCAGTTCTTTGGCAGCAGACTGTACAGGAAATGGCCAGTGGATGTACTTGAGACATTTTTCTACTTGAATATCCTATCGTTCATGACTTTCACCTGGTATTCTCTTGATAGCCCGGCTAGCACCCGTAAAGCAGCTGCCACTTCAGTCATCATCACACTCATTGTGCTGCTGCTTATCATCCTCTACCATGTCTACACATACACCTCAGTCTTCTCAAAGATTTATAACACAAAGCTCGGTAGAATTATTGACAGACTGTTCACTGATGGTGATCCAAAACCAAAACCTGAACGTCACTGGAGCCTACCACCTGATGATGATATTCATCGATTCAATGAACTCTTGGACGTGATTGACCGCCCTGTTAACACTTATGACTATAAAGCGCTAGTCAAACAGCAAGAGCCAGTAAAGCCCACCCAGTCTGTGGTGGAGGTGCACCAACCCCGTGATCTTGCAGCACCAGATCCTGAAGAAGTGGCCAACTCACCTGGTGCTGCAGAGGCAGCCCAAGTCAAAGAGAAGGAAGCAGTTAGCCGAGTCTAATGTAAACTTTGAGTACAATCATAGAAACTCTAAAAATTAATATAAACTGAATAGATGTTATTAACTAAATTGTTTATTAGAAACTTATGCTACATTAAAGTAGCAGTGTGCTAATTTCTCATGATATAGTTCAGTATAAGGAATTAATTTGTGTAATAGGCCTTATTGAATTATGTATAAGCAACAGAAAATCATGTAGTAGTGTTTCATATAACTTAAGAGACCTTGTTTAAATATTTTATTTGAATACTTTGTGTCAGGTAGGAGTAGGGTCTCTAGAGGCGGATATTCAATACCAGTTCTTAACACTGTTACTCACTAAGTTTTTGTTTCATTAATTTTATCGCCGCACTTGCACAAAGGGTAAAGTAAGCAGTTGTGTTGTCCGGTGTTCATTGATTTTTACCCCGTGCGCATGCATCTCTATGGCACCATTGTTTGTGCACATGGCACTATAATTCTGACCAATCATGAGCCTTCTGAACATGTGGCAAAGTGCATCCGCTTTTGTACCCTCTGTAATGACATGGACTACAGTGTATATACATGTAAGTAAACAATCACTCTGAGAATATTTTTCATATTAAATATAGAGTGTAACAAATGTTTCCAGAATTATTACATGTATCTCTATAGAGCTCTAGTTAGACAAAATTAATAGATTATGCCATGGGTAGGTGGGGGAATAATTATGTGTATATGTACATGCATGTAGATTAGCTAAGCTAGAGCAAGCTGAGCTAAGTGTGGCCCGGGAAATGCTACGAAGGGGAAGGGGGTAACCAGACAGCCATGTGGAAGAATGACAGGGAGAAGGTATGCATGTAGAGAATGGAGACAGAGAGAGAGAGAGGGAGAGATAGGAAAAAGGACAGAGTGAGCCCGGATTCCCTCACCGGCTTAATGCAACCATCCTTAATGCTCACCAAATATCCTGACTCTGTTGGCATTGCTCCACTGCTTGCTCTCCTGAGGGGTCATAAAGGTCGACATCCCAATGAGGATCTCATAGCTGTCGGGAGCAGTGGATCGACCAACCAGAACCTCGACGAACGCACTGCCATCGTTGCCAATGTCAATCCGGGATTGAACCTGGGTGGACTTCTCCAACTACATTGTAGCTATATTATACATGTATGTAATGTAGATGAGATGAAGAGTCTGCCAGTACAGTTTGGTTGCTATCAACACGGATACGAATATGAAATCAGCCTTCGCCTAATATCTATTGCCATATAAGGTAAGTGGTCGTCAAAGGTCCATGCAAGAGTTTTTGTTTTCCCTATCTACCTGTAACTTGTAAGACGATAACTGCTTTCTTTTCATCGGCTGAAGCACACTTCGTTCCACTTGCAAGATTGTCAGCTTGATCATGATGGCTCTACATGTACAACAAAACTAGTCTCACAACCCACACCCTTAGCTTCATCATCTTGCAAGACTACATGTATGTAGCAGCAGGTATACTATGCTACAAAATAGAAAAACCCGGGTATGAAGCTAATAAACACCTTCGGTTCCTAATTCAAGTATGCTTTCAAAGTGGATTGAAGCTGAGTCCATCATGCAATGTCCTAGCCTCGTCCCCAGGCCCTTTGAGGGGAGGAGGAGAAAGGGCCTGGGGACGAGGCCCTTTCTCCTCCTCCCCTCAAAGGGCCTGGGGACGAGGCTAGCAATGTCCCTATCAAGGAGCTGATTTTGAACGAGAGGGATGCAAGGAGTTTTTTTTTATTTACGTACCGGACCTTCGCTGCTCACTGCGGAACAAACGTGCAGGATGTTATAACTGCACTGGCATAATATAACTAGAGTTACACTTTGTGTAGCAGTCCTCGCTCAGCGAGCCACCATGCCAACCAATATCCTGTATTAAACTTCCGGTTTATGCATGATGATTATTAAATTTTTAGGATTCCCCCGCCTTCCCTGTAAATTAAATTTGTGTTATACGTGTAGATCATGTGACAAGGGAGTGGTTTCTTTTGTCTATGCTGAAGTATTAGCAACAAAAGGAGCTCCATTATGTCGTCAGTCTTGGAAGAATGAAGCCAAGAGTAGACCAATTGACAGGCCACAGCTAGCAACATCTTTACCATCAGCGACAGGACGAACAACTTCGGGCCAAGAAGGTGCGATCGTTTTTGGCCGCGCGAAAATTGATTTACCCGGTAAGCACAGTCCAGCCGAACAGTAGAGTTTGTAGGCCTTGCATGACCATCTTGAGGGAGGCCACAGCTTTTGACTCAGCAACACATGGCGACGTGGCCTGAGTCGCCGAAGAGAGTAAGAAATAAAATTTAGACGCACGCGAAAGATACGCCCAGAAGCCATACGAAACAACTCTCGAGCCCGAGTAGAGACCTCGCTTCGCTCGGAATAATTGGTACGGGGTCGTCGCACCCTTGCACATGCTTGGTGGGCGTGGCCAATGCTCGAAGTTTGTTCAAGATGTCGGACATGGATGAAGATGTGTATGATGAGGAAGAAGACTATGATCTGGTGAGTGAGAGGCCATTTTAGCGACACGGCTAGCAGGTTATCTTGCTCAGAAGCTATGCAAGGTCAAGAAAGGCCATAAACTGATGCCATGACCTTGCTGTTGCATGTGTTGACAACTTGTGAAAGTTTTGTATTCTCTCCCTCCCTCCTTTCTTTCCTACCTACCTTCCCATCTCTTTTCCCTCCCTTCCCTTAATCTCCCTCTTCATCCCTTTCTCTTTTATTCCCCCTTCCCTCCCTCTCCTCTCCTTATCTCCACACATCCCTACATCCCTACTCCTCCCATGTCACAGGAGTACACTGATGACAGTGGTGAATCGACAGACCCGGAAGAGATCGCCATAGAGAATGAGTACTTCAGCTCCAAGGCTCTCAAGGAAGATGACCCAAAAGGAGCACTGGCCGGATTCCAGAAGGTCCTCGAGCTGGATACCAAGAAGGGGGAGTGGGGATTCAAAGCGCTTAAGCAGATGCTCAAGATACTCTTCAGAATGGTGAGTATAGAGATGAGTAGGTAATGGTCGTCAAGTCTTGAGAATGAAGTGGGCAATGGTCGTCAGATATCACTGCGGACAGGTAATGGTCGTCCTTCTTACTGGCATGTGCTTGCATAATAGTCGGAACAGTATTGGAGATGTCCGCCATTATTAATCAGCTACCCCCATCTCCCTTACACAGTATACCATAGTTAATCGAATACAACGTATGATCCAATCTAACATAAGAAATTAGCATTAATTTTTACGAATTCTCATAACGTATATATAATATGGAGCGGTTGACGACCTTTACTAGAAAATCGCACGTTTTTCAAAAGTGAAATTATTTTTTTTTCCATATGTAGTATTAGATTAAGTACGGTAGTTTAATGTGGGTGGCCATTTTTTGGATCAACGCCTGTCACCTTTCACTTGCATGATGCATGTTGTTCAGAGTGACTTTGAGGGCATGAAGACTCGCTATAAGCAGCTGCTGACCTACATGAAGGATGCTGTGACCAGGAACAAGTCAGAGAAGTCAATCAACTCAATTCTCGACTACATCTCAACTTCACAGCAGGTAATATCATAGGACATGATCGTTACCGTAGGTCGGGTTTTGATTGCAAATTTCTAATAATAATTATTACGAATTGCTAGAATTTGCAATCATTAAACTCACAGAGTAGCTCAAGTCCCTTATACGGTACGCGATTGACCATTGCAATCGTTAGACTCACAATCTGTCCTGATTGGTCATACAGTGTATAAACTCTATGCAATCAAAACCCATTCTACAATATGCTATTTCATAGCACACACATATGCAATGTAGTTGCGCGTGTGAGCTGGATCATTAATATTAATAAACGATGTACCATCACCTACATGTGCATGTAGCTTCTACTTGCACTCGTGGTTGCTCACATTAATTTTTCAAAATTTTCAATTTATTGTGAAATAGTCATGATCTATGGTACACACATGTGTACACCTATCATTTTATTGTGAAATGGTCATGCCTTATGTGACTTATGGTACACACTTACTCACAATGCATGTGTACACCTATCATAGGCTGAGCTACTCCAGTGGTTCTACGAAACCACCCTGGAGGCATTGCAGGACGCCAAGAACGACAGACTCTGGTTCAAAACAAATACCAAGGTACTTACATGTACAAACAACACTGTCTTGTTTTTTTTTTTCCATGTTCCATAGTCAGCTGGGTCTACAGCCGTAGATACATGTATGTACATATACATGTGTATATAGTATGCATCTATCGTATAGCCAGAAAATTTGGCGGGGAATTAAATTGGAGGTTTGGTGGTCTATATTACAACCACCAAATTAAAATCTGCCCTATTTGCATATAAAAAAATATGTATGGCGATCCTGTACCGAACCGCCAAATTTAAATCCGCTAATATTCTTGCAATAGTGATTTTGGGCTCAACTGCCAAATTTAATTCCCGTCAATATATATTTCCGGCTATACGGTATATTATACAATGTACATGTAGACAAGTTTCTGTTGCTATACACATACGTAGGCTCTAAGAAACAACACGGTCTCTTTTTCTTTTCATGTCCATAGTCAGCTAGGTGTACAGCCATAGGTACATGTACATGTACATGTACATGACATTGTGTATACAGTATGCATCTACATGTAACAATGTACATATACATTTCTGTTGCCATACATGTACATGTAAGATCTCAGAACTAGCATTTACCATAAATTATGCACTTTGCTGGTAATTAAAGTTTGTGACTCTGTTATACCATACTAATAGCAAAATAGTTAATTGAGTATTCGCTAAGTGTTTTAAGCCAAAATCACGGAAAAAATTAATATACATGTACCTGAAAATTATCACCTTAATTAAGGTAGAGGTTCTATAGTATAAAAGGTGCTGCCATGTGCATAGCCTATAATTATAGTCTCTTCTTTCCATCAGCTAGGGAAGCTCTGTTTTGATCGTGGTGACTTTACGCGCCTCCAGCGGATCATCAAGCAGCTGCACCAGTCCTGTCTCACGGAGGAGGGACTGGACGACATGAAGAAGGGCACGCAGCTGCTCGAAGTCTACGCCCTCGAGATACAGATGTATACGGAGCAGAAGAATAATAAGAAGCTAAAGGCACTCTATGAGCAGTCGCTACACATCAAGAGTGCCATTCCACACCCGCTGATCATGGGGGTGATCAGAGGTAGGAAGAGGGAGAGGAAGAAAAGGGAGAGTGGTGGAGAAGGGGAGAGGAAGAGGGAGGGAGTGGGGGAGGGGGGAGAGAGAGGAGGATGGCAGGGAAAGAGAGAAGGAAAGAGAGGAGAGAGCAGTGTGGAAGGGGAAAGGAAGAGCGAGAGAGAGCAGGAGGAACAATGGGAAAAGGGAAAGGGAGAGGCATTGAGGGGGCCATAGAGAAGAGAAGCTAAGAAGCTTGAATGGAAGAGAGAGAGAGCAGGAGGAGCGGTGGGAAAGGGGAGATCGAGAGAGTGAAAGGGAAGGGGAAAGGGAGAGGTACTGAGTGAGATAATTATAGAGAAGCTAAGAAGCTTGAAAGGAAGAAGGGAGGAAGAGAGAGGGAATTAGGGTGAAGGTAATGAAGGAGACAAAAGAAGTGATGGGCAACACATTCACTGTTTAATAAATACTCTTTTAGAATTTCCTCCTCCTCCCTTGCAGAGTGTGGGGGGAAGATGCACCTACGCGAGGGGGAATTCAGTCGCGCCCACACCGACTTTTTTGAGGCTTTCAAGAACTACGACGAATCAGGAAGCCCCAGGTAAGTTGCGCAACACAGTAATTTGCTTAGTCTTCGGCTAATTAAATTTACCACCAGCAAGCACTCCGTTTTGATTTACTTGTTGTATGTGGATAATTACATTCCTACTACAGACCACAGACATGCGTAAGCATGTCGTTTAGCCAAGCTAATTTGCTTGTATTTGGTTAATTACGTACATGTACGTACATGTAAATTCCCCTTAGCCTCAGACGTAAGCACATCATTATTTTGAATACATACATGTACATGTGATAAGTGATACCAATCTTGTACATGTATATTGTATACGTTATGTAGACGGCTTGCTTGTCTCAAATATCTGGTGCTTGCAAATATGCTAATGAAGTCTGGAATCAACCCTTTCGACTCACAAGAGGTAATTGGATTAACCTAATTCAATTAGCGAGCTTGTTGATATACATGTAAGTGATGATGTAATGTTTGTAACGCTTCGGCACTTAATTAATTATTAAGTGACTTGATGTAATTAATGATGTCATACAAATGTTCTTGTAATGCTTCTGTTTGTTTGTACATGTACCTACATGTACATGTACTTAACGACTTAACGATTAAGAGAGTTATTGATGTAACTGATGACGTACATGTATCCACTTGTACTGCTTCTACACGTGCTTGAAGGTTCAAGAAGCTTACATGTATTTTCTGGAGGAAGCCAATTTAGTGTCTTGTTCACAGAATTGAAGTCGCCTTATTGCCTTGATGTGCATGAATATTGTGTAACAGAACACATGCAGTCATTCTGCATGTACATGTACATGTATGTACATGCATTTGATGACATCACAGACACAGTCATTTCATGTACTACATGTATGGGATACTTGCTTCATAATTAATGACATCTTTATGGCGTATTTGTTACGTAATAGATGACATCCCAATTGAAGGTGCTTTTACTATCGTCGTTTTTATATGTACACGTATAGGATGCTTGTTACATAATATTGATGACATCTTTATTGCTTTTTACATACTAAATTTTGATGTCATCATTAAAGGGTTCTGCCTTTGCCTGAGCAGGCAATTGGATGGTTACCTACATGTAGGATTAATAGTGGAAGATAAACCCACTAAATTTTCATGTACATGTATATGTATGTACTGGTACATGGTGTATACACTATAATTATAATATTTACATGTAATTGTTTTGATTGGGTAGGCCAAACCGTACAAGAGCAATCCAGAAATCGTGGCCATGACTAACTTGGTTTCCGCTTACCAGAATAACGACATTGCAGAATTTGAGAAGCTCTTGAGAACTAATAGGTACGTACATGTACGTATGTATGTTTATGTTTGTGTCAGAACTGGAAGGAAGGGGGAAGGAGAGAGGGAGGGAGAGGGAGGGAGAATGAGGGAGAGAAACAGAGAGAAGGTGTGAGAGAGAGAGAGAGAGTGGGAGAGAGAGGGAGAGAGAGAGGGGGGGAGAGAGAAGGAGAGAGAAGGGGGGGGGGGAGAGAAAGAGAGGGAGAGAGTAGGAGAGAGAGAGGGAGAGGGAGAGAGAGAAGAATTACATGCGTTCATCCCATGCAGACAAACCATCATGGAGGACCATTTCATCAGGGAGCACATAGAAGATCTTCTGCGAAACATTCGCACCCAAGTCCTCGTGAGACTCATCCGACCATACACCCGTGTACGAATCACCTTCATTGCTCAGGTAAGAAAGAGAAAGAGAGAGAGGGGGGGGGGGGGAAGAGGGAGGGAAAGGGAGAGGAAAGGAGAGAGAGAGGGAAGGAGTTGTATGAATCACCTTCATTGCTCAGTGAAAGAGAGAGAGGTTGGGGAGGGAAGAGGGAGGAAAAGGAGAGAGAGGGGAGGTGGGAAAGAGAGAGGGTAAAGGTCTTACACCCGCATGTATGAATCACCTTCACTGCTTGGGGTAAGCTTTGATCCTTTTGTCAAGCCCAATCCTGCCACTTGGATTAATTGGATAAATAAAGCAGGATATGATGTAAATGTACTTGTAAGTGTGTGCATGCCACTAGCTTGCATTATGGGACCTCGGCTCACGCAAACCGACATTTTTGTGCCTTTGAAACATCTTCATTTGTGTCATCCCAGACAGGCTTTGATCTTACTTTAAGATGCAGGATCCATTTTTGTTATTGGATGAGGAAAGTAGGGCGTGATGTAATTGCTATTGCTGAATACATATACATGTACATGCATGTATTCTGGTTCATGTATGTATATATACACTGTTTGATGTGCACTATGGATTGCACTTCCACTGTGGGAACAGGACTGATGTAAAAGATCTTTCTCTATGCATGGAATCACCTTTGTGTCTACAGTACGTCGATCAGCCCCTGAGGGGAGGAAGACAGTGACAATAGTAATAATGATGGGAACACAATACATGAAGTGTTCTTCTTTGCCCCTTTCTATGCACATACGTATTATCAGCTTTATGACTCCGGCAAAATCAGCCCTAGTAGCCACTTTTGTATGCATGTACATGTACATGTAAGACAAGGTGACAATATGCTGGAAACTCGATACGCGAAGTGTTCTTTTTGCCCTTTTGTACGTTCAAATAACCTTTGTTCTTGTGAATGACTATTGCCCCTATCGCTTCAAAGATAAAGACGTGTGGTAGACGAGACATACAGTATACCGTACTATTTGTGGGTAACTTTGGTGAGCATTGAATTTGGCGAAATGGTTCTCCCTATAATAATGGGAAAAATTAAATTCAGCGATCTGAATGCTTACTGCCATAGGTGCGCATGCAAATAAGTGAGTATTTAATTTGGTGATCTACATTAATTATTGTATACCAATTTGCCAAATCGCCAAATATTAATGACCACCAAATCTTCCCACTATACAGTAATTATACTGCAGCTTCATGTGCATGTACATGTACACTTTGGGAACTGGATACATTACATGGATTCCAATAGGTGGGGGGACACCCCCTCCTCCCCCTCCCCCCCCCCTGAAAATAGCCAAGTATTATTCTAAAACAGTTCTCCAGCTGCTGCCACTATTTGCAAGGATCCTCATTTTAACAAAATTTCAAAATTTTTTAGCATAATATACTTGCATGCCTGCGATGAACCTAAAAGTTGGTACGTCACTTCAATGCCATAGCATCTACTACATACATTCTTCAAGAGGTACATGTACTATTTTATAACAATAGATTTCAAATAATGGTCTACTTAATTTGTACATATTAATTTTGGAGTTTTTTTTTTTTTTTTTGTATTTTCGGTATTTTTGAATATTATATGCATGATGAAGATAAGAAGCCAGTCTTTCAAAAACACTAGTGTAGATACATTACAACTGTAGTTTAACATAATAATATTGTACCGTAGCTGAACCTTGATTGTTTCTGTGTGTTGTAAGAGATTTTTTGGTATCAAATCCTGATTTTTTTTTTCAATATGGTGCACTTAGCTCCTTGACCCCTGCTTGGCCCACTGACCTATTGGCTGCCGGTGGCACTATTATCTGTCGTAAAACGTGCATGCACGTATACGATCTCTTTTACTCAATGTGTGTACATGTACAATAATTATTATTATTATTATGAATGCACAATAGGTTTGGCAGTTGCGCAATGCGCTAACCCTAGGCACGTATGTCATCATGGCATGACAACCAAAGTGAACAACATACTAAGCTTCCTGTATAATAATAATTTGAAAATGTATGGAAAATATGACCCCTTCGTGCAGACTGTACGCTGTGGGAATGAAACACCGAGACTCACATTCTTATGGCCTTATTTCAGCCACACAGGAAATTTTTTAGCCTGTCTGCATGCATGTACATGTACACACAAGTGGTACATGTACATGTATGCCAAGTGGTACATTATATACATGTACATATACATGTGTTGTGGTTGTGAAGATTCACCCTTTCTCGATCTCTCATTGATACGTGTGTTTCATCATGAGAGATGTGTGTCCTGGTGGTGTGGTGGTGGGGGAAGAGGGGGGGGAGAGGAAATTTTTTCAAAGGAAGGATGCGGTTTAGTATAATAATAAAAATTGAAAAATTCAAGCCATATGTTGTGTGTGAGTGTGCGTGCGTACGTGTTGCTACATGTACATGTACGTACATGTAGCTGCTGTTGCCGGGCAACATATATAAAATATGGTCAGCCCCTGAGGCTAGGAAGTCAGTGACAATAGTAAGATGGGAACACAATACACATACTGTTCTTTTTACCCTTTTCTATGTTCATATCAGCTTTATTTTGTGATTCTGGCAAATCAGCTATAGTAGCCACTTTTGTATGCATGTAAGACAAGGTGACAGTATTATGCTGGAAACTCAATATACAAAGTGTTCTTTTTGCCCTTTCATACATGTCCTTGTGAATGACTCTTAATTCGCCCCTAGCTATCATGTATTTGTAGGCAAGGTACCATATAATAGTTAGACACTGTTTAGGAGGTTTCTACGTTATTTAGAAGACCGAAGGGCTCTATGTAGAATCTAGAGCGGAGCAAGGGTTCTACTGAGCCCTGAGGTCTTCTAAATCACATAGAAACCGACTAAACAGTGTCTAACATGTTTAGATCCTAGTAACAATACCCATGCAAAGCTAGACACATAAAGTGCTGCCTATAGCCATAGGCAAGAAATTTTACATGATTTTCTACAGAGCTTTACATGATTTTCCACAGAGCTTACATAATTTTCTATATAAAGGATAGATACTTCAGTTTATCCAATCAGATCACAGTGTTTGCGTTGCAAGTAGGATCTAAATACATATAGTGGGTAACTCTTTAGTGAGCATTATACATGTATATGGTGAAATGGCTCTTCACTAGTATTGGGAAGTTGAAATTTGGCGATCTAAATGCTTACTGCCATATATAGGCAGAAGTGCAAATTCAATTTGGTTAAATTTTAATCTGGTGATCTACATATAGTACATGCATGTATATCTATACTGAATCTGCCAAATTGTCGAATTAATAACCTCACCAAATTTTCCCACTATACGATAATCATGAATGCAGCTACATGTACACTATGTGAAAGTTCTGGATATATGGAAGCTAGGGGAGCACCCCAGAACCCACTCCCACCCCAGAAAATTGCCAATAATATTCTAAGTACCATAGAACCCACTCCTACCCCAGAAAATTGCCAATTATTCTAAGAACCCACTCCCACCCCAGAAAATTGCCAATTATTCTAAGTGAGCAAGTCCCCCCCCCCCCTCTCCCAGCCCTCTACAATTAGGGCTTAATATCGCACGCCGGTAATCACCCCTCACCCCCCCCCCCTCCCTCTCTACCATAAAGCATTGTAGAAAATCAGTTTTCCTGCATCAACCCCTTCCCACCTGGACTGGACTGGATAGACTTAATATAGCAGGAAATTCCCATGTATGCCTATACTGTGGGAATGAAACACCGAGACTCACATTTTTATGGCGTTATTTCAGCCACACAGGACATTTTTTTTCCTGTCTGCATGCACGTATACACACAAGTGGTATATGTGTTGTATGCATGCACATGTACATGTAAGTCATCTTTTATGATGTACACACTCTGGGAACTAGACGTGTGGGGGGCACCCCAGAACTCCCCTGCCGCTGAAAATTGCCAAGTGAGTATACCCCCAGCCCTCTCCAATTAGGGCATGCTATATTGCACACTGGTGGTCACCCCCCTCTCCTCCCCACCCCCCCCCCCCCCCCCGGCTCCCTCCCCGTCTACCATAAATATTATCCCTGGTTGTATTGTAGAAAATCAGTTTTCCTGTAGCAATTAAGTTAAAACCCCTTCCCACCTGGACTGAATAGACTTCATGTACAAGGAAGTAGGAAATTTTATGCACACCTACGCTGTGGGAATGAAACACACATTTTTTTGACCTCATTTCAGCCGCACAGGACATTTTTAGCCAGTCTGCATGCACGTACACACAAGTGGTACATGTGTTGTATGCATGTACATGTACATGTAAGTCATCTTTTATGACGTACATACTCTGGGAACTAGACGTGCTCCCTTCCTACCAATCTGCGAAAGTTTTTCCCTCGAAACTTTCAATATTATCCCTGATTGCAGAAGATCAATCCTCCTATATCAACCCCTTTCCACCCACCTGGACTGGCCTGGATAGACTTCGTGTACAAGGAAGCAGGAAATTCCATGTACATGTACACCTACGCTACTGTGGGAATGAAACACAGACTCTCACGTTTTTATGGCCTCATTTCAGCCACACTGGACATTTTTTCACCAGTCTGCATGCACGTACACACAAGTGGTACATGTATGCATTGGTACATTGTGTACATGTAAGTCATCTTTTATGATGTGGTTGTGAAGGTTCACCCTTTTTCTCACTTTTCTCTCTTTGTTACGCATATTACATCATGAGAGACGTGTATTCTGATGGTATGGTAGGGAGGGCCGGGGTCGGGGAATTTTTTTCGAAGGAAGGATGCGGGTTGGTATAATAATAATTGATGAATGCATGCGTCACATGTTGTGGACGAGTGTGCGTGCGTACGTGTTGCTAGCTGCTGTTGCCTGGCAACATATATGGCTTCCATGGTCTACCCTAGATCGTATTATTATTATTACTATGTCATAATAATTATAGGCAAATGTATCATTATCATAATACAATACCTTATACTCTTATTACATGTAACAGAGCTCATAATTTGGACCATTAGTTTCTCTCTATATCTATTCACAAACGGTGTTACTGTGAGTATTGCGCACTGATCAGGCTGTTGCGTGGTTTTGCATAATTATGTTCAAGACCATTTCTACCTGCAGGGTTTCAAAGGGTGTGTGGGCCACACTGGGATTTTCCACACAATTAAGGTCCATCATGTGATATCCTACGGCCAATTCCAATCCAGAGATTTCCATTCCCCACTCCGCCTTGTACATGAATTGATATGTACGTGTATACATGTAACTGGCTTCGGTTTTTTTTTTTTTATCTTTGATGAGGTCTATCATATGATATACTATAGCCAAATCCAATCCAGATATTTCCATTCCACATTCCACCTTAGCCGGCTCCGCTCGCCTGCCCACCTGCTAATTGGTCTCATTGCCTTTGATCTTTGATGAGGTATTATCACCGTGACAACCATCCCATAGCCTATTCCAGTCTCACAATATAATATGTGCCAAGCCCTCTCTTCATAAATTTACCTATGTGCATGTGTGTACGTACATGTGTACAATACACATTTGTTGGGAGTTGTACGCAACAAAAAACCCAAAGTTAATGTTACTAAGTTACGGTTGTACTGGGGGCCCAGTCAGTGTGTCTGAGGGAGGGTCTAATGCCAGCTTTAGTATGCATGGTGGTCTTGAATTGAAAAGCGTAGGGTCGTCAATTGTTACCACTTCACAAGCCCAGCCCTCCCTGGGTGTTACTCTTTCTTGTCCTATACTACTCACAGACAATCTTTTGTTCATTTGTTGAGGGGTTATTTGATCTATTTAGTTGCTTACTCAAGCACTGGTAGTGGTGTGTACTGATGTCTCCATTGGGGTGAAGATGACAGACAGTCTTTCACAGCTGCATGTCCCACGATGTTGTTGATCGAAGAGCGTACATGTACGTGCACCAGGTCTCACAGAGACCTACTCTAGCCAGTTTAGGCTGGTGGCTCAGAGTGGTGGCATTTAATTAAAGATCAAAAGTACTGTAACTCAATCCCAGGACTAGTAGCCAAAGTGAAGAATACAGTTACTGTAGCAAATATCCCACAATGAGACCTAGCCGGCTCATGATCAGGCTAGTCAGAGTAGTGTCATTTAATTAAAGATCAAAGTAAAATTGTGGTTTAAATAACCGCATCAAAGAAAATGTTGGACTCCAATATAGCGGTGCAGCGCTGCTCAACTGCTCCTTACCTGGAACTCTACATTGTACATTCATATGATCCCCTCTTCCTCCAAAATATTCCTAGAACCAACGTAACACCACATGCATGCATACATGTGCAGGAGTTAACATCTATGATATAAAAATGTTTGAATTAGCAGTTTAGTTACATGTAGATCGTGCTGTATATACCAACCTGGACTATGTCTTTCAATAATGAAAATTTGATTGCTAATTCTAGTATGGATCCCTAACCGAGAACTCAATGATTGAAAAGATAAAATATTTGCAATATTTACACTCCCTCGATCCTTCTAGAATCTTGCTAATCTAATTATAATTAATGCTACATGCACACACCTGCCTGCAGGAGTTGAACATTGACGCAGAGGAGGTGGAGAGCCTGCTGGTCTCGTGCATCCTGGACAGGACCATCCACGGAAGAATTGACCAAGTCAGCCAGATCCTGGAGCTCGATGAGGAACACCAAGGCAGTGCAAGGTACACTTACATAACTGCCAGCCATATAGCCAGAAAATTTTGCCAGTATTGGTGAGAGGGGGAGGGAGGGAGGGGGAGAGAGAGAGGAAGAGAGAGGGAGAGAGAGGGAACAAGTACATGTATAGCTGGATATTTTTAGTGAGAGGGGGTAAGAGGGGGAAGCAGAGTATGAGAGACAGGAGAGGGAGAGAGAGAGAAGAACACCATGGCAGTGCATGGAAAACAGTACAGTATAGTAGTACATCACCATGGCTTAAAATCAGTGGTTGCTTAATAAACTTTTGCCCGCTACATGTAAACAAAACTCCGCACAGCATGTATGGTTCCGCCATGGATGAATCATATAATGAGTGGTGGCTAGGCGTTAGATAATGTTATTCATAACATCCCTGAAATAGGGATACACGTACCTTCCTAATTTAATTAAGTCACACAACGTGGTCGGATGCATCCCAGTTATTATAAGGTCATACAACTATATTTTTGTTGGCCCATCTCCCACTCCCTCTCGATCTTATCGTTGGTTTAGCTATCCTGTGATCATCCACACCCCTCCACTATCCGGTATCCACATAGATACAACCTTCGGTTGCTAGGCGATATGGCCAACAATTATTGTGTTGACAGCTGCACATTGTATGGCGGTAGCCAGTACAATTACCAGCATCCTCTTCGTGGGGTGTTAGATAACCAAATACTGGGAAATTGTGTCCATAAATTCCTCCCTAGTGTATTATATTCTATCTTCTGCATACTTGAAATTTTTCCAGGCTTACTTATTAATAACTGTACAACTATTTTTTTGCACAAAAATTAATGAGTGGTACATGTAATAAGTTACTAGTATTGGGTGAACAATTAGTACTTGCATGTAATTGCTACTGTAGCTAAGATTCCGTGCATACTCAAAATTCTTTCCGTCTTACTTAACTACATAATTATTTTTTTACACCAAATTAATATTAGGGCCATATATCATAATAAAATACTGCAATTATGCATGTATATGCCATTATGATATTATTATTATTATTATTAGGTAAACAGTTAGTACTTTGTTACTTCTGCATCTTGGATTCCATGCATACTCGAAATTTTTCCTGTCTTAGTTAACTGCTCGACTATTTTTCTACATAATTAATGGATAGTAGTTTGTCATAATATCCGGCAAAAATATTATTTATTACCTATGAGCTAACTACTTAGAAATTGGATTCCATGCATACTCGAAATTTTTCCTATCTTAGTTAACTACTCGACTATTTTTCTACATAATTAATGGATAGTAGTTTGTCATAATATCCGGCAAAAATATTATTTATTACCTATGAGCTAACTACTTAGAAATTGGATTCTATGCATGCTTGAAATTCTTTCTCTTTTGGTTTAGAATCAACTACCGTAGGACGGGTTTTAATTACGTAGTTTGATAATTGCGTTCTAGTCAAGTCAGGCCAAATTGCGAATCCAATAATTGCGATGGACGACCCCGTACCGTACTGTAGTATACATGCACGTTTATGTTTGCGAATCTATTAATTGCAAAACGTAGAAAAACTCGCAATTCGCAATTAATAGATACTCGCAATTAAAACCCGACCTATGGTACCAGCAGTGGGCAATAGCAATTGCTCGGACATGTACATGTACAATTTGACAAAATTAAATTTAATTGAAAAACAAGTGTATCTACCCAAATGCATAAAAATGGTCATTACTCCACTTGTGATCAATATTTTTCATGCAACATGCACATTTGGATTTAAGCACACACAGAACCATCAATCCATGCTAAAAACTCATTTTTTATGAAATATCCCAAGTGGTCCCTTTTCTCAGAGCAGGTCACATTTACATGGTTGCATCGATCATTAATAATTATTGTATCATAATGAGTGCATGACAGGACGTAACTATTGTTTTGCTGATTTTTCCACTCTGTTAATGGAACCTTTGAGGAACTAATCATCACTGTCTGTGTACCTTACTTTTGATTTAACGACAGCTACGGTATTCTCCCTCACTAATGCATGAATAAGACATGTCGGCCCAACAAACCTTCGGAATCAATCATATAATTAATTTCTGACTAATAATTTTTCTCAGGGAAACCGTTGCAAAAACATCTTAGTGGGTGCAAAAATTTCTTTTCTTCTTTCTCCCAAAACTTCCTTCTTTACCAAAACAGCCCTTGTTTGGCTAATCACAGTTGGCCCAGCAGGACAGCACCAAAGAACCAGAAACACGACCACAATATTTGCACTCAATGTGGGAGTAATTCAATATCAATAATATGATCTCAGTCAATCGGTAGAAACGTGCATGATTACAGGGGCGAGTAATTTTCAGCAGGTCAGCACTGAAGAACCAGAAACACAACCACAATATTTGCACTCAATGTGGGAGTAATTCAATATCAATAATATGATCTCAGTCAATCGGTAGAAACGTGCATGATTACAGGGGCGAGTAATTTTCAGTTCTTGAGAAACCCTCCATTTGCTATTTCCTATTATGTCCGGTCAATTCACCAAATGCCCCACTACAAGCTCAAAGGAAAATTAGAAAAAAATTCCCTTCCTTTTGTCAATACCAGCAGCTAGTGTTCTCTCTTTCCATGCACCCCCCATAGCCAAATTCAGGACATGGTGTGGGTGGAGCCTATAGACGCTTCAAAGCTTGTGGGTCACCCCCAGCCCATTCACCACATCAAAGGAAAATCTATATTGAAGACTTGTTGAGCTCATGTACCCTAGGTACATGTGTACTAGGGAGAACACTGACCAGTATAATTCCGGTGATCTCATTGCAAATATATGTTATTATTACAGAGCATGAATAATAATTATTACTATGCGAAAAGGAAGAGTAATGGATATTCCCACCATTTGCTGGTTTAGAGTTGTACGAATTCACTTTCGAACTCTTGAACTCTTGATTCCCATGCTCCCAAAATTAATATTATACATGTACATGACATTATACATATAAGGAAGAGTATGGTAGCTATAGGAGACATTAAAAAAATTCCCATCATTTGCTGTACATGAATATGATATATCGTACATACTCCTGAAATTATTTACATGCATAAAGGAAACGAACGAGGATATTATAAGGATTAAGCATAAACTCCAGTGGAGGTCTATTTGTGGACAAAGTGAGCGACTATTTCCATATATGGTCAAATGTGAGCCAAGAATCTGTGAAATTTATAATCTGATGTAATCGTAAGCCGTATGTGTATCATGCAATACGATTACGATTGCATGCGTTGTGCAATGTAATTCTTGTGCTTTTAAGGTTTGAAATTTCAATAAGTACGTAGCTAGGTGATAAATGTGTAACAGCAGACAGCTGTTTCAGCCTACGTAGTTAGGCCTTGTCAATGCAATGCAGCACTATAGTATTATACATGTAGGTGGGACGTCATCCACCCCAGCTAAAGACCTCCATTTAAGGTACCAATTGCAAGGGGCTTATCAGCTTCGAGTCCTAAAATTAATCACTCGTGGTGTTTCATAAATTTAAATTTGTTCCCAGTGTTCGATCTCCACAAGCATGATGCAAAACCTGATGAGAGGGCGTGGTTTGGGTGGGGCCTATGACCACATCAGCATCAAAGGAAAGTGTATTGAAGACTTTTTTGGCCTTTATTGAGAACACTAGCTGGTTGCTATGCTAACTTCCACAATGAAATAGGATGTATATGTAGGCAGGTTCTTTTCACTTCCTGTAGGGAAGCTTGGCACGCCAACTCTATCACCTAATTTATGATCATTTGACCTATGAACTGCCATTGAGCTTTCCAAATTCTGGGAACTGTATTGTTCAGCGAATTTAAGCATCTATTAATCTATAGCACTAGCTGTGGTCACAAGGAAGTTATATCAGTTAGGTACACATGTAGGTGGCCTGTGGGTGATCAACTCGCTGATTGGAGAGTATTATCAAGTATTATCCTAGTGTTAGCCTAAATAATTTGCTAGGTAGAGGTGGATGCTTGTGCATGGTGTTTATATCATGATCTCACTCAACAGGAGGAAATACGGACCGTAGTGTCCCAGGCAAGCACCCACTGCCATTAACAAGTATTTCTTGGGGTCAATGTACTGTAGCAGCTCCTGTTAATGTATATAATAATACATATTCCAGAACTGAGAACTGATTAACACATGCATGCTGGCCAACATTGTATAACTGTCCATGGGCGAATTATGTTTTAATTAGATTAGCGCCCATGGGCACTTACCTGCATGGGACACTGTGTACGGTAGCTGAAGACTTCAAGCTCAAGTGAGAGAAATTACGAAATTAGAGAATGGGTGGGATTGAGGAATCGACTGGCAGTCATTTATTGATGGTGCAAAAAGACGAAGCAGGACATGTTCTGGAACCCACCGGGAAAAAAATGCTTGTCAGTTAGTCTCCCCGGCCTAATTCCTAATTGAATCATCTAATCTACAACACTTTGTGGACAATTAGTTGTGTTGATCAAATCGGAGGTGATGAGTTAATCGTAATAATTTGTTACGTGTCTATTTCGTAATTTCACTCACGAGGAACTAGGATCCGTCTATAGTTATAAACTTTAAGTGGGGGGCCGGGGGGGGGGGGATTACGAAAACTGGAGAGTGGGATTGATGAATTGACCGGTAGCCATTTGTTGATGCTGCAAAGCAGGACATGCTTGCTCCAGAACCCACCAGAAGAAGGAAGGTTGTCAGTCCGCCCTAATTGATGGATCAACATGTTGTCGAAGCCACCTCGAGCAGCTAGTCTAGACATACAGTTGACTGATTAGAATCATGTCTACTCCACCTGCCGCTTCCTTGATTACGACCACAAACCCTTT
This sequence comes from Cliona cf. orientalis, assembly GCA_963930775.1. Lineage (NCBI taxonomy): Eukaryota > Metazoa > Porifera > Demospongiae > Clionaida > Clionaidae > Cliona > Cliona cf. orientalis. The sequence goes on along the minus strand of OZ005689.1, from coordinate 5,794,924 downwards.
CATTAGGCCTTAATTGGTCTGTAGTAAAATACCGATACTGCCAGTTGTACATGTAGCTGTTAGTGCATGTGAGGCTGTGAGCTGAGTGTATAACCACAAATCTCAAACACTTTTTCCTAATATAATATGTATTTTCATGTGAAGTATGTATAGATATTAGTCAAGATTGTTGACTCATAGTGTTGGTTAAAATATACTTATTAAGAATTATAGTTGTCTTGTTCCATTATCAAGGAGGGAAAGATCTGATGTACATGTACGTTTGCATCGAGCAATTTTCTGGTACTCCACCTGCCGCTTCCTTGATTACGACCACAAACCCTTTCATTAGGCCTTAATTGGTCTGTAGTAAAATACTGGTACTGCCAGTTGTAGCTGTTTGTGCATGTGAGGCCCACAAATGCCTAAATTCCTAATATTATATGTATTTACACGTGCATACGGAAAGTATGTATAGATACATTAGTCAAGATTATTGACTAGTTAGAATCATAGTGTTGGTTAAAAATTACTTGTCTTGTTCCAACATTAAGGAGGGAAAAGATCAAATGTACATGTGCATCAAGCAATTTTTTGGTACTCCACCTGCCACTTCCTTAATTACGACCACAAACCCTTTCATTAGGCCTTAATTGGTCTGTCCGTAGTAAAATACCGGTACTGCCAGTTGTAGCTGTTTGTGCATGTGAGGCTGTGAGCTGAGTGTATAACCACAAATTCCAAACATTTCTTCCTAATAATATGTATATTTACATGTGCATATGGAAAGTACATGTATGTATAGATATATATTAGTCAAGATTGTTGACTGTTTCGAATCATTGTATTGGTTAAAATTGCTTATCTTGTTATGCACCTGTCAATGGTATGCCCCAGTATCCCCCTCCCGCTCCAAGTAGGGGCATACTAGGGGATTTGACATTGATCGTTTCAATTGCCCCAGGGTCGGAGCAATATTTGAAGTCAAATCCCCTATTCAGTACCTAGTGTATCCTAGGGGAACATAGGGGATTTGATTGCATTTGTGCTCCTTCTGTTATGACGTGGCAATCATAGTCTCGTGAGCCACACCCTCTAATTTACGAATAAAATCAAATGCCCCACCCTATGTCCAGCTTCTCCTGTAAAATCCCCTTGGTACCCCTTGGTTTTGCGCGGGAGGGGGATAGTGGGGCATACCGTTGACAGGTGCATTAGGAATTACTTGTCTCGTTCCAACGTCAAGGAGGGAAAGATCTAGCTGATGTACATGTGCATCGAGCAATTTTCTGGTACTCCACCTGCCACTTCCTTGATTACGACCACAAACCCTTTCATTAGGCCTTAATTAAAATACCAGTACTGGTAGTTGTAGCTGTTTGTGCATGTGAGGCTGTGAGCTGAGTGTCACTGTACAGGGGCGGATCCAGGGGGGGGGGGGTCATGGGGGGCAGATGACCCCCCTTCCAGGCCTGAATATCTTGTACCAGCTTGCTGTGCTTGGCTCAATAGCCAGCTTTGCCACCCTCCCTTCAACCAATGAACCTTGATCTGACACAAAATATAGCTAAAAAAATTAAAAAACCTGTTTGTACGATGAAAAAGTCGGGTTCCATTGACATCTCGGGCTGTTTGTCTCGTTCGCGGCAACAATGTGGGCGTGGCCAAAAAAATTCGCGCGCGCTTCGCGCGCAATCATTTACTTTATGACCCCCCCAACTTGATGTCCTGGATCCGCCCCTGCTGTATGCCCACAAATCCCAACACTTCTTTCTAAAGTTTACATGTGCATATGGAAAATATTAGTCAAGATTGTTGGTTAAGAATTACTTGTCTCATTCCAACATCAAGGAGGGAAAATACCTGATATACATGTATAATATTATTATGTGTATCGAGCGATTTCTGGAGCACATAGAATATCATATGATTGACATAATATTATTGCATCATTTTGGCATGGTAATGCATCAATTGCTCCCACACACACATGCAGTATGCGTACATCACTATAGTATAGTGCTCTGTCACTGGATAACCTAGCCTCGTCCCCAGACCTTCCCCCCACCCCCCTCAGAAGGCTTGGGGACTAGGTTATGGATAATCGTACATAATCCATATAATGGCGGGAAATTAAATTGATTGGTGTAATGGAATTCAAAAAATACATGTACGTACATGTGCGTGTAGGTCCCGAACATTCCTCAGCATACATACGTATGTGTGTATCAAACCCTTTCTCTACTTCTTGAGCTGGGGTGCGGTCTGTGAACGAGACTGGTAAAGAATGTGTGTGTGTATACATGTGCGCGAAGCATCCATAACCTTTCACGTCACATCATTATTAATTGCAATTAAATCCATCCTTAATTAGTCAGTAATGAAATTTTAAAAGTCATTATACTTAATATACATGCATGTACATGTGCATGTAGTTGTAAAGAAATAGTTGCGTGATGCATGTGCATGTACGTGTACATGTATGTCGCTAGCTGCGCACATGTCGCTAGCTGCGATTGCTAGGTAACACATATGGCTTCTGTGATCCACGTACCCCGGCACATGTATGTATACATGTGTGATCCTTAATTGCAATTAAGCTCCTCTAATTTAATTGTGGAAGTCGAGCTAGCCAATGTGGCCAGTTATACATGACATCATACCGTCATAGTGTCATAGGTTAATCAAATTGTTTAGTTTAGTCAAACGAGAGCAGTATTTTAATACAAATCCTATAATTACGAAGGACAAGCCCATACCGTCTTGTTGTATTCTATTAACAACTCCTATGGTAGCAGTTAGCGTAGTTCTAGAAATTTGGTACCTTGGATTATTTGAAATGAATCTTTGACGTTGGGTATGGTGCAGCTAGTCTGAAAGTAAATATTTCTTTAATGTTTACAAATAATGAGTATTTGTGGTGAACTTGAAATTTTATGGGAGAAAATTTCACGGCCTTATACTCTTCTGACCTGTTAAATCAGCGAAAATTTTCAACCTTGGTAATTTTAGGCTGTGCATTGTATTCACAAGGACCAAGCAACACGTGTTTCATATGTGCAGATTCCCACATTAGGATGTGATTATAGTGGTTCAAAATTGATGTTCTAGCTGCATGACCCCTATCAGGAAAATTTTCCTACTTCATGAATTGAAATTTATTTATTTATTTTTTTGCCCTGCGTTAATCATTGACCCCTTGAAATGAGGTACGTGAGGGAGTGGGCGTTTGCCTGGACAATATTATGGTAATATTAATTATTGCTTAAGTTAAATTTGTTGGTACAACAGTGTCATTCCAAAGACAAACCAGGACATGCTCTCCATGGAACCCTCCGGATTATTATTATTAATGCACTGGCCATGGGAACAGGGATGGGGAATGAGACTAAGCTTTTTGGTGTGATCTTTTTTTGTTTTCATTGAATTTTGTTGATGTAATAGTACCATCCTGAAGACGAAGGAATTAAGGTATGCTCTGGAACTCTCCAGATGAAAATGCTTGTTTTTAATTAGTCTGCACTAATTGAAGGATCAACGTGATTATGAAGCCACTAATGAAAATAGTTGGCAGCTGATCATGATACAGTAAAGCCACCAAAGTAGTAGTCTCACTAGTCTAGTAGACCAGTTGCAGTCGCCAAAAGCAGTCCGGTAAAATACCAATTTATGAAGATAGTTGGCAGCTGATCATGATGCACCAATATGGCGATGAAGCCACCAATAACAGTCATCTCTCGTTTTGGTCAAAATTTCTATGACATCCTAGAACCATCTGGACAGGGTGGCATTTGGCTCTGAACATTTAGATTATCTATCGCACCCCTTATACATTATTACAGATTTGTAACAAAAGCAGTCTGGTCAAACAGTTGGAGTCAATAGGAGCATATATAGTAGCTGCATGTGTGGGGGTCACTTGTGGCAGAGTGGTTAAGGACCTGGACTCGTGATCAGAAGTCATGAGTTCGAGTCCAACTAGAGGCAGGGCACTTTTCATTCCTTTCCCTCAAGTCTACTCAGCTCTACTCCAGAAACGATGGATGCTTTCACTGCATTCTAGATCCCTCAGCCTGAGGGAATATTAAGCCCGAGGTCCCAAGCAACCTCTATTCGTAATGGTGATAAATCCAAAGGAGCAACTAATCACGCACCAGGTAAATTACGTAATTAGCTGCACATGTCATGGCCATGACGTGTTGTATTCATTTGTGTAAGTGCGTCATCCACAGCGTCCGCCCACCCTCGAGTTGCTTCTCCTTTCCTGGTCCTTAATTGAATTTTAGACCTACGTAGCTACTTGTACATGTAGGCTTGTATTGTTAAACTATTGTGTGTTGTAACTTTAATTATACCTTAAATAGTCCATAATTGAATTCTCTTTAGTCGAAGTCATAATTAATATTGGTCACATCTAGCTGGCTGTGGTTGCTAGGTAACATATATGGCTTCTGCGATCCACCTAGACCAGACACATTGTATAGTTTGTACGCATAATTGCAATTAAACCCACAACTGAGCTGTGAACAATCTGAAAGTTATATACTATCATGACTTGTTAGACCATCTGAGTAAGCACCCACGGACACTTAAACCTGCACAGTGTTGGCCTGCATGGGTGCTTACCCGGGATGTAAGTTGCATACGTTTGTACAAAAGGTGCTACATTGATCACTTCAAATGCGGTGCATGGGCATGGGCATGGGCAGGTGCTTACACGGGAGTGGGCACTTCCCCGGGATACTACGGTGTACGTTAAACTTTAGGGATGATCGAATACCAAAATCTGTCCATCTATACAGAGATTAAAAATTTGTAAAAAAAATTTCCCTCACAAAAAAGTGGTATGCCATGGATCCCGGCCAGCATGTCTTGAATAATATGAATAATCAAATAATTAAGTACTAATTGCATGACCACAATGATTTCATAACCAAGAAACAAGGAAGAGAGAATGATCTACGATCAATGATCACAACATTCCCGCACTTAACTAGTACCAGATACATGCTTCTGGTGGCTTCAATAGGCTAATTTTAGAACTGGTTGGGGAGCTACAGTATGTATAATTATAACGAATGATTTGTGCCTATAAGTTGGTCTGTGGACAATTCCCTGGTAGATTATCTCGTTCTTGTTTTGGTACAACTGGCTAATTTTAGAATTGGTTGGGGAGCTACACTACGTATATTAATAGCAAATGACTTCCTCTTTGATTGGTCGATCCATGGACAAACCCCTGGTAGATTGTCTCATTCTTTTTTTGGTATAATAATATAATCGTTTTGGCTCGGTAGATGCGCTATATATGGTAATCAAGAAGATATATCCTCTTGATTATATGGTACTCAGACAGCATTGCAGGCACACACATCTCTATATTATTTATTTTGCTGACCACATGTATACAGGCATAGGAAATCAAATCATATCCAGCAAGTAATCACAATCACTGACAAGGCATTAAGGAAATCTAGATCGGAAGCCCTGCATGCCATGGGTAGATTGATTTTATTTCAGCAATAATAATGAATATTATTTGCAAAAAAATAAGGCTACGGCTGCAGTGATATAATTCTGATCCTGTAACACTTCGCTATTACCATTGCAAGAAGTAGGAGAAATCAACAGCTGCCAGTCTAAACACACACTGATCCAGATTAAACTGAACCAGTTTGAACTGCGTTTACACACTAGTGCTATTAACATTTTCATGGCCCATTACTTCACATGTAACATCAGTATGTGGATTCTAATCCGGATTAATTTAACTAATCCAGATTAAAAGTGGATTGATTTAGGTATTTGCACAGAAACTGGATTACTTTTAATCCAGATTTTAATCTGGATTAAGGACCTAGCTAGTGTAAACGGGGCTTAAGATTCACGATCACAATTATAATATTGGCCAAAATTAATTATCACTGCGAGGTAATAGCTATTATTGGCTTCTTGCCTTCCAAGAGAGATGCCAGGGAACCAGTGAATCTTGTGGCAGCTATGAAAGCTACATGGATGAATGAATCGGGTGCAGTAGGGGGAGAGCAAAATGAGCCCCCCTGCTTTAGTTGGTATTGTTAGAATAGTAACAATAACTTTTAAAAGCTTATACTGAAGTTCCCCTTCCAGAACTGGAATTATACAAACAAAAACGGTCTACCCCCATACGTGCACTTACACTTTTATCAAATTTCCCCTTTATAAGTTACAAAATTAGAATTTTAAATAAGTTTAAACAGTCGATCGATCCGTGACTATAAATTTAAAGTATTGTGTGATCAATCTCACATGCAAAATGTACGATTATTGTGGATACCCGTACACGTTGAAATTTTTGCCAATTTTGCCAATTTTGCCACCTCATTGGCGAACATTTTATCATGCTAAATTTTTTACAGTATTAAAAATTGCATGGAGGACATGGCGACCTTTACTGCATTGGCGAAACGTTTTCTGCAATACAATGGTAGCTGATCATGAGCTTGGTAAAATTTTTATCCAGTGAATTTTTTTACGTACACGGTATATAATCATAGTATTATTATAATAGCAACTACCACAATTGTCACACATTTTGCATTATATGAGGTTGATATGCGTATAGGATATGCATCCATGCATGGGAAACTCAACCATGCAGCTTAAGAGCTGGAGGAAACACCCTCTGAGCCGACGTGGCGTGTTTAGATCCTGGATCATGACTGCTAACCCACTTGAAATTAGTCAATATTATCACGAAGTCATCACATCCGTCCCGATACCTGCCTGGAAAGCTCGTTAGAATCCACGTGACACATGGGAATACGATCCATGTCTACATAATATTATTGTTCCCATATGCATCCTACTTATACCTTAATTGATTGAAGGAAGTTATGAAATTACTGCATGTAGTATATATAATTATTATATGCATTAATTTTATTTATTGTTGATGTGACTTCCTAAGTCGTGGGCACAATGGATCTAAACATTTCATGAGTGCATGTTCCCCGTTCCTTCTATATGTAGTTAGTAATTGGGAATCCATGTGTGACTCGGAATACAACTCATACATGTGTACATACCATTTCCATCCCATCTCCTCTATCTCAGTAATAATGTATTAATGGAATATTAAGAAAAGTTATGCGAAAACATTGTATGGAGCTATTTACCGCATGTTGATGTGACTTCCTATATTATATACGTCATGGGCAAAATGGACCTTCCCAGGTCGTGGGCACAATTATGGACCTAATCTACTGTGGGTGTGTGTTCCGCGTTCCTTCTAGTTAATTAGAAATCCACATGACATCGTGAGAATATGTCGCAAGTCTATGCATATCATTCCCATCCCATCTCCTCTACAGGCTCAATGATAGATTGAGAGAAGTTTGAAATTGCTACACGTATAGTGTGCTGCATAATTATTATTATTACGTGTTTATTTGCTGTTGATGTGACTTCCTAGGTTGTGGGCACAACGGGCCTAATCTACTGTGGGTGCATGTTCCCCGTTCCTTCTAATTAATTAGGAATCTGTGTGTGAAAATACGACCCAAGTTTACATAGTATAATTATCATAATAAGATTCCCATCCCCTCTGCTCTGTACCTCAGTATAATAAATTGAGAGAAATTTGAAATTGCTATAGATATGTATAGTATGCTTTAGATCCTATTTGTAACAAATACTGTGAACTGATTGGTCAAGAATAGGCATCTATTTCCCATAAAAACTTGTAAAAAGGTCATATTAACCTATAAAATTTCCATATAAACTCGTAAAAATTGTTGCCTATAATATTATGGTTAGGATTGTTGCTAGGCAGCTGTATAATATTATATGTCAAGCTTACGGGCCTTGTTGCTAGGTTGTTGGACATGGTTTAGACAGTTACTACGTGATTTAGAAGACCTCAGGGCTCAGTAGAACCCTAGCTTCGCTCGTAATTCTATATACAGCCCTTCAGTTTTCTAAATCACGTGGAAACCTCCTAAACAGTGTCCAATTCTATTATTTAATGCACTAAATTTTTATTGTTGATGTGACTTCCTAGGTCGTGGGCACAATGAACCTAATTTTCTGCAGGTACATGTTCCCCGTTCCTGCACACAAAAATGCATGGCATTATGCACCCTATATAGCCTATCCCTTGCACATTAATTTTTGTTTGCATTTCATCATGCATGCATCCACTATAATCAAGTTTTGCAGTTCAAGTTTAGTTCATTAAATTTTTTACTTGTTGTATATTATACTTATAAGATCACATACATGTATATCCTTCCTCATACACATAGCAGCAATTATAGTATCTTGTTGCATAGGAAGGGAAGTAGTGTTGCAAAGTGCAGGCATAGTTTGCCTAACCTTATGGACGTGATTATGCTGATAATTATAGTAACAAAACTATTGTTACATCAGATAGTACCGGGTATATCCATGCATGGGTGATACTGATGAGTATAAATCATGTCGCCCTTAGGCTGATGTCATGATGCAGGCTTTTACACTAGTGACAATAATACTCTTGCGCAACATACAATGTTGTGTAAATTATTATGATATTTTCCTTGTTAAATTTAGGATGAAAAAATGGTAGCTATATATGTGTGGTAATTCTCTAATAATACAGTTGTAACATGTTAGGAAAAATCGTACTTTACGGCAGCTACAATAATGCATGCATAGCTATCTACTTAGCAATCGGCACCAGGGTTAGTTTGCTATAATATTATGCATTCTGGTATAGATGTAATACAATAATTATTATAGGCTCCTATAATAATAAATTATACTCCCCAGTAGACTTGTGCGTATGTTATACTCCTGTGATTGGAAAATCTGATACTCCAGAAGGTGTATCAATGGTAAATAGTTTATACTGGGACGCTCACATTATTGGTCATGTGACCACAGGCTTATAGTCATGTGACCTTACTGACCACACCCATTTCCCCTCCTCTTTCCCTCCACCTGCAGGTATGCTGCACTGGATAAGTGGACATCACATTTGCATAGTCTACATACCAGTGTTCTTGGAAAGGTCATCTAGCATGTTTTGGTGCTGCACCTAGCAACCGTTACTAAGGACGATCATGAATAATAATTATTATTATAATATTATTATAATATTATTGCTAGTAATTAGCTAACCAATAATAGTACTCACCTCAGCTAGCGCTTAATTATTGTTGTTATTGATGTTGTAATTCTGTTTCTCAGTACTTAAGTGTTATGTCCATGGTTGCCCTACAAGAATGCTGCTAATTAACTTCCTTGTATCTTTAATTGGATAAACATATTGCGTTTCAACGAGACATGATTACGTCAGTGCTTCAAATCAGTGACACAACAGTTGCTACACTGAGAGTAAACTAGTGCAAAATTCGTATTAATGTCTTCGCATGTAATAATAATATTATTGCAGTACGTGCAGCATAGACTAGAATAGAAGCCACAATAACCTCTGGGATGCCAAGAATGCACATAATTATTATTCTGGAATTTACGTATCTGGAATGCGCCATGCGTGCATATCGCATGCATGGCGCCCGCTTTGCGCCCTCATGCATATGCGTCACATGCACAATAAGCGCGCGGCCATTTCACGTCGCGTCTAGGTACTAGGTCCATGCACTGGTTTGCATGCATGGTTTTGTCCCTAACCGCATAATAATAATGTGCAGGCCGAGATAGCAGCTTCTATGAACCAAGCCTAAGAAGACCTTCTGGAAGACGGATCGAAGCACTCGCTAAGAGTTTTAAGCCCCACAGTCGCTTTGTGTACGTATCAGTTTCGCTCGCAAACAAGCAGACGACTAATTAACTACGTAATACGTAGCAAACGCCATCAGTCAACAGTGCAGTCCGGCATAAGCGCATCCAATCGTCGATACTTCCGCCGCGTAGCTACGTTTTTCTAGAGCTTACAAACACTGGGTGACACAATCACATAAAAGAGGTACGACCGGTACGCGGTAAATCTTTACCAACGAAGTGGATGAATGATTGTCATCACTGTCTTCAGACCAGGGAACAAGCTGTACGGTGCCAGCGCAAGTTCGACATTTGGCCCGCTTCAAGTCGAGAGAGAAGAGGACGTTCACCATGAATCCACTGTTGGAGGTCAACCCAGCTGCCTGTCTCTTTGTGATAGGCCCACAACTAAGTCACAAGAGTGCCCGCAATTCTGGCGCTAAATCAGAGGCCAACTCACCGATGGCAGCTGCTCCCTGGAACTTCACCTCTCAGCGGCCTCCAGCAACTTATAGCTCGATACTTGATGCTGGACTTAGTTTTTTGAGCAGTAAGCTGTCTGAAGAAAAAGAAAGTGATAATGTTGATGATTTGGCTCAAATAAAGGAAATTGCAGCTGATGAAGGGCCAACAAACGCTATGGAGAGACTAGTGGGGTTAATGAAGAGAAAGAACTACTACAGTGAATGGTTAAGGGATACTTTTGGTGAAGCAGTGACCGGGAATCAATTGTTCCTAAATAGCAGCAGAGTGGATGAGAATTCTACAGAAGAGCAGCCAACTGCAACCAGGGTAAATGCAAACAGTCAAACAAAAGTAGCAGCTGCTGATCTGACAATGACAGATCTGGAGATTGGTTCCTTTCAGCATCTTCTCAGCTTGCAGAAGCAGGGTGCACTTCTAGCTTGCACACAGTACGACACTACCCTGGATTCCATTGCTGGAGTGAGACCACTAACACTACACGACACAGAGACACTCAAGCAATGGAGCAAACTCTCTACCTTACCAGAAGCTGTTCCTCATCAAGATCCGGGCCACGACATGCAGCGAAAGCAGCAACGTCAGCATCCTGTTGGTATCCTTCATCTTCACGGAGTGTGTATCAATCCAGGCAGCATTCGACTGACCGACTATCGGAAGTTTAGCAAAGAAGAAGGAGGAGGAGAGCTTGAAGCGTCGGTATCACCAGACACAACTACCCGGCTCGGAGGAAGAAATCCCATTCCAGTGTCAAGTGAAGATCTTGGATCCATTGCGCCAGGAATGGAGATCCTCAGAGAGATCTTTCGTAAGCGGTTGGTAATCTTCGTGGGCTACGACAGGGACTACTTTGACCCTCTTCTTCCTGGACTCTTGCAAATGCTCTACCCGGATAACGAGCCGGGGTCACTGAAGAATCCCCCGATTCTTTTAACTAGCATGCCGCTAACAAGACAGCTGTCTGTCGGTAAACAACTTCCTTCCACATTCCTGACGTTGATGGTCACCGAGGAAGAAATACACAACCTGTCAACAGTTATCTCATCGGGATCTCCAAAGAACTTCACTGTTGGTGAGTGTGATAATGCTATTGTTATGAATAAACATCAGGATGTATATGTGGAAACTGCAATATTGGCTGGGGATTTTAGCCTCAATTCACTGATAATATAGATTTAGGACTGCATGATTAAGCAATTATATCTTTAACTTAATGCACTAACATGCATTACAGCTAGTTCAGGCTTAGCCAAGAATGTTTGCCAGGAGAAAATTTTTGCCAATTTCGCCACCTGCTCTCGTCAGTGAAATTTTTATAATCCACAAAATTTTTTTTGTCCCATGTTAATGATTACTAACATAGAAGGTGTGGAGATCTTTATAGCATTGGCAAAAATTATTTCACACCATAATACGGAAGATATTATATAACTGGTCTTGATGAATTTTTATCCTGCAAAAATTTTCAGCTATGCATTATGATATTATAGATAGCCACACGTTTTTCAGGTATTTAAGTTATCATGCTTCTGTTGCAACAGTGGATATAAGATGGTTAGGTAATAATAGATGGACTGGAGTGTTTACGTAGTGACTAACGATTGTATAAGCTTTTCCGAGAAACACTTTGACTGATAACTTCCATGAATAGCAAAGGGTTTATCCAACCAAGCCCTGAGAGCATGCCTAGTAAGTGTTCCTGGATATTTAGCTTGCCCATCTTTTTTAGACTATTCGATTCATGTACCATAGCCAGCTCCCATTGCTGCTGTATGATTATCGCATAGCTAGCTATGTGTTATGATATATTATTATCCGTAAGTCCATATATGAATGCATGTGAATATGACACTATCTTAAGCAATATACAGTGGAATCTATCTATAGTATATACTAGTCTTGAACTCTGGAATAAGGACATCCTTCTAATCATGGAATTATTTCGGGCGCATGAGCCCCAACTGATGCACAGATTAAGCTCAGGAGTGGATGGATTAAATAATAAACAGCTTGGATACTTTGCGTATGTGATCATACCAAAAGTGCATGGCAGCCATACTAATTAGTTAGGGAGAGTCCGCCTCACACAAACAGGTTGTTTATTATTGCATGGGGCCGCTCTTGCATGATTAAAACCACTGATTCTAATCAATTACAAAGGTCACTCACTGGGTTGGTTGAGTCCATGAGTTTGGCCTAGCTGACCAGTTCATCAGGTACAAGTCTTTTCAGTTTGAGGCTTGCCAACAAGGGTGGTGGGGAGCACAGTGTCAGGTTTGCAGCGAGAGTTCGATCCTTCTTATACAATGTTAACCATTATTGCATTAACCCTAGCTACTGTGCAGGATTATCAGTGTTTCATACAGGGGGTGGGGTGCCCTGGGATTTTCCATCCCTAACCCAGATTTCCCCCCACTCAAAGTTTCTGACTCTACCGTACAGTTTGTATTAGTTTCCCACCCCAATGGCATCAGCTTCTCCATCTACATATTAGGAAATCTGCGATTCTGTACGAAACACTGATTATTAGCTAGTGATATTATGTCAATTATGCAGACTCGAACCATTAAAAATAAGCAACAGCAAAAGTGCATGCCTGTAATGTATCCCCTATCTTCTTAATTTTCATGTTAAACCTAAGATTTGAAAAACCACAGAAAATTAATGATCATAACTTGTTGCAAAACTTTGCACTCAATGGTGGTAGCTAGCTCAGGGTTCTTTTAGCTGTAGCCAAGTCTTCACAGAGCAGGTTTAGCTATACCAATATCTAATTCCGGACACCCTTGGGACAGTTTGTAAGTGTGATGATTAAAGGAGGTGCCCTCATTTCAGGGGTATGTTTTGTACACTTCTCTATGTGTATACGTAGCTGGGACCGTGCATGGTGTCCTGATTAAAGGAGACGTCCTCGTTTCAGGGGTGTCCTCATAGAGGGTTCCACTGTATTATTACCTAGTATTCCTTCCTTATTGTAGTATCTGGATATCGTGCCATTCTGTTTGTATTCAAATTTCTGTATCTTTTTGTGACATGATATTTAATATATTATAGAGTAAATTAATGCCATGTAAATTAGATATTGACTTTGATTCCATGACAGCCTATAGCTAGAATTCCAGCCAGTGCATATGTTGTGTAATAATATGCACCCATGAGCACTTAACCTGGACATTAGGTGTGTTTTTGTGAATCTGACAATGTCATGTTAAACTGTGTCAATGAAACCCGACTATGTATATAGGGTACAGGGGTATTTCCCTTTGGATGGGCTTCAGCATATGCGATATCCACTATCTGATGCACTATGTACGGTACATGCATCAACTGATAGTAATTAGCTATGAAGATGTGTGACACCTTGGCGAGCGATGTCAACAAGTTTTCACTTGAGAATCGCACTCACTCATTGCATTCCGTAGCAATTAGTGCGGCCACGTACTGGATCGCTTTCTCACCTCAACAGATAAAATCATTAGCTGCGACAAAATTAATTACATAGGTCAGATGAACCACAGGCCTCCGCTAATGTGGAGCCAGTGTGCACGACTAACTCGGTATTGTTGTTATTATTATAGTTCACCCCTCTCCCCTCCCCTCCCCAGCTCTGTCTCACGTAGTCGATTGAAACTGTGTATACTGTGCTCACTAGCTTGGAACATTTGGTAATATACAAAGAAGAAAAAGAGCTGACCACTACACCTATTAGCCTTGGTGTGGTTTGTTGTAGAGTTTACCTATAAGTACAATTTGAGACTTTTTGCAAAGCTGAATGTTCCTAATGAGCTGAAAACGCACAGTAGTGGTCATTGTGTAAGGCGGCCACGTTAGTTCAAGCTCCAAGTGGCGAATTAAACTCCATGCATCACATACCACTTTAAAGCAGCCACCTCTCTATTGCGTATAGCCACTGATTTTCGGCCTATGAGTGGCAGCTAGGTTCCACTGTAATAATGTTAGCCAGAAGAAAACTAAGTATTTAATCTGCCTGTATAATACGAAGTATGTACGCCTGCATAATGCCACAACTTGACAATTATTAATGTGATATTAATTGCTATACGAATAAAGGATGTCTGATGGCCTTTAGCTTTATACATATTAAACTGTGGTTAGATACTCTCTTTTTCTCCTCCTCGTGTTTCTCTTGCAAAATTAATAATATATTGCTGCATGTGCCCACATTACCTGATTTTGTGCCCCCCTCAGTACTGACTGAGTGTTAATTTTAGACGTTCCCACAGAACTTTGCAATACCAGTGTACCACTGTCACAGGCACTAGGTTTAACATCATCCAGCAGTTTGATTGAGTTTTCTTTTGACGCTTGCACTCGTATGGGCACATTTGTGGGTGCATTTAGAGGACAGTAATGCAATAATGATAGTGAATATTATTATGATTCTGATGTGATTAACCAACTAGATTATATTATGCAGACCAGACAGTCAGTCCATCCACAATAGTATAATAATATGTGACAGACTCATAGTCATACTTGTCCAAGGAATTAAAGAGGCGACAAAATGCAATTATGATTATCGCCCATGCTGGTGAACTTTGCTTTGAGGTTGTACTTCTCTGATACGATTATCCAACCTGAGTATATTTAATTATTAGGCCAGACCATCTGATAGCGTATGACTACCGTATCCGATCTAATTAACGCGCCTCTCTAATAGATGCGCCACCTCGGCCTGAAGTGCAATTTTCACGCTCTATTTAAATGCGCCCACCCACGCGTCCCTATATTTTTGTGTACAAATTTTGCGCGCCACCTGGTCGCGAAGGATAATTTTCACGCTCTAATGGCGCGCCACCCAGCACTCGTAATTATTTTTTCATGGCGCGTTAATTAGATCGGATACGGTACTATTTTTGAAGGATTACATAAACTTAGCAATAAATACATTTTTTACCGATACTCAGATTTACCAATATTATATTATAACTAGCAAGCATTACCCGGTATTTTTAACCAATAGTAACTTTTTAAAATGTACTACATGACATTATCGATGATGTACGTATATGTTTGGAATATTTAAAGTAAAAGAAAGCCTTGAGAAATCTAAGTAGCATCAATTAAGTCATACATATGTAGAACGTGCACAAACGTCAATCAGTCAACACCGGCTGGCTAGACAAAATTTAATAATAATAGTGATTTCTGGAGAATTATTATTCCGCTATTACTGCATCTGCATACATATAATATGCAAGTTATCTTATCGTGCAACAAATCCTGGATGCTTTGCTAAAGGTGCTAGTGATGGATAGGTTTGTAATTCCGTTTGCCAGGCAATGTAGCAAAACCTCATCTTTTGAAACTGTGGGGGGGGGGGGGGGGGGAGAACCTATCATAATAGTCCACGTTTAGAATGTCTAAGTTCATAACCACCCATTCATTGCTCAAGCTGCTGTTCCATGTGCAGGGGGAACCTATCACGCTTAAAATATCTTAGTTATATAATAGTAATCGCCTATTCATTGCTCAAGCTGCTGTTCCATGCAGACAGCTACCGAACTAATTTGTATTTTCATGAGAGTTGCAAATGTCTTGGTTAGTTAATATCATAAAAAGTTACATAAGCTTCAGTTGGAGGCTCACTGGCCCTTTTGCGCATTTCCATACATGGTAAGTTGTAAAATTTGAAACTTTAAGTGCTTTCGAGACCTATGTCTGCTACTGATGATTCTGTCTAGTTATGGATAATTGGTCTGGGACAATTATTATTATTATCGTACTATAATTATGCTGATTGCTGTTCAATTATATTACGCAAGCAGTAGTGATAGCATGACCATACTTTTATCTAGCTGTTGAAAGACACTGCATAGTATGTATAGCGCTAAAGTGGTGGAGCCTTTCTATAATATATTCATGGGCCAAATTTAGTAACTGTACTCAAGAGCTATGTAGCTGCTTATATCCATGGAGTTTTTCCACCTTGCTGCAACCTGCACGTTTTGCCCATTCACTACTGTAACAGTCTGAAATAAGTCGTTGCATTGGTATGGATGGATACATGGGTGCAAGATGTTTCACTTCCATGTACTGTTGACCTATGTTATATGTATAGTGGTCACTGTGTAAGGCAAAGTGGCAAAGCTCCATGCATCACCATGCCCACCTGTTTTAAAGCAGCCATGGCCTCTCTATTACAGCCATGCACTTACTTTCTGGTCCATGCATAGGTAACAGTTATTATATAGACAGGTTCCATTGTGACAGTAGTATACTTATGTAACCACTGGGCAATCTGAGCATGCAATTTTTGCTAATGGGCTGACCTCTGGAATGTTCCTTATGACACTCTACAGTTAGACTATACTACTAAGTGACTAAGCCACAGCCTGCCCCACTGCAACTATGGGATGTAGCAAGCCTTACTTACTAGCATGGCCTATACTTTATGAATTTAAACTACTGTAACAGTGGAACCCCTCTACTCTGGACATTCTTGGCACAAGTTTTAAGTGTCCTGATTAAAGGAGGTGTCCTCATTTCAGGGGTAGTTCTGTACACTGATCTATGCAGCTGGGACCATGCATGGTGTCCGCTTAATTAAGGGAGATGTCCTTGTTTCAGGGGTGTCCTTATAGAGGGATTCTGCTGTATAGCTGCATGCTCTGAGCCATGTTAGCACACATGCCCTACAGTGGATTCTTATTCCAGATAGCAACAGCCTGCAATTTAAGCAGCTCACTCAAATTTCTGCTGCAATAAGACATCATCACTATACAGTGAGTCTTCACACAATTTTATCACAATCGGTATATTATTATCTACGGAAATATTGTGTGCGCAGATTTTAGTGAAAATACTGACTGAATTACCTGAAACCTACATTGTGTATAAAATGTCCTAGAGATAACGGTTAGAGACAGTTACATGTAAAGATATCTTCTAGTGTCTTTGACTAAAGGAGGTATCTAAATTTTTATGGGGTGTGCTTACTTGATGTATTTTAATTTGATAATTTTCTATGCCATGGTAAGCCTGTCATGGTACATGATTGTCATAGTGCCTTGGCTTCCGAACATCAATGGCAGATGTGCAGCATTTTTACGGTAAATCAAAGTCACAGTTAGCGTACACCTCCGTAATATAATATAATTTTAGAGGATGTACCAGCGAAATTTATAGTAAAAGCGCATCTGTTGTCTGATAGCTTGAGGCGCAAGCCTGTCGATATCTCCTTTTTCTGACTGGCTTTGCGGCAGCAAAAGGAAGACCTTAATTGTTTTAATTTTAGCTGGCGAATTGGTGTGCAGCTGTCTCTCTTTGTCTCTTATCTAAACTTACCAGTGGTTTACCAATTCTTCTATGAAAATCTGCCCAATCATGACACAGGCTGGAGGTAATTAGATTATGCTAATCTAATTAAAGTTGGTTGTACCCAGTATGCATGTCCAATGGCTGAGTGAGGAGAAGCAGTTTCATAAGAATTGACCATCAGATTTACCAATTTACCAGAAATGCACCAACCATGAGCCAGTGGGGCGACACATTCCAATTAGTCCAATTAGTCTAATTAAGCCAATTAAAATGACACAGAGGCAGTGTTGCCTGTCTGTAGATAACATTGCAGCATGGTGTAGTGTATAATTAATTATAGTACTTGTAGTATGTGCTATCCTATAGTGACCATAATTAGCTCTCCATGACATAGTTTTCTGGATAAGAATACATGCTGATTTCATAATTAACAACACTCATTGCAAATGCATGATACTATGGTTGTTTTCTTGACCATGGATCGCCTCATAGCGGATGCTTTTATAGGCAAATTACCCGCTACTGAGAGAGGTATGGGCGATCATAGGGTAGGCCAATGATGAGAGGGGGTCATGGGCCAACAAGAAGGACCTTGTATTAATTGGGGTGCAGTTGACCGTGCATCTCATGCACCCCAATTAAGGTCTTGCAACTATAACATGCAGAGCTAGAGAGAGTAGAGTAACCATTCCGCCCACTTTTTTGTGGACATAACAGAGCGCAAGTTTGTTTTTGCGCACATGTCAGAAATGTGAGTGGCATGCCATTTACTATAGCATTGCATGTGTACCTATTCTTCTGTCTCTGATATTTAATAGTGGAATATTCATAATCTCTAATTATCTTGTTTACTTGTTAGCTTAATGATATTCATTGGAGTCACCTTATGGGGTTTCTTATGTAACTGCTGATTCCAACCCCACAGTGTTGGACTTGAAAAAAAGGTCACACCATGGCTCCTCAATCAGCTGATTCTGCATATTATGGCTATGAATATCGTTAATTTTTCCTCTCTTATTGTTCCCTATTTGAGGGACAATGAGATATTCATGATTGAATGGGTTCCCACAGCTTTGATCAGATAGGCGTATGAGCAATAATATTATAGACACTCTACAATACATAGGTCTCTCTCTCTCCCCCTATCCTTTCTCAGGCTTGCCTCGAACATGACAGAGGCACATGTACATGCATGTGTCGATTAGTGATGTTGTATAAGGAGCGTGTGCAAGGTACGTGCATGATTATGTATATTTACTGACCTTTTTTCGTGCAGCAAAACTATTCCTGACCTTTTTTCGTGCAGTAAAAAAATAACATCTACAGCCTGCATGTATTTCTCCCCCCTCCACTCCTCAGACTCTCCCTCTCCCTCTAGATCTTCCCGTTATATAATGTGCCCTCAATATGTACTTCCCCTGAGTTAGCCGCTGAAACTGCTGGTGAGTACTTGTAATATCACGCAAACAAATTGCTTAACCACACTCACTCTCTGCATGAGACTTATGTGGTCTAGTTTCCATAGTACCAGACTATCACATGAGCACCACAGATTTCGTAATATTATGCAGCAGTCACGTAGAGATAGAAAGTGTACTTATTCTGTTTAATAGGCTTAATTTAATTAGATTCCTGTTAGTATGCCTTGATGTTTTTTAAGCCCAAACTTGGTATACACTTAGCACATAGATAAGAGGTACTGGAAACCAATTTTGACCTTTCTAGGGCAATAACTGATGGAGCTATAACATCTTAATATCAAAAAATGTAGTAAAAGTGATAGAAATAGCATACCTGTGATAGAATGCATGGCATGCATGGTAGACTCTATAAAGAGCGATGGTCTGGACACTCCCGTAATTATTACAATAGGACCCTGTAACTTTTAAGACTTTTATGGTGCATATTCATGAAGTTCAGCTGATTTCCTAGTACCCAATAAGTCCTAGAACATGGCAAGAGATTAAACGATCGTAGTGGCCCAAACCAATTATATCAGCAAATGCAAAATTTCCTTCAAAACAACACTTTTGCCCTGAAGATGACTGGATCCGGAGCGTCTGTAGTCGAAGCATTGGCAAATTTCTATACAGATAGCAACTGCAAGCGATGTCACTTCACCTCCACTGAGGCTACTTTTTCTCTATAACTAATTAAGATTGCTGCATGGATAAAGGAAGAAGGATATTTAGTTTGAGGGTGTGATGTGATCAGTTATCAATGAGATATATGTACATGTAACTTATGGAGCCCACTTATTATTTAATTTTTTGGTGGGGAGGGGCTTATATGTTCTGCCTATATAGGGGGTGAGGAGCACTGCTACAGTAGCATATCTATCCACTACATGCTGACAATAATTATCATTCAGCAGTGCCTTTATCGAATTAGGGATCTTGTGTGGTAAGTAGCTACTCATTAGTATACAATGTGAACTAGAAAACTTCACCACCTACACACAAACACACATATTAACACAGATGGTCAATTGCATACCACTGACTGATTGACTACCTATCTACACTATAACATGCATGCATATATACTAGTCTAGTATGGTCAACTGCATACAGACAGACTGGCTGCATGTACACATGCATACTACTAGTATGCTACCCTGTTTTAAGGCGGTATCTGCATGCTCTAAACTTACTCACACACACACACATACACAAACATATATTAACACAGATGATCAATTGCATACGGATTGATTGACTGCAGTGCAGTGCGTACACATGTGTACTAGTACTAGTATGGTCAACTGCATACAGACTGCACTATATACACATGCATACTACTAGTATGCTACCCTGTTTTAAGGCGGTATCTGCATGCTCTAAACTTACTCACACACACACACATACACAAACATATATTAACACAGATGGTCAATTGTATACGGATTGATTGACTGCAGTGCAGTGCGTACACATGCGTACTAGTACTAGTATGGTCAACTGCATACAGACTGCACTATATACACATGCATACTACTAGTATGCTACCCTGTTTTAAGGCGGTATTTGCATGCTCAGAACATACTCACACACACTCGCGCCATGTAACCATTGTGGAGTGCCACACTCTGTCTGCATGTTGTAGAGTACTGCACCTATTATACAGTCGTAATTATGGTAATATGTGTGTACTCAAAATTTGTGTGCGTGTGAGTGCCACTACTGCGTACATGTGTGTATGCACATGCAGTCAGTGTGTTACACATAGTTATATTGTACACAGTAATCATTATTGTCTATTGCTTAGCAACCAAAGTTTTTGGATGCAAATTGCCGGCTATCGGAGGGGCATTGATGATCACAGGGTATAAGGCCAATGATGTGAGGGGACGTGCATATTAGCTGACAAACTAGTCACAATTGCTTAATTGGGCTGCATTCGACCCGTGCTTATCTCATGCACCACAGTAAAGGTCATGAAGCTACGTGCTACATAGTTACGTACATGCATTGGTTTATGACATAATCTATTACATGTATGTACCCGCAATTACATAAGTTTATGGCATAATAATAATAATAATAATAATATTATCATTATTATGCATAATCAGCATACCACCGTGGGATTAAATATTTTTGGCAATAGATAAGTGCATGTTTGTACTATGCGTGCGTACAATATACTCAACAATGTCAAGTATTATAGACTGGTGCCACCAAAGGGTTTGTAGATCCCAGGGTCTACAATTAAGCTCTTGGAGGCACGCACTGTGTATTGTAATATTATGTATGTACACGAGCATATGAGTATGTTTCAAACATGTCAGTACCGCCTTACAATGGGGTAGTCTATATTGCACATAGTATATTCAGTCGGTGAATTTTTGACCAGCTGTTCTAATGTATACATGTGTGTATGTGCGTATGTTTTGGAGGTGAAGTTTTCTAGTTTGTGATAATGTAATAATGCAGGGCACAAAAAGATTGCTACGTTGAAATAATGTGAAAGACAGCAACATAGAGCCACTTGGATGCCTAGCCTTGAGAAGTAGAGGGTGGAATCCCATAAAACAATATGAGAATAATATAGGTCCATTTAGCGTCCCCCCTCCCTTCCCCTTTCCTCCTAGAATTTTGGCACTACAGGCATTTGAATGCCCGGGCCCCTCTTTAAATGTGTGTTGTAATCTTGAACATCAAACTACTATACTAATACACATACTTGTACCGTATCTTCTCACCATCTTAGGCAAAGGACTTACAGACAAGCAGGCCTCGGACGGTCTTAAGGTGCAAGCCTTTCTCCTCTTCAACGAAAAACAGAGCTTCCGAAAACTCGGCGACATCATCTACCAGCAGAGCAAATCGGGAGAGATCTACGTCAGACGAGACGCCCTGACGGTCATCTTTGACGACAACAAGATTCTCTACGGCAACCTTGTAACGTACGGGGGCAACGGCCTGAGGCAGCTGTGGAAGCTGGTGTTTAGCAAGGGATCGACGCTGCTGGGTAAAGGACTCATGGCGCTTGGGCTGCAGAATGCTGCTATTATTTGGACCAATAGGAAACCAGCCGAACTAGGAAATGTCACAGGTAATTAATGCAGGGATTTTTTTAAGGAATTATTTGAAGTAGGGGGATTGATTGAAAAAAGCACTGGTTTCACAAAATTGATGTAATGAGGTCTTTGAGCATGCTCTTCAATGTTGCTGGGCTTACTGTGGAAGATAGGTCATTAATACGTACACTATGTTTCCACCATGTGATACGGATGTGGACTGCTATGTATCTTTCATATACACTAATATGTATGTACGTGTATGTGCAGCATACAAAGTTTTGGAAGGGGGGAGTCTCAGATTCCCTCATCCCAGCTTCCTGGTCCTTATAGAAAAGGCTAAGATGTGCATGAATCTATATACCCTATGACTATTTTAATACTCAATACATACGCCCTGGTATAATAATTCTAAGAAATTTAGATTTATGTGGATTGAATAGTTGAGACGAAGTCACTATCCCTAGTAATCCCCTTGGGTACGCTCAATTAGGATATTGAAAAACCACCAAAATGACTAAATATGGTGACTTTAAACTGAACCATCTTCTATGGTCTGAACAGCAGCTGTCAGCTGCATACCGAGTGATCGATGTTATAATACTCCTCCCCCACATTGGATCAGTCTAGCCTGTAATATCCTGTTCCATGCAGGGGGGGGGGGGGGGGGGGGGGGTTATACATGGATCAGTCTATCCTGCTTACAGGTATATAGTCTCGTGTTTCGGAGGGGATATAAATGGGTCCATGTGTAGCTATGCACCCTTTATCTCCATTTCTGAATCATCCTGTTACTATAACATTATATAGCTAGCTACTATAATATATAGGAGATGGTATACCATTGCTAGGTAGCAGCCACCCTAGGCTTATAAAATTTCTAGCAAAATGACTCAGAAGAGGAACCCTCCCTGATTGCCAGCCTGCAAGACTATGTGTAGCTCTTTATGGCTTATACTATGAGATTCTGTTGAGTAAACCAGCAGTGCACACTGATGATTATACTCGATAACACAACTAACCTAAGACAGGAAGACAACAATTGTTCTGTACAGTTCCCCCTGCTCTTGAACTAGCTTGTTTCAAATTTCATGGGTGTTTTGATGACCACTTTGAGTTTACTATAAGGGCTATCAATTTGGCTTTGAAACCTGTGTTTAAAGTGTATTATGGTAATCCATCCAGTGTCTAGCCCAGGTGTAGCCTCAGTAGCTGGGGTTCCCCGAAGCTTACAAAATCTTGCCATATAGCTAGCCACTTCTCATAGATCTATAATAATATTATTACTGACTGCATGGTGCTGATCTTAAAAGCTGATTGTAAAGGAAACAATGGGGAGGGGGTGGGGTGGGGGATGGCTACCCTGTCAAGGAACTAGTTATAGCCAAAGTGAAGGCTACAATATCAAAATTAATGGCTAATTCGGCCTAGTGTGTAGGGAACCCCTGAGTGGGTATATACATGTATGTAGTATCTAGTAATAATTTCAGGGGTGTCCACAAGGCAAGGTGGGCTTCCACTGTAACTGTTTCCTGATAGCCATCCAGAGTCTGAGATAGTCCAGTTGTGTAGCCACAGTTATGTACAGTGTGTAGTAGTAACTTAATTCGGGCGGGAAGTCACAAAAGCGATCGATCCGAGGTAGCCTTTCCTTGGAAACAGACAGCCACAAAGACACAATCACTCGCCAATCTCTCCAGGAGATTCAGTTTTGACTAAGAGGTCACACAGTGATGTCATCCAATTGATCAACCTAAGCGCATCATAAGTCAATTAAGACCGTGCAATGAAAGTAAGTAGCTATATAATGCAGGCCAAGTGATGCTACAGAAGTCATATTAATCATGTTTCACTCTTGTGATCTAGGAGGGATTCAGTTTTGACTAAAAGGTCAGTTTGTGACGTCACTCAATCACCTTATTTACCCAGCAGTAGTCATGATCATGCCAGCCACCTAGGCCTAAGTAGGCCACAACTATGGCCAACCTATGCTACACACCCATGAACACATGTTTTGACCTTCTAGAATGGACTCCTGCTGCTGCTGCTGGTGCTGCTATGCCAGTGTGGGAGGCCACTGCTGTTTGCATTGCATTTGCGTACTTCCTTTTGCTAATGAGGTTATATATCTGTGGGCCATTGTCCAGTCTGGAATGAAACAGATGCAGCTGCACATTACAATGGCTTCTAAGCTAAGCTAAGCATGTGGCAGGCTGTATTATTATACTACTGTATACTGTTATTATAGTTGGTTACTAAGTGAACCATGTATGTGGAAAGGAGGGCTGCTGCTCTGAAATTTAATCAAGCCAATTAGAACAATTACCTCAGATGTATGAGTACCCTCACCAATACACACAATATGTACAAAGGCCAGC
The DNA here is from genome assembly GCA_963930775.1 of Cliona cf. orientalis. Taxonomy (NCBI): domain Eukaryota; kingdom Metazoa; phylum Porifera; class Demospongiae; order Clionaida; family Clionaidae; genus Cliona; species Cliona cf. orientalis. The sequence goes on along the minus strand of OZ005689.1, from coordinate 5,770,537 downwards.
CATGGCATCCCATAATTGAAGCGTCTTGGCAACGCCTGTCTACTGACTACGATAAAAAGACGCCCAAATTGTTAAGATGTGGTCAGTGTGTGTGTGTTTGGTGAATGTATATAGGGGCTACATTGAGACAGCTAGCTAGCTAGTGCACAAATAACTTGGCATAGTATAGGTTACCTAGTAATTAGCAACCCAACAAGTATTGTCTGCATGCGCCCGCCCCAGCCCCAGCCCCAGCTCCAGTCTTAGCCTTGATCGCTTCATATACCCACCCATTGCGCTTTTGCGCTTTTAGAGCTTTGGTACACCCTAGGCTGGTCACCCCACTGCACATGTAGCACCCAAGACAAGCCATAGTACCATGCAACTGCTGTCTGCCTGACCACTAGCAATTATCAGACAAATCATGGCCAAGGCTAAATTAAATCACATCAACCAGCCTGAAACACTGCACCTAGGTATAACTTAATATTGCGGCACTTCATTTGTGCATACACACACACTGGTTGACCATAGAGGTGAGTGATGAGACCAGGGTGGTGGTGGCCTAATCGTGAATGTGTGCAGAAAATAGCAGGGCAGTGTTTGTGGGCTCTAACTCAATCCACGTGATTATGTCATGCCTTGTTGTGCTGGATACTCAGTCAGGTCCAGGCTGTGTGCGTGACAGTGTGTGATTGTGCTATAGTAATTATTGGCCCATATGCATGCTGGGAAATAGTATTAGTGGTATTATTATAATGGTATTTCATTTCATATCCAAGACAAACAACTTGTATACCCCAACTTAGTCTGAGGACACTAAAAATGCAGAGAGGTACAGCTAGGTATGCTCTAATTCACACACAAGTATGCCAAAATGACAGACAGAACCTCATGCATTGGGATATATACAGCATATAGATTGGTACAGTAATTACTCAGCATGCCTGAGACCTTGGTTTTGAACCACACTATTATGTAGTTTACCTCATACACATGCACACTCTCACACACACACACACACACTCACACACACACACACATGAACCACACACAACACAATTGCAGGTATTAATTCCGTTCACACCTATGCTGCCCACAAGGCTGTCCATACAATGGCATTAGCACAACAGCAGTATTCATCCTCCAACTCTATCATCCAATCAGCAGCCCCATCTTCTGTGGTCGTCATGGAGAACAACACTGTGACACCACATAGAACAGCTGTTACGCCAACCTCACAGAAACTGTCACCACAGACCAGTAGTCCCTTGCTACAACAAGTAGCCTCGGGGCAGCCGGCGGCGTCTCCAAGCAAGGATAGTGAAAGTGGTAATGAAGGGAGAGGAGAAAGGGATCATAGCAGAGAAAGAGAGCAGAGAGGAGAAGGGAGACCAAGAAAAGGGAAAGAAAGGAGAACAAACGTAAGCATTGCTAGCACAGTAGCGATGGTTACCAGCTCTAATTCAGACTCAAGTCCAGCTGTCAAGCACCAGACAGCCACTTCATCAAATGAGCAGCGTGTGATTGCAACTGCGTCTCCCCTTACAACCGTTGCGGCATCAAATCCTCCCAACTTCCTACTACCTGGTACAACTCCGGCTTTGATCTCCCCTCCAATGTCGTCTCCAGCACTGCCCCTCGGAGGACTGAATCTATCTGCTCTTCCCACCGCTCCGCTGACTATCGGTGCCTTATCCAATCAGGTGCTAGCTGGCCTACCAGGTGCTGCCATTACAGCTACGGGAATCAGCACACCCACAGGTGGTCTCCTATCTCCGATTCTATTTGGTAATAATCCCTTTCTGACTGTTCTTGGTTCTTCCCCAAGTCTCTCTACTGCTGCAGCTGCTTCTCAGCCTGCAGCTGCTAGTATCCTACAGGCTACAGCTGCCACTCTGAATCAACCTGCTGCTCAAGCTGGGATGAACGTAGGCGGAATTAATTTGCAGTTGATTAAGCGACTGCAAGAGCAAATTAATGCACACTTGCAAGCATCACCATCCAATCAGAGGGGAAATAGCAGTGGTGCGAGTGCTAGTGTTTTGGCCACGGCTACTGGTGGCTTTGGAAGGACACCATTACAGCAGGCCCTATTGGCATCAGGGCTCGACCACAGACTGAGCAAGAGAGAGAGGATGTTGGAGTCATTGCTATTATCTAAGACTCCCGTCTATTGCATAGCCTCCCCTCCTGAGATGTTAGCTTCTGATGCTCTTCCGAGTGAGCACACAATTGAGTACATCGATACTCAAAGAATAACATCAAATTCACGACGTTCAAGTGGAAACGAGAGCAGGTGTTCAGAAAGAGAGCCGGTCGCAGCTAGTGACGGTGGAAATTTAGATCGAAAGGAGGTGGCAACGGGAAGTAGAGGTGGTCAATCTTCTAGAGCTGTGTCTAGTCAAAATCTGATATCATCAAACACGACAGAAGGCAAGGTGATTACTTCACTTATCAAGGACCCTGCTGGCGGTGTTTCCAATAACACTCACTTACTAGCTTCTCCTTCACTTACGGTCTCTCACTCATTGCTTCCAAAAACTACCCAAACATCATCATTACAGGCGCCTACAGCTGCCGGAGGAACTTCTCAAGTATTAAGTAGACTGTCCCTCAATGCAACTCCTTCACCTTTTTCACTGCCCACTACCGCCCAGATACAACAAACTAGTTTGCCTCTCCTTAGCTATGCTGCAGCTGTTCCGCCGACCACTGCAGCTACTCTCACGCCCACACTCCCCTCGCCCCTGAAAGGCTACTACATCATGCTCAATCCTCTCGCTACTGCCGCTGCAGGTGCTGCGGCTGCCGGAGGTGCCACTGCAGTCCAACCCATCATGATTGCAGCTGCTGCCGGTGGAACAGCTGCTGCAAGTCCGACAGTTTGCGGAGGTACCACGGCCATTCAGGTGCCAGCTCTAACTGCGGCAGCAAGCCTTAATCTTCCTTCGCTTGCTACTTCACTGACCAGCCCTGCTATCCCTTCACCAATGTACTGCTATTTACCGGCAGCAGCTGCCACGGATGGCTCCTCCCACCACCTCACAGCAGTGCAAGCTGCAGCTGTAAATTCAGCTCTGACAGCACAAGCAGCTGCTCCTTTGGCAGTACCCATCGGTGGTGTAGTGGAGGCTGAAAAGGACAAGGAGCTAGAGAGAAACCATGGTATACACTCTACTTCACTGCAGATTGCAAAAGCTAAAAAACGACTAAGAAACGATTCCACAGGCCTAAATGAAGCTAAGCGGATCAGAGTTGATACTGAGGGGACGCAGGTGGACAGTGAGGATGAAGGAGGAGCAATAGAATGTGCAACAGCTTCAGAAAGTGATGATGAAGGGATAGACAAGGTGTCGGTGCATGGTGGAGAAAACTGCAAGACTTCTGGATGTAAGTATTGTCTATATAATAATTATATTATAATGGCACTGCATTTCTGTAGTGTACAGCACAGCTCTCTCTCTTTCTCTCTCTCTCCCTCTCTATTCTCCCCACCTTTGTCTAATCATCACACAATATAAACCACACACACACCACGCACGCACACACAAATGCCCAATTTTATAAACTCATCCCACCACCACATGCACACGCACTCACAGATAAAGGTCACCTTCAGCTGTGGGAGTTTCTTCTGGACCTCCTGCTCACCCCAAACCACGGCAGCATCATCCAATGGACAGGCAACGAGTACGAGTTCAACATCGTCAATCCCGAAGCGGTTGTTGGACTTTGGGGCGCACACAAGAACAAGCCGCAGATGACGTACGACAAGATGAGTCGCTCACTACGATACTACTACAGCCAGGGCATCATGGACAAGGTGCCCGGAAAACGCTACACATTCAAGTTCGCTTTCGATATTCAGAAGTACATCATCGAAAACAAAAGGACCAGCCTGTTCACTCTGACCTCCTGACCTCTTGACCTCTTGACTGAGCTTGAACCCACTATCCACATGTTCCAATCTAAACTGCATATCGATCACTTATCACGGCGGTTATATTGTTGATCATCGATATCATTTATTTCATGATTTCTGTGATTCTTTTTTTTGTTTCTGTCTTGACTAGAATTTTTACCTTATAGCAATTATTTCAACAATATTAAACTTTAAACATTGTCAAGGTAGCTCATGCAGGGTAACCTCATACCCAGCCTTGGCTCTGTGCATTGAAAAGGATCAGGGAGGCTGGGCACTAGACTACATGCAGGGATACACTGAATATCAGTAGTGGTTGGAGAGCACAAGGGAGATTGGAGAGATAATAATATTATGCATGATGCAAAATAACTAGTAAGGGCACTAGACTACATGTTATAGTTACAAGACCTTAATTGGGGTGCATGAGATGCATGGTCAAATGCACCCCAATTAAGGTCTTGTAACTGTCTTATTGGCCCATGACCCCCTCTCATAATTGGCCTACCCTATGATCACCCACACCCCTGTGGTGGCCGGCAATTTGCCTATAAAAACTTTGGTTGCTAGGTGATGGCCAATAAGCAGGGATACACTGAATATCAGTAGTGGTTGGAGAGCACAAGGGAGATTGGAGAGATAATATTATGCATGATGCAAAATAACTAGTAAGGGCACTAGACTACATACAGGGATATATACACTGCATATCAGTGGTGGTTGGAGAGAGGGGAGTATTATTATTATTATGCATGATGCAAAAATAACTACTAAGTGCACAATGCATACAAAAGGGATTGACAATCTGGGACTTCCTCAGTGAGACATTTGGATGATGCAAGTTATGTGTGCTGTGTATGGCCACTGCTTTTGTAAAACAGTGAACTAATAATTATAATTACATTGGAGTTGCATGACAATGTCATATATTCAATACCCTTGGTGACCACATCCTTCAGTCCAGCCAAAGAGCATGCATGCTACCTGGATTCCATGATGTGATGTTATGCCATTGTGGAATTCATCATCCATGCTGTCGTCATGCATTCCAGCCAGCCTAATTGGATACATAATGATCCTAATTCACTAATTAGTGGGCCAACATCACTGACACAAAGGATACTGAAGAGATGCGTTACTAAGCTAGCATCAGCTATGATCTACTGACAACCATCTGCCCAGCAGATATAATGTACACATGTACATAGGGAATAGATTGAAGCCACCTCCATCTCAGCTGCATGCTGCGTAGTAATCTCATTATGCTCATTGTGAACACACACACTTTTGTGATGTGACCATGGGTGCATTGGAAATGTCATAGTTACGTATATACACGCTCACAAGTAGGTATACACACATAATATTATATTATATGACATTATAATAAAATTATCACAAACATTACACAATAGTTGTACGTATCTGCGATGGTACTAGCCAGAATCTGATGATGTTATGTGTATGTGTGTGTGTGTGTGTGTGTGTACGTGAGTGTAACAATTATCCATCTCTGTTGTTGAAACACTAGACACTCAGGGGGTACTATAATGCAATAACGCAATGACCTTACATTGACCTCAGATAATTGAAGTGCAATTGATACGTGTGTGTGTGTGTACGTGTGGAGAAAATTTGGCTCATGAAGTGCTTGAAATTTTAGTAATGAACTGCTTAATAAACTCAATTTAAGCTACATTGATCAATCGCGCTATGTAACAGCTATACATAGATATAATTTTTCTGGGAATCAGGAATCTGAAATCAGCTTCTCAAGAATTTTGCAGTGAAATCTTCGAAATGCGGACATGCAGTACAATAAATCTCTTGATACAGGATATTACCAGGAGGTATATTATTATTATATAATACCCTTGCAAAACCAATAATTATTGCTCATCAATTATAATATATAGTGCTTAATCTGGATTAACAATAATTTCATGGCTCATTACTTTATCAGGATGTGGATTCTAATCTGGAACATGATCAAAAGTGGATTAAGGTGTTTACACGGAAACTGGATTTAAGGCATAGTGTAAACGGGGCTTATGGATGGGCACAAAAATTTGAAGCAACTGCAAACTGCAATTATAATACTATTATACGGTATTCAAGTACTAGTGCTCCAAATACTATGGTATAATTATTATTATTATTCAAAAGAGCTGACTTTCTCGTGGTTAAATCTTTTATTATGATCTAAAATGTAACTTTAGAAAGAATGACACATGTATGCACAAAAATACAAAGAAATTGAGCAGTCTACACACTATAAAGCTACAAACATTTTCTTATAAAATTGTGTGAAAGTGGAAAAAATAGAGGAAAAATTAATGCTATATAAACCCCACACCATACCATACCCCAAGTCCTGTATTTTGGTTTGTAATAATATTATTATCTTAATAACTGTTACTATATATTACAGGCAACCGTGACAGCTAGCTGTTTAAATCTTTGTCCAAAATTGAACATCATTTCATGCAGACATTGCAGCGACTGAGTTTCGTGAGCGCCTCTCTGTCACTCGTAACAGTGACCTCATCTGCTCCAGCGGGTAATTCCCTCCCCCTGTCCATGGCCAACAGGAAGTCTCCGCCCACATCACTGTCACTAAGGTCACATGATCTCGACTCGGCCGAGCATGTGATGTAGGAGCGTCCTTGTACAGTTGAGAGACAGGAGTCTGGTGATGAAAGTGGCAATGCACTAGGATTCTGTGTGTGTGTGCGTGTGTGTGCATGCGTGTGTGTGTGTGCGTGCGTATGTATGTGTGTGTGTGTGTGTGTGTGTGTGAGTGCATGTGTGTGAAGAGAGAAGAAGAATGTGGCTTAAACTTCATTGGTAACTGCACAGGAAGCAACAAAAAAGCGTATTTTTGTACAATCCACTTCTGTTTACATAATTTGCACAATAATTGAAGCCATCAGGAGGAGGTATGATGTACGTAACTATGGCTTAATTTGGAATTGAAATTCTTGTTGAATGACAGCTAGGTTATGGAAGGAGAAAAGGAAGGAGGAGTGAGGAGGAAGTAAGTTTTCGCTGATTGCAAGTGAAGCGGTCGGGGCTATTACAGCATTCTTAGCTGTGATGCAATAGCTAATCACCCCAAAGGCACTTCCATAAAACATGATGCCAAGTTTATTTTCGACGTGAGAACAATGAAACTAGACAACTGCAGCTGCAATTAATTAATGTCACGCACAGGGCCTAGGGCAAGACATACCAAAATTCACCACACCCACACATAAATACCATACCTAAATACGTGCATGTGAACGACATCCTAAAAGCTAACAACAGCTAATTAGTATAGTTCCCATTTCAGAATATCACTGAAGGGGGCCTATTGCCAACAATCAAAGGGGGGGGGGGGAAGGTGGTGTAGGGGAGAGGGGGAAGCATCCCCCCCTCCCTGCCCCTCCTGAAATAAACCTAAAAGCTCACAGATAGGCTCTGGTAGGTGAAGCCAGTCCACAAACTCTCCCATCCTTCAGGGCACTCTGGGAGCTCTGTCGTCATGGAGTGTCGAGTCAGCACACTTCCCTCCACCTCGCAGACGCTACATCGAGACACCATCTTCCTGGCGGCTGTTTCATCCAACGAGGAGGAAACTCCACGAACAGCATCGTTACGGGTGGATCCGGATGCCTTCCATCTTGAATACGAGTTCTTCGACGAACGTAGAAGACCGAAACGAGGAAGACAAGAGCTGTAGGCATCGGAGGGAGAGTTGCCTTCGTAGCTGAATCCGTTCCAGAGGTGGTAGGTGTTTTCGGGACATGTTGGGACCCGACTGCTTCGACTGTGGATCGTGATGAGCTCGCTGCGTCCGTGTCCATTTCTTCCGGCTCTTCCAGGCAGGCCAGCTTCGCCGGGAGATCCGGGGGTTCCGTCGAGACCCGGTTCACCGGCTTGACCCCTCTCTCCCTTCTCTCCTCTTTCACCTGGCTGGCCATCTTCACCCGCCACTCCACGCTCACCTAGAGAGAAAGAGCAAATTTACATTTTTAGCTGCCCCTTTGGATTTGCCAGCTAGCGAGGGCCTGGAGATAGCCAGAAGCTAGTTTGAATCCTAGGACTGGTGACTTTACATCCCATCTGAAGGAAGGATGCTTTGAAAACACCTCTGAGTGGACTCCAGGGAAAGGAAAGAAAAGTGCCCTTCCACTTGTGGGACTCGAACTCATGACTCTGGATCAAGAGTTTAACTCCTTAACCACTCAGCCACAAGTGACCCCACAATGAGAATCTAGTAAGCTCAAACCTCTTCGCTAAATGCTCCTAGTTTTTAATGCAATACATGTAATTAATACCACTCTTAACCGTTTACTTACAGAGTTAACAATAATATACTACCAGTACATGTACATTGAGTCTGAGATACAAAAATAATTATGATTGTTTTTCCAGATTTAGCTTAGTCTATCTTACGACATACCTTGTCTTCCTCGCTCTCCCATCTCTCCCTTCATTCCCTCGCTTCCGTTCTCTCCCTTCTCTCCCCTCCTCCCATCAGCTCCTCTGTCACCCTTCTCCCCCCTGAGGCCATCGCGGCCGTCCATTCCAGCTTCTCCCTGTTCACCTCTCTCTCCCTTCGGTCCGGACATACCACATTCTCCCTGCAGAATTATGGATAAACAGTATCAATATGCAACTATAGAATTTATGTGATTCTGAAAATTTGATGGATAAGTTACATGTATACTTGCAGTGTACAGTGCGCATGTTAGTGTGCAAGACAGATAATATCCAATGAAAATTAATTTACATACGTATATACACACAAGTGTAAGTGTGTCTTTTATCAAGCAATAATCGAAAATACACAGCAGGTGTATCGCATCTATTTATGATTGAAGCAAAATAATTAATGTACATGTATGTGCTCTCTTGTAAATTGATGAGTACAGTGCACACATTATTAATGAATCTACTGTACCCTAATTTTGAAGCATAATTATTATTATTATGTGCTCTCTTACGTAGCTCACAAACACTCATCTCTTACTTGTTCTCCTTTAGCTCCTCTCTCTCCAACATCTCCGGGCATTCCGGGTTCTCCCGATTCACCTTTCTTTCCCGGCAACCCATCTTCTCCATTAACGCCGTTCACTCCTGGCTCACCAGGCTGTCCCCTCTCCCCCCTCGCTCCCTTGTCCCCTCGTCCTCTCTCCCCCCGCCTGCCGGGGGTACCAGGTCTACCAGCTTCTCCTTTCTCTCCTCGATCTCCGCGTAGGCCATCTTGTCCGGGTGAGCCATCTCTTCCAGGTGCTCCAGTGTCACCTGGTGAACCTAGAGCGAAAGATGAGGGATCATTCTGCATGATACTGTACAGGGTCATCGCTATGTAGCTGATTACTGTATACTGAACTTTAATAATCATTAGTATTGATGTTAATTTTATGCTATGTCAAATGCTCGCAAAAAGTTCAGTATACAGTAATCCTTCTATATGTAGATGTGGATGTATACACTTAAGGCAGAGATCACACACATGCACTCACTTACACACTCACATACTTGCTCACACCATAGATAAAGGAAGGGATATGCATGGAAGAGGATTGGAGTGCTGACATGAAGAGCAGGGGAAGACTGAGTGTGGGGTCCCTTCCCTAGGTATAACACATGGCTATCTGTGTTTCCCCTATACCGCCCCACTCATACCAGGTCATATGACACCTACCTGGCTCTCCCATTGGTCCAGGTTCGCCTCTCCTTCCGTCCACGCCAGGCATCCCATTGGATCCAGCACGTCCAGGGGAACCTTGCTGGCCGGGAGGTCCTCGTTCACCCGGCTGACCTGCCTCACCGTCGCGCCCGCGTGGCCCTGGTGGCCCCCTGCTGCCATTGACCCCTGGAACCCCCTGTGCTCCTCTTCTTCCCGGGGGGCCTGGTTCACCTTGTTTGCCTGGAGCACCAGGGACACCTGGTAGTCCCTGCACAAAAAGTATTTATGTTGATATCATGAATTGGTATCTCAAAGCTGATATATCGCTCATAGATTGTGAGATTAAACAATAGTTTTTGTTCCTAGCGTGAACTACAAAAGTTAAAATCCAGAGGTAATGCTGTATGTTACAGAAATTTAACTACATGTACTTCTAGCAATGGCTGTAGCAAAAAGCATACTGTGCTTCAGTTATACTATTGCAATGCTTTACACTTTTCCCCCCCAATTAAGTAGTAGCAGTACCTTCCCACTTGCTATAAACTTATCATTGCCAAAGGAAAACACACAATTTGTGCCATACCGTAGATCGTGAATATTTTGCGCCTAAAACAAATCTACCTGCTCTCCTTTTTCTCCTTGCGTAGCAGGCATGTCGAGAGGAGGGGGCAAATCTGACGATGATGTGTCTCTCCTCACTCGTGCTCCCCCCTCAGCTGGGGGGCCGGGGGGACCTGGTGGCCCCACGTCTCCCTTCTGTCCGGGGAGACCTCTCTCCCCCTGTGGTCCAACGGGCCCCTGTATTCCGGACGGCCCTTCTGGCCCCTGGATTCCTTGAAGTCCCTGCGGACCGACAGGTCCTTGTGGACCCTCCGAGCCAGTATCTCCTCTCTCACCTGCGGGTAATATACGTGTACAACGTGACATTGTTCTCAGTTGCTATCTGCATGAAATAAATGAAGATTATCTGCGGACAAACTCAGGATGACTAGAGCATCTAGTCCTAGTCGAAACGTCGGCAAGTTTTATCAAACAGTTACATGTAAGTTGTCTGCAGAGAATCTTCGTTTATTTCATACATATGCAACTCTAATTATAACTAAACAGTTGGAGCAATCAATTTCCTGCAGGTACAATGTATTCTGAAGTTTGAACGTATAATTGTACATGTACGTGATAGTTCAGTATAATTATGGAGGCTGTCACATTCATTCAGTGTTAATCTAATACCTTCACATTAATAATAATGTCATCAAGTTTCTGAGCGATAACTATGTTCAAGCGCATCACAAGATATGACTTGAAATACATGTACATTGTATATATACACCTTCTAGGACTTCTCATAATACATCATAAAGTAGAGTGTGACGACCTTTACCAGAAAACCGTGCTAAAATTATTTTGGCTTGCATTCTATTAGCATAAACATGGTAATGTGTAGTACATGCTTCATATACCTTTCATCCCCCCATCTCCTTGTTCTCCTTTCGTTCCATCGACACCAGGTTCACCCTGAGCACCATCGTTACCGGGCGCCCCATCCTGTCCATCAGCTCCATTGAGTCCATTTATGCCACGTTCCCCCTTGGCCCCCTTCTCTCCTCGATCACCCTGTGGCCCCTGCAAGCCTTGCTCCCCCTGGGGGCCGGCGGGTCCCTGGGGGCCAGACGGTCCAGTATCTCCCCTCTCTCCCTTTTCGCCGGGTTCTCCTTGTAAGCCTTCAGCACCGTCACTTCCTGGTTGTCCACGTTCCCCAGGCTCTCCTTTCTGACCGGTGAGTCCAGGATCTCCTTTGTCTCCTTTTAGTCCTTGGAAGCCATCTTGGCCAGCTGTTCCTCTCTCTCCCTTTTCTCCTTGAGGTCCAGATGCTCCTTGCTCGCCTGGTGCTCCAGTTGATCCTGTGAATATTAAGATAAGGAAAGATAACAAAATCTATGTCGGGCACCTTCAGCATTACCTAGAAGGATATTGTGTAAATTAATCTATGGACAGGCCAGAAAAAAGTACATGCATGTACAGGCACTACAGCTCCAAACATACATTTACATGTACTGTATATAGGCACCAAAGTATGTTGCTTTAGATACATAAGCTTCTTCTTAATGCATGTATTTAAAACGTAAGGATTAGTAGGAAGTTTACTCTACATAGATATACTGTATGGTTGCATGGGTTTTAAAAGTTTAATTTCATTGCACCTGGAAATCCCGGGATTGCTTTAGACATTAATATATATAACATAAGGATTAGTAGGAAGTTTACTCTACATAGATATAATATGGTTGCATGGGTTTTAAAAGTTTAATTTCATTGCACCTGGAAATCCCGGGATTGCTTTAGACATTTAAGCTTCTTCTTAATATATATAACATAAGGATTAGTAGGAAGTTTATGGTTGCATGGGTTTTAAAAGTTTAATTTCATTGCACCTGGAAATCCCGGGATTGCTTTAGATATTTAAGCTTCTTCTTAATATATATAACATAAGGATTAGTAGGAAGTTTACTCTACTTTACATGGATATAATAATATGGTTGCATGCGTTTTAAAAGTTTAACTTCATTGCACCTGGAAATCCCGGGATTCCCTGGAGTCCTTGTTTTCCGTCTCTGCCGGGTAATCCAACTGGTCCTTCTTGTCCGGCTCCTCCGGCCTCGCCAGGTGGTCCAGCTGGTCCCACCTGACCTTGCTCACCTGCAGGCAAGAGAGAGGAAATACAGAGTCAAGTCAAGCACAAGATACCAACTTACATGCATACTATACAGTAACAGTGTATTGGTATTGACTTATGTACCAGTAGTCAATATGAATGAGTATTTCTACTAGTAAAGTTTTGAAGTACACAAAATAATTAAAGAACTCTTAATACGTGTAGGTACCACAGGAGAACTATTTATATAAGTGTGGCAGCTAGAGTCTGGTAGCTATACATGCAGGTATTGGTATAAATAATTAATGCAGAGTCAGTTGCAATTGTGTGATTTACCTTTCTGTCCCTTCATTCCCTTTTCTCCGAACAGACCCGGAGTTCCCTTTGATCCTGGAGCTCCTTTCATTCCCTTCTCTCCCCCTGGACCAGTCAGACCGGGTGGTCCCTTTCTCCCCGGAGGACCAGGGTCTCCCGGCTCTCCCTTACGACCAGGCACTCCAGGCTCACCTTGCTCACCTAGGCAACGGCAAATATAATAATTATTTAAATTTATATGTACTTTAGTCTAGCCAAATTAGCCATTTGCTACTGTATCGTTCACTTTGGCTACAATTTCATTGAGTGAGTAGCTATAGCCATTATTGCTATTTGTATCCTTTACAACCCTACTTTTGAGATCAACACCTGGTGTCAGTGATGTTTTTTGGGAAATGGCTTTAAAATTTCTCAATCTATAACACAAAACCTCCCTCATGCAAAAAAATAATTCTATCAACATATTACTCTTTCTCATAATTTGATCTCATGGGTTTTAATTAGGCTCCATATACATTTGACTGATCTTGAAAATACTATAGCTCAGAATCCACAAGCTTATCATCGTCATCATCATCGGGTGCCCACCTTGGTCTCCGTCTCTTCCAGGCTGTCCAGTTTCTCCATCGTTGCCGGGCTCTCCCTTCCTTCCCGGCAGACCAGGGTCACCGGGAACCCCGTCTCTGCCCTGAGGCCCCGGTGGACCCGTGGCTCCGATGTCGCCAGGCTCCCCCTTTCTCCCTGGAAGTCCTGGGTCACCTGGTTCACCTTTCATTCCGTCAGCTCCAGTGTCACCAGGGTCACCTGGAAATTAAAGCCCAAATGAATATTGTAAAGTGACACTTTTACTATAATATAAAATAACACCATATCACAAAAATATACTTATCGTGTCAGATATGCTAAACATTTTGGGGCCTTTTTGCTTGCACTAATGTAGTAATGTGTTCATGACGACCCTTTACCAATAGCAAATCATTCTGGACTCGGTGTTTCGACGACCTTTACCGATAACGACCTCTGTACCAAACGCAACATGACATACATTGTACATACCTTTTCTTCCTGGGTCTCCATCTGCTCCAGGATCACCGGGATCTCCTTTGTCTCCTTGAGTACCGTTAGCTCCTGGGGGCCCAACATCTCCCTTCATTCCCGGGGGTCCTGCGTCTCCGGGGATACCCTTTCTGCCAGGGGGACCCATCACGCCTGGTGGACCGTCCATTCCCCTTTCTCCCATCGTTCCATTCATTCCCTATAGGGGTAAATATTTGTTAATTCCAAGGGGCCGGGAGCCGGGGGTCGGGGGGGGGGGGGTTCATGCACACATGCATGTACCAGGCTGTGCATTTATAATCTAGTAGTCTTGACCCCCCGACTCAGCTCCAGTTGCAAGATCGGCCGGGGAGCCTGGGAACAAAGCTCTTGTAACATAAGCTAAGGCATCACTAGTATGAAATTTAAAGGACATGATTAAACTGGTGTAAAACTAATACTGTTATCATTGGGTACTTCATTTTTTTAATTGCATAAATCCCATGTTACAAATGCTACATTCAATCACGAAAATTACTAGTCTATACTAGCCAGTCTCGCTATAGGGAAGTCATGGGTACGGTGATAGTGAGACTAAGTCTATATAATACTTACGTCATTTCCTGGGAGTCCGGGTGGTCCAGGAGGTCCAGGCACTGTACTCTAGGATTTGAGGAGATAAAATAATTAAAAATGTAGAGTACATACATGTACATACATGTAGACCACTTGTATAGGTAATCAAGGTAACTACGTACCACCAAAATTTAAATCCACTAATGATGCATAATTTTTAGAAGATATTTTAGAAATACACAATATTTTGTTCACTCACATCTTCACCATCCATTCCGGGTGGCCCAATGTCTCCAGGATCTCCTTGGCTGCCCTAGAATTAACATTCAAAACGTATTATTACAAAAAACATAGTACAAATTAAATAACAAGCATTTCCGTAGATGATACGTACAATATGGTGGAGAAACTTCCTTCATCTTAAAAGCTACTATAGTATATTAATATTTATTGGTCCTATAAATCAAAAGCAGAATCTCTCTCTCCTTTGATCTCCCTCCCTCCCTCTCTCTCTCCCTCCCCTACTTTCTTCCACTCTATCCCCCCTCACTCCCTCCTCTCTCTCCCTCTCCCTCCCTCTCCCTCCCTCTCTCTCTCTCTCTCCCCCACTTTCTTCCACTCTAGCTATCCCCCCTCACTATGATTGCTATAACACTCCCTCACACTTAGTTACAACGTAATAATACTTCATTACCATACTTACATGTAGTACTATAGATTACCGTGTTTATGCTAATAAAACGCATGATCTAGTTAACGCAAGAAAATTCGTGTTCTAGGATTTTTCATAGTGTATCTTAATGGAGCGCGTGACGATCGACCTATACCAGAAAATCGTGCGAAATTTAAAATCGTGATAATTTTTTAGCTTGCATTCTATTAGCATAAACAAGGCAGTTAATACTCTCAATAGTATCTCTCAGAAGAAATAACCATACTTAGTACTATAGATTATTATATATATCATACATGTAGTATACTTACAGGTGGTCCCATAGGTCCTGGATTTCCGGGTTCACCTTGGGTTCCGTTCATCCCCTGTGATCCAGGAGGGCCGGGGGGACCTTCAAGACCGGGGACACCCTTTGACCCCGGCGCTCCTTTCTCTCCCTGGATGATGCACGAATCAGATAATAGGTACATTTATTATGCATTAGTTTAGTATAGGTTCTTGGTCAGGAAATCTCGTCATACATGTACGTAGTAGCAAGTATGCTCATTCTTGCTAGCAGAGTAAGATTTATCGCTCTTATTCTGGTGTAATAAGAAATTAACGTGTGTACTTGGTATGACTAGATGCATTAATAATATATTAATAGTCTCATACCCAGGACCCCCCCCCCCCTCATTTCTGCAGTGCTGGATCAATGTAATGCATCACTATAATATAGGCTAAGCATGTGGAACATATCCAGTAATGGGAGGGTATGAGACTAGTAGATATATTATGGTAGCTAGATGATATGACATTAATTTTGCTAACTACTATATTAGTGATCCGAAATAATAATACTATTAGCTAGTATTGTGGGAGTTACATTAATTGATTTTCGATGCAAACGTTGGTGCGAGGCAGCTACAGAGAGGGGCCTAGCTGTTATTGTACATCCTCAATGCATCTGATATCTGGTATCTTATTTGCAGGTACAATTTTCTGCAATTTTGGCCGAAAATTGCGAGCACTAAAATCTTGGGGCCAATCCGAAGAAACATTATTATAAGTACAACCACAAAAAAATTGTCACCTTAATCAAGGCACTTACGTCGGCTCCTGGTAGTCCATTGTCTCCCGGTTCCCCCTTCCTTCCCGGTAGACCATCTTCACCTGACTCACCTTTCATACCGGGGGCACCCTGCATGAACACACAAAATGAGAATTGAAAGTACTAGAAGTTTCTGTTACAAAGTAGTATTCAATGTCAGCTACAAAAAATGCATGTGCGCTATATTAGTGATATTGTGATAGCCATGTTCCTATGAAAATATTCCAAATTCTTCAGATTTATGGTATGTACATGTACAAATTAAATGTTCCACTTTATCTATCTGTCAGAATAATTGCATAACATGTTTAACTTAATAATCAAATCATTAATGCTCAAAGCTTCAATCCAGTCACTGTATTCAGCATTTCAACAACTTGCATTCGACTGAATTTAAGATGTCGATTGATTAGCACTTACAGGATCTCCGGGAGTTCCCTTTCTGCCGTCAGTTCCTCTCTCTCCCGGCATTCCGGGCTCACCATCAGCTCCTGGAAGTCCAGGGTTTCCTTTACGACCAGCCTCTCCCTAAAGTGATAATCACAACGTATGTAAATACAGGACTTATAACAATATTATTATTGTGTGAAACAAATGAAGATTCTTTGCGGACAATTTAACTGTTCGGTAAAACTTGCCGACGTTTCGACTAGATCCTCTAGTCATCCTTTTGCTCTGAGGATGACTAGAGGATCTAGTCGAAACGTCGGCAAGTTTTGCTGAACAGTTAAGTTGTCCGCAAAGAATCTTTGTTTGTTTCATGCAGATAGCAACTGAGAACGATGTCACTTCAATATTATTGTGAGGCAGCAGTGGTCCACGAACTCCTCGATCTATAAGCACACCCCTGATGTGAGAATCAGGACACCATGCATGTTCCCAGCAATAATAATTAGATATAAGTGCATAAAACTAAAATGAAGATATCCCCCTAATAAGCTATCACAAGGGGTATCCAGAATAGAGGGGTTCGAATCCTTCACTCTGGAAACCAATAGTAGCTAAGTACTGTACTACTCACCTTAGCTCCTGGGAATCCAGGTAGACCTTTACTGCCGGGCTCTCCAGCTGGACCCTACAAAAGACAAAAGATCATAAAGACACCAATGTAACTGTCACTACCAGCTACACGGCTGTGATTAGATGATTACCTTCATTCCTGGATCTCCAGGATCTCCAGGTATTCCAGGCTTTCCCTGTCAAAATAAGAAAAAAATGATGTCATAAGAGATTAAACTTGTGTGCCTGCAGACTCAAAATATAAAAAAATTCTCACTGCTGGACAATATCTAGCAAACTATATAATATATTATATTCTCTGCTGGCCAATGTCCAGCAAAATATACTCTCTGCCGGACAATTGTCTAACAAAATATACACTCTGCTGGCCAATGTCTAGCAAAATATACTCTTTGTTGGACATCTCTAGCAAAATTTTCTCTGCCGGATAATGTCTAGCAAAGTACTTCACCAGACATGTCTAGCAAAAAAATTCTCTCTGCCGGACATGTTTAGCAAAAATATAAAATGTATACACGTAGCTACTCACTGATCGTCCTTCGGTTCCCGGTTCTCCCTCAGGTCCCACGGGCCCAGGCAGACCCCTGGCTCCCGGCAACCCCTTGCTTCCTGGTTCACCAGGACCACCCTGAAATGATTAACATTATCATATGATAGTCACATGATAGTCACATGGTATAGTTATGCATACCGGTTCTCCTTGTAAACCTGGTTCTCCTTTTCTGCCCGACTCTCCTTTTTGACCCTACGACAAAGTAGTCAGTTAATGTTTAACTATTACTAGTTACTTAACAGTAATAATTATTGTTCAATTCATAATGGTTATTGATAACACCATACCGGCAATCCCTTGGATCCTGGTATTCCTTCTGGACCAGTCGGACCCTGTGAAGATTAAAAAACATCATTAGTCCTCATAAGATACCGGTATACTCAGGGTTTTAAGGTTGATATTATTGTGTATAAAGCGTGCAAAAATTTTACCCTCCTGTAAAAAAAAAAATAAGTCCCAAAATCATACTGGAATAGAGCCACATACAGCATATAAATTAATTTTAATATTGGTGCCAAAAACTTGCTATAATTATGTATAGGCTGGGGGGGAGGGGGGCCGGGGGGAATGAGGTTTGAACCCCATTCCAATCCCCCCTCCACCTTCCCACCTCTCCCAGTATACAACCTTGGTGGCTTATGGGCGTGTAGATTAATTATTAATGATTAATTACTAACGGTTAACTTACTGGTGGTCCACGTTTGCCTGGGAATCCCTTAACTCCCTAATTTGCAAAAAAAGGAACAAAAAATTAATAACTATTACTCAATCCACGTTCCGATTCTGAGAAATTCACAACTTACAGGCTCTCCTGGTTCTCCCGGCTTCCCAATTCTTCCAGGCAACCCCTGCGAAATTAATTGAGATTACATCATACACAGGTCACATGATTGATCACATGACTAAACCACTTACATCTGTTCCGTCAGTTCCTGGTAGTCCGGCCGCACCTGGAAGTCCCTTGCTGCCTGGGGTACCCTGAATAGAGAATTGTGCAGTATCAAGGTTTGTACACTTGACTTTAAGATTACGTAACTTAAGTATGCTTCTTACATACATAGTGACCTTTACCATATATATACAACGAAGCTACTAGGGATGTGGTATATTATATTAAATCGTTTCATATAATTATTCTTCCAATCATTGCTCAATATCATTCTAAATTGATGCTGTAATTACTTACTCCTTCTCCTTTCTCTCCCTTGAATCCTGGTAAACCTTTGCTTCCAGGCTCTCCAGGTGGACCCTGAAACCAATAGCGATAGTAATGTTAGTAATTTCTATAGAAGCCCCTGTATAGATTCTTATTATATGCCTGCTTGCTTCGATAAAAGTTAATGAGAACATTAATTTTTATGACGATAGTCACTATTTTGGCATTTTGGCTACTGCAATGCAAGTATATATAATTTTTTTTACCTTTCTTCCTGGTGTTCCGGGGATACCTGGCAATCCTTTCCTTCCCTCTGCTCCCTACAAGGTCACAAGTAAATAGACAGACATACAGACGGATGGACGATAAATAGATAGACAGAGAGACAGACAGACACATGTATATTATTAGCTATGGGTGCATATATAGCATGTACATGTAGTACTGGCCATGCTGTGGGGTTTATGCAGATTTAGTATCAATCGATGTGAGTATTGACTTACAGGATCTCCAGGAGGCCCTTCAGGTCCGGGGAATCCCCTCTTACCGGGCAAACCCGTTTGTCCATTGTCACCGGGAATGCCTGGGTCTCCCGGGCGACCGTCCTTGCCGGGAAATCCCCGCTGACCTGGGGTACCAGGTTCTCCAGGCATACCAGAAGCACCGGGAAGACCCTATGGTGGTGAAAGCAATGAATGATTTATTATTGGGTAGAAGATAAACTAGCAATAACGAAAAAGCTTTGAAGTTTGTGACTAGACTAACCTTGCTGCCTGGTGTTCCAGGTAATCCACGAGTGCCAGGAAGTCCTTTTAGTCCCTGTATCATAAAGAAGGTAAAACTCTCCCTAACTCTCCCCTCCTCTCTGTCTCTCTCTGTCTCTCTCTCTCTCTCTCTCTCTCTCCCTCTCTCTCTTCCCCTTCCTCTTCCTTTTCTTCTCACTCCCTTTCTTTCTCTCCCTCTCTCTCGCCCTCCTTCTTTCTTCTTCTCTTCTCCATCAACCACTTACAGCTGGTCCTTCAGGTCCTGGTGGTCCAGGTGCTCCATCAGTTCCTGGTTTTCCCGATCTTCCTGCTGGACCAGGGTCTCCGGGATCTCCAGGGTCACCAGGTGGACCTACTGTTCCATTCAAACCAGGCTTGCCCTGCAGCAGTGCAAACATGGTAGGGAGGGAAGCATAAAAAACATTGTGTCAACAGGGTTAATAACAGATCAGATAGATCCTATACAACTTATTTTTCAAATAGCAGCTTTGTTAAAGCATTTTCATGGAACCTCTAGCTGTTACATAATTGAATGAAATACTACTGAAGAGACAAATTTTTAGAGTTAACCCCTAGCTGTTACATAATTGAAATACTACTGAAGGGACAAATTATTAGAGTTAACGTCGTGACTGAATTAGGAGACCAGCTAGTAAACTTACAGGAGGTCCAGTTCTTCCAGGACTGCCCATTCCAATGGCTCCTTTCTCTCCCTTCTCACCATCTTGTCCAGGATTTCCCTGTAATTAACAATTACTATAATTAATTATTATAGCTAGTTTTTATTGATCTAGAATGCGTATGTATACATAATAGCTAAAATATCAAATGTTTAGAGTTGTACTCAACAGTAATATACCATACATGTAGATCGGGATATTTTCGCCAGTAAAATCTTAAAATATATGTGTAGTCTAATTTTCGTTGCATACACAAACGTACGTAATATTTCATTGTATTAACTAATGCGCATAAAATATTTCGCATATTAAATTTTCGTCAGGAAAGATCATCGACGAAAAATTTTAACGACGAAAAGTTTCCGATCTACGGTAGTAATTGTAAGTACGATAATTCACTCACCTTTCTTCCAGGTATTCCATCGTCTCCCGGGAGACCAGGTTCACCTTTACGCCCTGTGTCACCCTAAAGATAAACACATGTACATGCATATAATAATTATATACATACGTATACACACAAATAAAAAGTACATGTACATGATAAGATGATATGTGGTGCTCTAGCTAGTACAGTTAATTTGGCTGCTATCAACACAGACATGAATGAATATGAAGGCCTCTATGTGCATTTGGTAGCAGTTACCATAGCAACATAATTTTCAACTCCGAATTGTGGGATAGTAGTTGGAAGTGATAGAGGGTCATTAGTAAGTCAATAGGTCAGTAGCAAAATAGTTAGATCTTGGTTTCGCAATTCTACTCGTGGTTTCGTCGCTTCATAGAATATGCAAAACCAATATTATCTAATTATATCATGTATAATTAGGCTAAATCATGTATAGACCACACCCACCTTTTCTCCTTTCATTCCAGGATTGCCAGCTGTTCCGTTCATACCCTGCCATGTTAAATGACATCATTATGACGTAATAATAAGTAATGCACTAGCTCTCACCGGTTCTCCAGGATCTCCATTGCTCCCTGGATCTCCTGGAAGACCTCGTTCACCCTAACATTAAAAGGGTAATATTAATAATTATTATTAGATCATGAAAATATTGAAAAGTTAATTAACTCACGGGTGGTCCAGCAGCTCCGTCATTGCCTGGGTCTCCAGGTGGTCCCTGCATTCATGCATGATTTAATAACCAGTGCAATAAAACACAAGCAACAATAGGTGATGAATAGACTTTGATAATGATAATATTTCGTAAAACCACCCCCAAACCTAGGAGGGTAAAACACATCCCGTTGCCTGCTCAGGCTAGCCTATTCCCAGCTAACAGCAGAACCACTTTGGTGTCTACCTTCGAGAACTAGAGGTGATACATGTACGAATGACTAGCAATTTTATATCAGGAATATAGAAGTACACACAGTTATATTATATGTATTATAATACTGTAACATAGCTTGTTTCTCATACCGGATTGCCTGGTGGTCCCACTGGTCCAGGTGGTCCTGGTGGGCCTACAGGACCTTCATCACCCTGCAACAAAAATCAACTGAATCAGTCTATAGCTCAGTATGGGTTGACTTTTTCTATTTCTCTCTCCTCTGTCTGTTTGATTCTCCCTCTCTCTCTCCCTCTCTCTCTCTCTCTCTCTCTCCCCCCATTACTCCTTCTTAAGGCTTCCTTTGAATCCCTTTCTCAATTCCCTCACTCCCTATTCATTCAATCACTCTGATCAACTGCTTCTTCTTCTTACCGGTTCTCCTTTTCTTCCAGGTAGACCAGGCTCTCCATTGTCTCCAGGATCTCCCTTCATTCCAGGCTCACCCTAGAAAAATGACATAGGTACAGAGAGTGCTTATAAGTAAAGCCAGTCAGAAGATGAAGGTGCAGATGTGGACAGCGATGGGTAGAGTATGGCTCTTGCCACACTAACCCATAGGCGGAGAATTTGTAGGCTAGTTACACGTACATTGGGACCACATGCATTAATGTTCATAGCATAGCTAGTTACATTGTAGTTACATATACATGTATTATATGGCAATTGGATCATATGGCAAAATGGATAATACACTATTGAGATCAAACACTCCCTCACCTGTGGTCCGGGACCTCCATCTGCACCTGGCTGTCCATCAGCACCTGGATTGCCCTGGATACGTACAATGTATAATAATAATAATATGTATATATGCAGTATTATACATGTACATGTACACAATAATACTAGAGCTCATAGAGCACATATATATACCCCGCGTGCCATGGCAATATAACCCATGGCCATGCCTCTTCTTATAATTAGAGGCCTCTATTCTACTCACAAATTTTTTCGTTCCCTTCTGAGATCCATGATCACAAACGACATTAACTTTGTGCTAAAAGTGATTTTTTTTCGATCATTCCGTAATGGGTGCCAAATAAATGCATGTAGCTAGAAGGGCCAAAGTGTACTGTATACAGACACTCAATTTTTTTATCAACATGCAGTATACCTCAATGTTGACAGAATATTAAATAACACAATTGTATTATAGCATGCATTGCTTACAGGAGGTCCAGGATTTCCGGCTGGTCCAGGGGGTCCCGCTGTACCGTTTTCTCCCTGAGCAATTAGTTAGTTAGTTAGTTAGTTAGTACTAGTTAGTGAAATTTAATTACTAATTATTGGTTGCTTACTTGAGGTCCAGGATCTCCGGGATCCCCTTGTCTTCCAGCTTGGCCTTCGGGCCCCTAAGCCAGGTACACACAATGGCATGTTATTAGGATTCTCATCAAGATACATACAAGATATACATACATGTACATGTCTTATCATGATCAATATAATATGAGTCTCAACAATGGGTTCTACTCGCTTCAAAAATGGCCTAGAAAGAGCTTCAAAACTGGCTTCAAAATGGCCTACATGTAGCCATAGAATGGGTTTCAAAATGATCTAGAAGGGGCTATATAGAACGGGCTACAACTTAACTGGCCTAGTGATTTCATTTGATCTTAGCAATCGTTGTTATATCGTACATCATATTATGATCAAACGTACGGGTGGTCCGGGTGGTCCTTCAGTTCCATTGATTCCTGGGGGTCCCTAAACAATTATTAAATAATGAACATAATCTGAGGAGGATTTCCCAAAGAACACAAATTCTTGTAGCCACTTCTCATCTATAGGTACATTGTACTATTGTCTTTGATCAGTGTTGGTCTCAAAAGTAGATTGTAAATGAAACAAAATTATACAAAAGGGAAAATTACTCAATCTAGGGACTAGGGACCAGGGACTACTGCCTGGGACACTACGGTAGCAGGGAATAAAGCTATAGTTATAACATTGTGTACATCACTTACTTCCGGTCCACGAGGGCCTGGGTCACCAGGGTTGCCCTATATACAATGGCAAAAATTAATAGCAAGTAGCACATGCATGCATAGTTGTCTAGCAAGCTAAACCTTTGTTTGCTGCCTATTTATTTAATGAGTGTGGTTTTGCACATTTTACACTAAAATTTAATAACTGCCAAGAGAGGGGCTTAGTTCACTAGACTGGGTAGTTACACATGTACACAATAGCAGGAGCACATTCCTGACAATAGTTATAGACAGTTTCTCAAACATGATCATCCTACTAATCCGCATAGCAAGTACACTTATTATTGTTATTATTCTATTCTGCCAGACTGAGTGTTGGCGTAACAAAAACGAGTAAATTTGCTTTGCAGATTAGTATCTATTTACCCAACCAAGAACCTTGATATCTTATTATCATCCTACTCAAAATATGCGTATATTTATATGTAGCTACGAGTCTACAGGTACACTGTACATGTACATGTATAGCCTTCATCTTCTCCCTTCAAACTGAGCAGCTACGAAAACAGCAAACTTCTTGGGACACAGAGCTATACGTAATACTCACAGGGGGTCCAGGTAGTCCATCGTCGCCAGGCTTTCCCGCCCTTCCAGCCGGTCCCTCAGGTCCAGCGGGACCGGGGGGTCCTGGATTACCTACCCCAGGGGGGCCGGGGGGTCCTTGTTCACCAGGGGGGCCAGCGGTTCCGTTCATTCCGGGATCACCAGGTTCACCTTTACGGCCTGCGGGACCCTGTGGAAATGAGTGGTGCGTGAGTAACGTTAAGCAACAAAATATTATTATTAGTACATGTACGTACCGTGTTTATGCTAATAGAATGCAAGCTAAAGAAATAATTACAATTTTAAATTTTGTGCGATTTTCTGGTAAAGGTTGTCATGCATATACTGTGAAAAATCCTAGAACGCAAAATTTTCTTGCCCTAATTAGATCATGCACTTTATTAGCATAAACACGGTATATAATTATTGTAATTATGTTTATGATGCTACTGAAATGTGTGGTGCATGAGTAGGTAATTAAGGTACATGTACTAATGCTTATAGCATAACGATAGTGATTACTGCTAGTGAAAGTTAATTTTCCTGGTCATACATACAAGTCATGTACATGTACATGTACATAATAATGCATATGTACAGTACGTGGAACCCCTCCAGAGGCCATAGCTAGGACACCCCTGAAATGTGGATATCTCCTTTAATCATTACACACACTGCATATATCGACTATACCCCTAAAATGAGGATACTCCTTTAATTAATTAGGACGCTTTAAGCTGTCCCAAGGGTGTCTGGGTTGGTATGTCTACATGTACGTACATGCATGTACAGTGTACCATGTACAACTGTACATGTATATTGTACATGTAGCCACTATGTACAAATAACAATGTCTGATTCCTTAATAAATCCCACGTCAGATTCCCAACCACAGCAAGAAACTCCCAGGTCAGAATCCCAAACAAAACAAAGAAAATCCCATGTCAGAATCCCAAACGAGACAAAGAAAATCCCATGTCAGATTCCTAACCACAGAGTCTTAGAAAAATCAATCACTGCATGATCATGAAGGACTCTTATCTACTGAAGACAAAAAGTTTAATACTCTGAACCAAAACTGGCAAGTGATATTTTGATTCTAAATGTACAGAAAGGTCCTTTTATTTAAACCATTATCATGCTAAAATTATTGAAGCTAACAAAGAGTTTAATTATTAACTCACAGGATCTCCATCAGTTCCATTCATTCCGGGTTCTCCCTTCATTCCTTGATCGCCTGGTTCGCCCTGCAAGATCAAATAATAATCTCTTTCTCCTCCATGCTGTGCATACATCTTTTCCCTCCAGCCCAGCCTTCTCCCTTAATTAGGCCTAGTCATAGTTTTTTGTCTTGTTCTTCTTACCTTTCTTCCGGGAAGTCCGTCCTCTCCTGGAGGTCCCTGGTCGCCGGGATCTCCCTTCCTTCCAGCCGGTCCCGGCTCACCAATGTCGCCAGGAAATCCTTTCAGTCCCTGTGAAATGAGAACAAGAGCAATTAAGCTAGCTCAAACTTGGATAAAGTAGCAATGAGCCTCTACAATATTAATTAGCAAGCTAGCTGTAAAAAGCCAGCTGTTTGCAGTGTCAACCATATACTCTACATATTATGTATAAAGTGGATAACTTATGAGACAGCCAAAACCTAAAACCTGATGCCTCTAAAATACTGCAAACAAGGTGTGCTTTGTAATACAATAGAACCCCTCTATAGCAGTCACCACTAGGGATCCTTTTCCCCTGTACATGTACCGTAGACTCTGGTTAATAAGCGCATGCGCTTATAGCGGTAAACGGAATGACAGTATGCGCTTAATAAAGGATATGCGCTTATATGGCACATAACCACGCCCACAAACGTTTGGGCACGTGATGGATGCGAGGCCAGGCCCACTAGCACTAGCGCTCGATCGATTGATCGAGCACTTGAACGTTTACAGATGCCGCTCAAGATGACGAGTGCAGGAGATTTGTCAATCTTCTTGCATGATAACTTTATTCGTGGCCATCATTTCTCCAAAGATAGCTGGACTCCAAATACTTTCCAGCCGGTCAAGGTCAGGTTCACGCCTATTAAGCGCATGCGCTTAATAAACAATAGCTTATGACAAGAAGAGGGCATGCGCTTAATAAATAATGTGCGCTTAATAGCGAGGTGCGCTTAATAACCAGAGTTTACGGTATATGGTGATGCAGTTGGGACTAATTAAAGGTGAGTGGTCACTATAGACAGGGTGGTCATCAACAGGTATTCCACTGCAGCCCCCTTCAACACCCCCCCCCCCCCCACCAAAAAAAAACACCAAACTACTTTATAACTTACAGGTGGTCCAGGAGGTCCTTGTACTCCCTCATCTCCAGGTTCACCCTGTAGATAGTTATAAATAAATATAATAATGTTTTAACGTGTTAATTAACTGTTAATAATAGCTTACCTTTCTGCCTGGAGGTCCTTCAGGTCCCTATAAGAATGTCCGGATGAGAGGGAGAGAGAGAGAGAGAGAGAGAGAGAGAGAGAGAGAGAGAGAGAGAGAGAGAGAGAGAGAGAGAGAGAGAGAGAGAGAGAGAGAGAGAGAGAGAGAGAGAGAATCAGAACACGTGTGTGAGAGAAATCGTATAAAGGAAGCTGTGTACACACATAGTTCAGTAGATGGTAAACAATGAGCAGCTGTTAAAACCACAGGAGGAATTCAATCTAGCCCACCACACTCTTCAGTTTTGACACATTTCCCTGGTGATGATCGGAGGTCAGCCTAAACACTTTCTGCACACATATGTGCATAAAATTACAATTGTATCGATCCATGCAGGGTATTAAAGTCCACATGCAAGGGTGCATATCAAACTTTTTGGCCCACCTAGATGCATGCATATACTGGTATTATATTTACTGCAGCAGCATATGTATACCAACGTATATGAAATTTGGTACACAGGAGTGGGCACTTATAATGTACCCTAGCTGGACACTACTGTAACAGTCATATCTATGCCAAATCCTGTGGTACTGGTAACCTACATATACAGTGAGAGGTTTCACTACTGTAACACTGTTATTGACTTACAATTAGTTCATTCCGAACATCAGGGTCGGTTCTCAGCAGCTCCAGCAGCAATTCCCTGATCTGTGAGGCGTTTCTCACTTCTCTTGTGTCTCTTAGCAACACCTCTTCCTCTCCCTGTAGCTGGCTGATCCAGTCTTCTACTTCCGATCTTCTCTGTCTTATTCTCTTCATTCCTTCCTCACTGAGCAGGTCGTTGTAGTTGAGACCAAGTGTCTTGATGTCCTGTAGTCGATCATGTAATGCATAGGTATAGGAAGACGATTTGGTAAACAGGTGCTCTGATGCCTATGTGTACATGTACACTAAATCGATAACATAAATAAAAATACTTCAGAGCAAAGTGTGCTTTTGTGTGTGTTCCACTCAAAGATTTCATGGGTTCACCAGCACCCAGTGCACCCATACTTCTTACACCAGTGCAATAAAGAAGAAAATTAACCTGTGTATAGTGGTCACTGCATAAGGCAGTCACCTCGAGCTCCTTATTAATTATAGCCACTTAGTTCAAGCTCCAAGTGGCAAACTCGATCCGTGATACACCTCTTTGGCTGGTGTGCCCCTCAAATTTATTTAGAAATCTGGTTCAGAATGCATGTAGTAATACCTACATGTAGTGCTTCCCAGTCTACAACTACATTTTGTAACCATAGTGACAGTAGTTTCTAGTATGCTCCTCAAACAGCTGCCAAAATTTTTGCGACATGTGAAACAAGGACTTGATTTAATAACGCTGGGAGTGTTAGACGGGTGCCGCTTTATTGGATAGAATTAACAGACCAACACCCACTTATTACAATGTAGAAATGAGCCCCTAGGGATCAAAGGAAGAGGAAGATAGAGAGGGATGGAGGGAGAGAGAGAGGGGCGAGGGACGAAGGGAGGTATAGAAACATCAGGAAGCTAACGCGCGATTGACAAAGACCACCTCAAAAGAAGCACGGCGTCTCCTTTAATGATGAAAGTCACAAAGCTGGGTGGACACCAGTTGTGGGTAGAAAGAAGAGACGGCCACGGAATGCGTTCCCCGAGGGTGTTTACAATTACAGAGCCTCCATTAATTAAAAACTTGTTACTTCATCACAAGCAAGGCAATATCTTGTAATGTACAATATGGCAGGTGTATAGGAGTAACTACATGTGTATTTACATTTATGTACATATACATACGCACAAATATCATAGATCTATGTATATTATTGGTATTATATTGCACATTTAATTGGTGGATACATCATAGACACGGACGTACACACACTCACATACACACTTCAAAAAGAGAAACAATGGCCACAAAACAGCCGCTGGGTTGGCCACGCTCGCTTGTAGAAACTAGGCAGTGCCATGGTTACCGATCATAAGACATGTTCCTCTGGACTAGGTGGAGTGGGATGCACATACGCACCTATATAAACCAGCAGTACCATGGTTACCGATCATAAGACATGTTCCTCTGGACTAGGTGGAGTGGTGAGGTGCACATACATGTACGCAACTATATACAACGTCGTGTGTTATGAGATATTATTGCTGTCAACATGAGTGAAGGTTTGGGAATTTCGTCGGAATTTCGTCTGAAACTCAGGGACAATCTCAGCTAGTTGGACAGACAGATGTCATCCGGACCCGACACTCCAAATGAGTACCACACTCACTCTCTACAGAGCTACTTCCACAATCAGTTTGCCCACAGAGGAATGCGAAAACATGGCTAGCTGAGTGATGTTTATCACGACCACGAATACTTCTCGTCTAGTTTACGTCTAGTTTAAGTTTGCACCACACGTTCTGGAGTTAGCGTGAGGCCATGAAGGTACACCGATAATTATAGTAAACCGAGCTAGGGTGAGGGCATGCAAGCGTCACTCACTCCAGCACAAATTCAGTTTTGCCATGCAATCATGGAACCGGATCAATCAAGGAGGCTGTGACCATAATACCACACCTTCCGTAATTTATAACTTCCACTTTTAATTAGTGCTGCTAAACTGCCCACAGGCTCAAACTTATTCCCCGTACAATGTACGACCTAGAGCCAAATACCATACAGAGCTGGCGTTTTGTATTTGCCACTTGGGTATACCACCATTGTGACTAACAAGTGCCTGGAGATAATTTGAACCAGGTCCCCCAAGATTGACGGCTTTACATCCTCTATGAAGGATGTGATGAAAATACGCCTTCCTTGTTCTCGAGAGTAGACTCCAGGGAAAGGAAAGAAAAGTGCCTTGCCACTAGTGGGACTCGAACTCACGACTTTGGATTAAGAGTCCGAGTCTTTAACCACTCGGCCACCAGTTACTCCACACTGTACTCCATACAAACATAATGTACAATACTTGGTACTTTGATGCTTTGGTTGAATTTACCTATACAATAATACTGTATGGCTTTCTCAAAGGCATATATTCCCAGGCAAGGTTCCCATAATGATACCAGCTCACAAGCACCACTATGCCATTGGCACACAGGAAAGAACGAAAACTACGTAGCACACTGTGTACACACACACACATGAGCTCATGCAGTAGTTAAACAGCTGTTGCTGACAATTGAGGCCGGGACCACACTATGGAGGGAATGCTGGCCACAGGCAGCCTGTGGCAGCCGGCTCTTCTACTGTGGTGAGCAGCCAGTCCAAACATACCAGATGGTTAGGGATGTCATCACATGCACCCAAGAGACCACCAGTCCAGGACCCGGACTGCATGGAGGGATGGTCCACTAGCTACTGCCCAGGAGAAAGGATGTTTATTATTGTACATCTTCTCAGACATCAGACTGAATAAATCCTTGGAACTGCTAATTATAAGCAGGGGTTCCCTACACTAGGCCAAATTAGCCATTTGCTATATACTCTGTATCATTCACTTTGGCTACTAGCTACTCTCTGGATTGAGTAGCCACTAACCTTCTTATAATGTCAGCAGTGGTCAGCAGTATATTTGATAAATGGCTACTAAATTTTATAAGCTTCGGGAACCTTTGATAAGGCATGCCACTATTGTGCTGTGACCACTATAGCTAGCCAACTGCGTGCTGGCTAGGAGATTGATACAATTATGAATTCCAAGCTACCAGATTGAATGAACCTTGGAACTATGTACTAAGGAATGCAGCCATTGTTATTGGCATTGCCCAGTGACCACCACTGGTCCAGCCGAAAAGCCTATAGTGGCACTGGAGGAAAACAGGAAAACAAGCTGGCTTTGTGGATCTCAGTGAGCCGAGCACCACAAACCACAGAACCACAGGCATTCATGGAGCATCAGGTACAGCATATGGTCGGACAATCCACAGTGTAAACTCAACAGTTGTAGCTAGGCCACATGTATGTACCCCACCCCCTTGCATTTGTAGTACACAGCAACCCCACTGAGGAGAGCATAGTTTGTGGCTGGGGGTGCTATACAATGGCTTTGATGTTGGGACACAGCTGGAATGTAATTTTGTTCCACATCTGGTATGTACATGTATATATGCAGCATCTACGTACATACAAAGTTGGCCTCGTACCCAGGGCATTTAAAACAAATTCAGTGGAGGGGTTAACTCTGATGCCATTGACACGACAATACATCCTAAAACAGTGTATT
Organism: Cliona cf. orientalis; assembly: GCA_963930775.1. Taxonomy (NCBI): domain Eukaryota; kingdom Metazoa; phylum Porifera; class Demospongiae; order Clionaida; family Clionaidae; genus Cliona; species Cliona cf. orientalis. Next base: position 5,739,912 of record OZ005689.1, on the reverse strand, counting down.
ACCTCAAGTCCCAGATGCTTACAAAAAGCATACCAAGAGTCACTGTATGTTGTATAGAGATGATGTCTATACAGCAAAAAAAGCTATTTGCTATAGCTTTGAATCTTTATGTATATGTACCCCACCTCCTTCCTAGCCATGAGTATCGTGTGCATTTGTAGTACACAGCAACCCCACTGAGGAAGCATAGTTTGTGGCTGGGGGTGCTAATACAATGGCTTTGATGTTGGAACACAGCTGGAATGTAATTTTGTGTTCCACATGTGGTATGTATGTACATGTATGCAGCATCCACACACCTATAAAGCTAACCTCGTACATACCCAGGGCCTTTAAAACAAAATTCAATAATATTATTTCAGTGGAACCCCCTCCACTTAGCTTTGATACCATCGACACTAGGACATACGTACATCTTAAAGCAGTGCATTGCCTTGAGTCCCAGATGCTTAAAAAGTGTACCAAGAGCCATTGTGATTGTATGTTGTCATGGAGCCTATAAGCCCTTGACATTGCATAAAGATGATGCCCGTACGGCAATAAACTATTCAATATTTGCTACATTATCTTTGAATCAGGGAGGTACATGTACCAATGAATTTTAGAAGCAGATTGCTCTAATAAATGGGACATTATTATTGTCGGTGAACCAAATAGTATCTGCTTGGCTATAGATATAAAATTGGTACTGCTGTAGAAGCAGATTGTTCTAATAATTATTATTGTTGGAGAACCAAATAGTATCTGCTTGGCTATGGAATTATGGTAGCTATAAAATTGGTTCTGCTGTAGCTTTGAGTTACATTTGTATGTATAGTCAACTTTGTAAGAACATTGCTTCAAATTAAATTCCTATTTCCACCAGCTGTCTAAGGAATAGACGAACAATAATGGGAATTGCGCGTACTACAGCATAATTTGCTACTCATAAAATAAATCTGTCAGTACACTGGTTGCAGATTCCCAAATTCTGTAGGATTTTCCTTATAATAAAATCATCTAACAATGACTCACAGTTATAGTAAGTTTTGGATCATTTGCTATACAGGCATCATCTTTATATACCTTAAGGTGAACTTTGCTCAGCGAAGATGTTCATTACATTTCAACATAGTTATATCATACCAACTTCAAATTCTTCAAGGACTATTCAGCTGTTAATTTTGCTACTATAAGTCTACATGCATGTGTTAGGGGCTCCACTTCAAGTAGGGTAAGTGTGATTTTCTACCGACTTTCTATCCAGAAAGATAAAAAAAATGTCTTGAAAATGTAGCCTAAAATTTGCACCCAGTACTAATAGTAGCATATGCAGCAACAGTATTATTGTTTGGATCCTACATAGAGCCCTTCGGTCTTCTAAATCATGTAGAAACCTCCTGAACAGGGTCTAACTGTTATATGAAGCATCGAGAACCAGAGTGGCCTAACCGCAAATTGAATGTGGTAAATTGTCTATAAAGCTCAAAATGGACTAAAAACCAAACACCCTACTCTACCAAATCACTCAAATTTTCAAAAATGTGAATTAACTCAGTATTTATGGGTTAAAGGCCATTCTGGTTCTGTTGCATTGATGTCTGGGTGCTGGGAAAGAGGATGTGTACTAGCTAGAGAGACCATGGTCTTGACCAACTTCCATATTTGGCAGACTAGCTGCCTCTGTGGTGGCAGTGGACTGCAGCTAGGCGGAGTGAGTGAGGTGGCTGAGCAGATGGTTGGAGGGAGTAAACTGAATTTGTGAGAAGGAAAGGAATGCCTTGGAGAGTAAGAGAGACAGATGGCTGTACTTCTTGTACTCTCATTCACTAGAGGGTGTTTCACTAGCCATGGGTGGATGGCTGCTTTGGAAAAGCAGCCAGTAACTACTAGCAACAGAAGTAAGTCAGAGATGTCAACATCCTCCTCCAATACAAAATCTCTTTAGCCAACCAAATCTTAAACCTCAGGAAAGCATCCAGTACATGCTCAGGTAAGTTACTCATTCCAAGGAGTCTACAGAGAGCTCTATACCGAATATTAAATACAATCCAACCTTTATCATTCAAAAATACCAGATTTTATAGGATCTGGAATGCCGAGAACACAACTCTAATGAAAATGTAGTGAAATACCCTGATATGTAAGTCTGAAGCCAAGGTTAGGATCAGAAACACTGAATTCAAAGATACTAACAATATCTGCATTCTTAAGAAATTGCCATCCTTGATATTGCACTTCATTTTAGGATTGCCTATTCCTCATGCCATAATTGGTATACTCCTCGATAAGCCTCGTCCCCAGGCTTTTCGAAAGATCGGAGATCCTAGGGTTGAGGCTATTCCCAGATCAGTGTTAGTCAATTCGCTAGGCTCCATGTCTCTACAGATCAGTTTGATGGCATTCACACTATTTCCACGTTTGCATTGTTCCCCCATGCTGCTAATTAATGCAAATTGGCCCATCAAAAACGTAAATATCCTGTAACATTTGTTACACTCGGATCAACGATGCATACCTAGGCCTATAGCTACATTTTAGCAAAGTTTGTACCTCAATAGGCAATGCAGTATACACGTATACCAGCAATGAATTAGCAACATCCATAGCAATTAGCCATGATATTAAATTTTATTACAACGAGAGTGGATTGTAGGATCATATCAGTTGATCGAACTATTCGCCTGAGTCAAGCTCCAAATCTTGCCATTAATCACAAGCAGTTGTACATTAAATTTTTCATTCAAGCAGCCGTGTTCTTGCACAAGTTGCATACAAGATCAAAATTGTTGGTATACACACATGAGCTCGAGTTTAATACAAGTAGCTAGGAACATTTGGTAGGTAGTTTAAATAATAGTATTGCAGTAGCACTATACGGATTTTAGACCAATACCGTATAGTGGGAAATTTTCGAGGGAGAAAACTTTCACGAATTTCGCGATTTTTCAGCCATCCGTGAAAGTTTTCTCCACGAAATTCTAGGCATGCCACACTCATTATGTGACCAGTTTTAATGTTCCGCGAAAGTTTTCTCCGCGAAATGCTCCTTTCCTACCGATCCGCGAAAGTTTTCTCCCTCGAAAATTTCCCACTATACGGTATTATTTATGAATTAGCAGCTCCTTCATAGAACTGGCATGTACCCCCAGACTATCCACACATTCTGTAGCCTCTTCAATCATACCAAGACTACATAGTGTACTCCCTCTTTAATATGTACTCTTGATCATGCATCACGGGATAAACATTATCTTTCTTACCCCATCCTCATCCAGAGGGACAGCTGTTGCAGTACTGCAGACACACAGCAATACAGACACCACTAGAATAACCAGCATTTCTCTACAATGCAGTGAAATACATAATTAGTGAATTCATATCTTGAAGTTGTAAATAGCGTGGGCCGTAGCTAGACTATGCATCTCTTCGTTTACCTTGCTTTCATGCTTGGCTGCAGCTGCTCAAGTAGTAGCTAGCTATGTCGGAGTTGAAGGGGCCGGTTGGTTAGACCACGGCTTCCAGGCTCCAATTTGTCACGGAGCACCTGTGTATGTCACCAGAGTCCCAGAAAATCACGCCAAAGACAAAATATGCTTTGATCAGCGCAGCGTATCAAAAGAAACCGTCTATAAACACTCTTGAACTTTAGAATCCAGTAAAATTTACAGCTGAGTCCAGTTTTAGCTGTCTCTGCGTTCTTTATTTTCCTCTCTGCACAACAGCTGCCGCCCAGCAGCAGTCTTCGGGCAGACTAGGAGCACCACTGAACACACAACAGTCCCAGACAGATCTGCCCGCTGCAACACGCGCTCTCAACAGCTGAGACTGCAAAGTAGGCGGACTTTAACACCAATCGCGTGGGCGTAGCTACATCGGTTGTTGTTGGGCGTGGCTACATCGGGGTTGTTGGGCGTGGTTTAAGGGAATGACCACGCCCACACGTGCTGGCAGACTTGGTGTCTGGACTGTGACCCTTCCTGAACTCTTGCTTCTTCCTGTGTCCTGACTGGTCTAAAAGGCCAGGTGCAGTGTGTACGTTTACTAAGCATAGACTAACTCAGATATTATTGAAGTTATCAGAGAAACAAGAACGAAGATGTCAAGTTTAGGAGTGTGTCAGCTTCACTCGAAATTGCTGACTAGGCAAACTTTGATCAGGGTAAGCCTGTTGTCAGTCTTGTGGTTACTATTAATTAATTAATGAATCAGAAGATAAAAATGGAATCATTTACAGCTGCTTTCCAGTTCTTCTCCCATGGTGGTGCAACTTGTCCGTCATTCTTCAGTACTGGCACAGTTGTTGGCACATCACAGTGGTTCATTACATGGACATGAACAGCCTTCCACGATCACTCCATGTGCAAATCTCAGACTCAAACCAGAGCTTCATAGAGATAGAGTGTTGCCCAACATTCACAGAAGAAATTTATACTGTTATGGCAGTCGATACTCAAGAACTCATTCCCATTTATCTAGCCATCGGTTTTATAGAGAGTACCAAACTGCCATCATCACCCAACCATCATTGAGACTATTTTCCACGACATCATTATTATGTAATTGTCACAAATCACCGCCAGAGCTACAGCAGATGCAGAGAGTCAACCCCACTGAAGAGAAACCTACAGAGTCACATGACACCAATAAATCGTCAACTCAGCTGTTTCAGTTGATTAGAACGGCTCTCGGTGAAGATGCACCAACTTCTGAAGATAAGGACCATGAGCATAATATTCGGAGGAATATCAGACCAGCTGTGGCTGGTGACCCAGAGGTGGTGACAGAGAAAGTGAAGGATCTGCTGAGAGGAGTGAACAAAGGCAATAGGGCTAAACTGGCTGAGGCAATCACTCTCAGTAAGCAAGATAAGGACAAATATAGTCTAACCTGTGTATAGTGGTCACTGTGTAAGGCATACAGCCACCTCCTTACTTAGTTGTAGTTCAAGCTCCAAGGCCACTTTTTTATTGCAGCCACTGATTGTTGGCTATTATCACTGTACAATGTACAGTACATGTACATGTACATGTAGCATGAACACACTGACATGGTAGCTATATATATGGTACATGTACATCATGTACATGTACATATACAGACGGGAATCTCTAGCTACAGGTAAGATTTCGGGAAAGATCGGTTGAGTATCCAGCATGACTGGCCTTAATTCTGTTTCAGGTAGGATAGCAGTCCCGTTTATAAGCTTATATAATTGCTATCTACTACATATTATAATGTACACTTTGATGCTGTTTGATAATTGTTTTTTAGATTTTATGTTCCTATCTTCCACAATAAGTTCATATTACGCCAGTGAGCAGTTACCGAAATAATACACATGTACATGTAGATACCGATGCAGTCTAGTTAAATGCAGTGGCTATAGCTACATGTACAGAGAGTTTTAGTCCCCCCTCCATGAAGTGGTCTCCAGACAGTAGTCTGATCTGGGGGAATAGCCTAGGTAGAGATGAGAGGACAGGGTATAGGTTATAGTGGCAATGTGATGTCATAATTCATACTAGGAGGTGTGTGTTCACCATATATGGAAGTTGTGAATTAGTTCAACCTCTGTAGTTATGGGTTGGCTACTGTACATGTAGGTTTCCATTTGACCTCTGTGACCCCTGTCAACCTGGAGGGTGATTTACTGGCATGCTTTGGGGGGCTGTACATCAAAGGCTCTGTGGTAGGGTATGAATACAATTAGCCTTTAGTCAAGCCATTGGTCTCTTGGCCTTGTTCCCCCGGAGCTTGGGAATCAAGCTATAATATAATATGTGTGAACACATCAAGTAAAAATTGGGACTTAGGAACACTTCGATACGTAATGGCCTGAAAAACCATATGATCCCCTCTATGAAAATCCTAAAGAATTTAAAATATGAATTTTGTATATTCTCTGAATTACACTTTGCACCTTTTGCCTGATTTTTGCTTGATGCATTGTACATGTACATGTATATAGGAATATCACTTTGGTTAGTTCACAAATCAGGCAGGTGGACACCAAGATGGCTTATTAATTAATACCGCCCCCATTATTTAATAAACATAAGGGTTATTACCTACTGCCTGGTGAAGGCAAAGATGTTAACAGGCATGAGAGGAAATCCTGGAAAAAATTCTACACTCTGTTGCCATCTGTCCAGTAGCTCAGTGGTACAATGGTAAGAGTATCTGACTAGTAATCAGATGGTTCCAAGTTTGAATCTCGGCCGGATCCTGGAAAAATTCCAGGATCAGCACTTCTTTCCTCTCATACCATTATATACTCTTGTTAATACCGTGTTCTTCTTGTTGCTTGTATCTCATATTCTCTCCCTCCCTCCCTCCCCTCCCCACCCTCCAACAGTTGAATCCAAACACCCGTTCAAGCATAAGCAAGCTCAATGGTTGCTGACAAAGATTCTCTCCCATCAGAGCAAGCTGAACCAGCTGGGTAAACTCAAGCCGACCATCAGGATTGGCCTATCAGGGCCTCCTGGGGCGGGTAAGTCCACTCTCATCGAGTCCTTTGGGAAGATGCTAACTGGCCTCGACTTCAAGGTGGCTGTGCTGGTAAGTTTGGTGAGGGACATGTATCAATTGTCACTGACTGTTAGTAATTAGCCTCATCCCTATGTGTGCGAATGACATTGAAAACCTGGGAACTAATAATAATGTTGCAGTATTTCATTGTGCTTTGATCATCAATAGCCAGGGGATATCAGGCCAAAACTGCTCTGTCCCAGAAATGCTCTGTCCCAGAAATGATTCAGTGGTTTATGTGAAGTGTTTCATCTGTTTCATACTTTAGGCCGTTGATCCTTCCTCCTCTCGTACTGGTGGTTCCATCCTCGGAGACAAGACGAGGATGGCACAGCTGTCACGTGATCCAAACGCCTACATCCGCCCCACCCCCTCTGGCGGGAGTCTAGGGGGTGTGGCTAGGAACACCAATGAGGCTATAATCCTGTGTGAAGGTGAGTAGATGAGTGTACAGGTATGTTATACACATACTGTATTCGCTCGATCAGACGCCGCTCGCGATTAGCTGCCGCTCTCGAATAGTAGCCGTGCCACCCCTACTTTTTGAGGAGCATGCAGCACGTGAATATACCTCGTGACTCATTCTCGATGGTAGGTACAAGACAAGTAACGATAAAGACATAGCAGTCTTCTAGAACAAGTTTTAACCTTCTACGTCAGCAAAGGGGCCAGAATCTCCTACATTGTAGTTCAGTGATGTCAATCAACTGTTTCTCTACAGATTGCCTCTCTGGCAGCTACTGAATGCCACTCTCGAATAGTCACTGCTCTCGAATAAATGCTGCATAATCTTGTGCAAAGAAATAAATAGTAGCTGCGGCGTCTGATCGAGTGAATACGGTATTTAACACGTGTGCATGTACATGTAAATGTACATGTACAATATGTACATAGAAGGGGGGCTAGTGCAGGAGTGAGTTTCAAGGAATAATGGCCAAAGAATAAAAAAAAAAAACGCCCTCGCCGGGGTAATTTCTAATTGAAAGGGCCTGGGGTTGAACGTGGATAAATAGAGCTACATGTATGCATGAGAAGCTAAATAGCAATGAGCCTGTCTGTACCATCCTTCTTCAAACACAGCTGCTGGTTATGACATCATTCTCGTGGAGACGGTCGGAGTGGGTCAGTCGGAGATCGCCGTCTGCGACATGGTGGACATGTTCGTTCTCATTATCCCCCCGGCCGCCGGCGATGAGCTTCAGGGGATCAAGAGAGGCATCGTGGAGCTAGCGGACCTCGTGATTGTGAATAAGGCGGACGGAGATCTTTTGCCGGCTGCAAGGAGGATAAAGGCGGAGTATGTTAGCGCTCTTAAGCTGTTGAGGGCCAAACACAGAGTGTGGAGTCCCAAGGTAAGAGAGATTATGAGACAGGAAAAGGGAGGGAGAGAGAGGGAGGGGGGGGGGGAGAGGGAGGGAGGGAGGCGGAGGGAGGGACAGAGAGGGAGCGAGAGGGAGGGGAGAGAGACAGATAGAGGAGAGGAGAGGAAGGATAGGAGGGAGAAAGGGAGGGAGAGAGATGAGATGATTATATTATAAGAGTGATATTTGCTTTTGCTCCAGGTTTTGAAAGTGTCTGCCCTGGAGAATAAAGGTATACAGGATATTTGGACAGCCATTCTGGAGTTCGACAGGAAAATGAAGGTACATGTACATGTTACATGTATATAAAGTGTACATTAAGATTACTTACTATGTGATTGTGTTTCAGAGGTCAGGTGACTTTGTGGAGAAACGTAAGCAGCAGCAAAAGTCATGGATGTGGGCTCACATTGAGCAGGAGCTGAAGTACAGGTACTAAGCTACAGTATATAGACAGTGCCAGTAAGCCTCTGGTACATGTACGTGTCTAATTATGCATGTTCCTTACAAGGGTTTTATCTGCATTTATAGAGCCAGGTGTGTTTCCTCCCCAAGAGGTTCTGTAAATTTTTGGGCCAGATAAGACTCTGCTTACATGCTTGTGAATATTTGCCTCCTGTTTGCAAAGGTCTAGCATAATCTTTATTATTAATTTTAGTGCAGAATATGCTTTTTATGATAATTATTATCATAATTATCAAGATTTCAATCCCAATTTCAAGTGTTCCATTCCAATGCATAAGGCATTAAATATCTAATGTGACGACCTTTCATAAAAATTAAGGAGTACCTTAGGGTTACGATTATTTGCGGGTACAAAGTTTAGCACATTTCGGAAATAGCGCATTTAGCGGGTATTCATTTTGGCGGTTTTTAAAATTAACATTCTGTTTATTCGAAATTGTTGAAAAATTAACATTTGCAGGTACAATTTTTAGCGAAAATTAGGCAAATCGCTAATTTCGCTAAATTTAGTACCCGCAAACGAAAGTGTCCTTAAGGTAGTATATACATGTATATAATCAGAGGTGCTGAATTTAACACTATGGTACTGTCCATCATTAATTTTTAGGTTTAAGAGACATCCGTCCATGGCTGGTCACATTGCAGCGATGGAGCAGAGGGTGATGGCTGGAAGCATGGCTCCCGGAACAGCTGCAGATGTACTGCTTGACAAATTTTTGTACTCTTCTCAAAATTAATTATTCACTAACTATAATAATAGAGGATGAATGTTTGTAATCATTATGCTTTTATTACTTGTACTATGATAGTAATGGATTGTCACCTATATTATAGAAACGAAAGAAGAATGGGGACAGGCCAAAAGTAGTGGTGATGGAGTGCATGGGCCAATAAAATAATTATTGTATATAACCGTCTCTTATCTTGCATAATATATAATAATATTATTATATACAAGCCACATCTAGTAAGCTGATGCGACGACCTTTACCATTGCATTTCTTTATCCACGTGGGACAAGACAATGGCGGAGTCAGGTGAAAAAAGAGGGAGAAAGCGACGACGAAAGCAGCAGAAAGGACCGAAAACTGGGTTTAAGAAACGGGAAGCAAGGTGGAAAAGTCAACTCAAAGACATCGAACGAATAACGGCCGAGTATGAGAACTTAGAAGCTCGCGATATCACCAAATTCACCGACTTACCTCTCTCACGGAACACCCTTGACGGCCTGAAGAGTTGTGGCTATTCCGTGCCGACTGAAATCCAACGAGAGGCCATTCCACTCGCTCTAAACGGTAGAGACATCCTCGGCGCGGCTAAAACGGGTTCGGGGAAGACGCTCGCCTTCTTGGTTCCCGTCTTGGAGCTTCTGTGGCGAGAACGTTGGACGCCCTTAGACGGGATAGGCGCTTTGGTCATCTCTCCGACACGTGAGCTGGCTTACCAGACTTTTGAGGTTCTACGAAAGGTTGGTTGCCGTCACGACTTTTCCGCAGGTCTAGTTATCGGTGGTAAGGATGTTGCCATGGAGAAAGAGCGAATCAACCACATGAACATCTTGGTTTGTACGCCTGGGCGTCTACTTCAGCACATGGATCAAACGGCCAACTTTGACTGCGCCTCGCTGAAGATCCTAGTTCTCGACGAGGCCGATCGTATTCTCGATCTCGGCTTCGAGCGCACAATGAACGCCATCGTCGAGAATCTACCCACCGAGCGGCAGACGCTACTCTTCTCGGCTACACAGACGAAATCCGTGCGTGATCTCGCTCGACTCAGCCTCTCGGATCCCGAGTACGTGGCCGTTCACGAGCACTCCGCGTCCAGCACCCCTCACCGACTATCACAAAGCTACATCCTGTGTGAGCTACAGGACAAATTGTGCGTACTCTACTCTTTTCTACGTAGCCACACATCGTGTAAATTGATCGTGTTCATGTCGAGCTGCAAGCAGGTGAAGTTCGTCTATGAGGCGTTTCGTAGGCTCCGCCCGGGTGTGCCACTGATGGCACTCTACGGTCGACAGAAGCAATTGAAACGTGTCGCTATCTATAACGATTTTTGTCGAAAGAAGGCAGCTGTACTCTTCTGTACGGACATAGCTGCGAGAGGTCTCGATTTCCCGGCTGTGGATTGGGTGGTACAACTGGACTGCCCGGAAGACGCAAACACGTACATCCACCGCGTAGGTCGCACGGCTCGCTACGAAAAGGACGGAAAAGCTCTTCTATTCCTCTTGCCGTCCGAAGAGGAAGGAATGCTTGAAGCTCTCAAGGCGAAAAAGATCCCCATCGAGGAAATCAAAGTAAACCCCAAGAAGATGGTGTCAATTCAAGGAAAAATGGACACATTCTGTGCGCAAGATCCAGAAATGAAACACTGGGCTCAACGAAGCTTCATCTGTTACTTACGCTCCGTCCACTTGCAGTCCAACAAGCAGATTTTCGACATTCACAAACTACCAACTGACGAGTACGCTCACTCTCTGGGGCTGGCCCAACCCCCGAGGATACGATTCCTCCAAAGAGCTATGAAATCTAAGCAGGTCTCCACAAAGAAGGATAAGAAGAGGAAGAGCAGGGAATTTGAAGAGGAGGAGGAGGGAGAGAGACAGATTGATGCGAGTGACGGTGAGAGTGAGAATGACACTGACCTGGAAGACAGCGGTGAAGAAGAATCTGATGATAACACAATCTTGAAAGTGAAACGGTGAGAAATCATATGGTGTATGTACCTACCGCATAATGTACTTTTCGGTGGAGTTGTACATCAAGACTTTGAGCCTTTTCCGTTCCACATCATAGACAATATCAATGCAACACTGCATTACAGTATCAGGATATTTCCTGCATGCATGTTGATTCAGATCCCCCCCCCCCCAAATGATTTACCTATGAACTACCATAATTATTTTTTTGGTATTATCCATAGAGTAATTCAGCCCCATGATTCTGATGAAGAAGAGCTACCTACTGACTCACCAGTCAAGGCAAGCAAGAGTTCCTCCGTCAAAAAGGTTGTCTCAAAATCGGCTCATGCCAAGAAGCTGCTCAACAAGAAGATTAGGATCAACCAGCACATCAAGTTTGACGAGGATGGAGAACCTGCTGATCAGGATAGCGCTGGAGACAAAATTAAATATCCTAACGAAGAGGAGAATAGCAATAATTCTAGTAGCTCAGAATCGGACGATGAACAGTCTTTGCAACCAATTTCAATTGATGAATTTGAGCGGTCTACAAAGCGTGTGAAAATTGGTGGAATCAAAATAGAGAAGGCTAAAGAACTGCTCCATTCAAGAGACAAGATGGACAGAAAACGTGAGAGGGAGAGGATCCGAAACGCTCACCGAGAGAAAAGATTGAAATCCCGTCAAGCGATGAAAGACGGAGGAGAAGGTGTGGCTAGTGAAGGAGTGAGATTAGTAGGGGCTTCCTCTTCTGAGGATGAGACAGAAGAACAGCTGCCGAGTGAGCTGAATGAAGGTGAGCAAAGTCCTGCTCAATCCCGGCTCTCTCTGACTGATTCAGAAGGAGACAGTGAACTCTTATCGAGTAACGAAGAAGATATTCGGCAAAAGAGACCGAAACTAGATAAAAGTGTGAAATCAAAGAAAAGGAGCAAACGGAAGCATAAACAACTTGGAACTGAGCCTGAACCAGCTAGCTTAATGGAGGATGAGGAGTTAGCCCTCCACCTGCTGATATCATGAGGACTTATTGTAACTAGGTTGTGGTATATTATACATTATGAATGATTTCTGAAAATTTTCAACCTTCATCTATAATAAAAAGTAGCTATTTCTCAAGTGTGAAACTCCAAAAGATGATTAATTTAAGATTAGCAGAACAATGCAGTTCATAGTGTGAGTTAAACATCTACAATAATAATATAATATACACCGTACATGTATGCGTATTTCTCAGGTAGCTACTGCATAATATTAATAATACTGTGCATATGCTACATTTTCTATGAGCTCCATGTGGGTGTTTAAATTTGGTGTTGGATGGGGTGCCTCGTAGCTTGCAGTGGCAGCTGTGTTGACATCTTCATAGGGCTCATATGCATCAGTTTCTGCCACGTTCTCGTTTGGCATCCTTGCAAGTTGAACTTCTTTCAACTGTCCGGTTGTGCTAGCCCTCCTTGTCAGTAGCCAACGAATGCAGTGGTAGGATAGCAATCCACACAAGATTCCCACAATGAAAGCTAGCACAGTGCTGACTATGATTATGATATCTTTTTTCTCTGCAAATTCAAGTATTGTGTGATGGGTAGCTATACCGGTATATAGTTAGACTTGTTCCACTAACGATCTTTACCAAAAAACAAAGCACACTTGACGCGTGCTAATTATTATGACTACATGTATGTACTTTACCGTGAAATTTTCCAGATGATCAGCTCAAGCATTGATTGTCAGACAAATAATCATTATTATATTAGCTGTTTAACTATAATAGTATTATTATTGTAACAGCCTACCGTATAGCGGGAAACTTTCGAGGGAGAAAACTTTCACGAATTTCGCGATTTTTCCGCCATCCGCGAAAGTTTTCTCCATGAAATTCTAGGCATGCCACACCCATTATGCGACCACTTTTAACATTCCGCGAAAGTTTTCTCCGCGAAATGCTCCTTTCCCACCGATCCTCGAAAGTTTTCTCCCTCGAAAATTTCCCGCTATACGGTATACTGATTGCTCAGTAATAACCTCATCAACATTCCCTAGCGCTAGCCCTCCCATGCCATGATACAGAACTGCCAGATGAGACCAAAATTATAGTATAGCCATCAGGATGAACCTACCTACAGCACCAGTGTGGCTGATGTTAGCACATCCATGACTGGCAGGATCAGGGTTCCACAGTGAATCTCCACCACTGGAACACACTGAGGTGATGGTTTGGTTTGCAGAGACACTCTCAGCACAGTGATAAATCAGTGATGATATTATGAAATTATCTGAGGTATGAAGTTTTACTTCAATGTCAGTCAGTTTTATGTTACCACAGGTGATGGTAGCTGGAAAGAAAAAAAAAATCATGACATGTCAGTTTTACAACTAAAGACAACCTGCTTCAAATTGAAGTTTCAAGTCATACTTAATATTAAATGCTATCATTATAGTATAATATACTCTTGATAATAAGTATGCGCTTTATACTGTGTGTCTATCTGCATGAGTGTGTATATGATAAGGGTGGAGAAGGGCTCGGGCAGTAAAAGTGGGGGGAGGGGGGAGGGGCTAAGCTCTTTGATGGTATAGTACTGTGACCATTGGTAGACCGTGGGCTTTAGCGGCCAATGGCCACCTAGGAGGGTCTGGGGGCATGCTCCCCCAGAAAATTTTGGAAATTTAGACTCGGAGATCGTTTCTGAGGCATTCTGGCAGTTATTTTTGTAGCCAATAATTAATCTACTAACAATACCTGATCTATCGAGTATCTAACTTAGGGGTCTGTGATGCCATCTATAGTGTAGTATAATAATACTATAGACATTTGGAAATCTGAGGGGGCTCAGCCCCCCTGCCCCCTATTTCTCCGCCCCTGTATGATTGTGCATACAATAATTATGTATGATGTATTCAATATTTACTAGTGTTGTCATGTCTATCCTTGTAGCTATGCCTTAGATAGCTGACTTCATTCGTGCATGATTATCTTACCTATGCTCCATGTAAGTTGGACAGGTTCAGCCACATTGCCTTCAATATCCGTAGCCTGAATGGATAAACTGTAGCCTTCCAGGGAATGTGAGAGCAAGACTGTCACAGTGTTTTCCAAACAAGGAATTGTCATGACATTGAGCATTGAAGGAGAATGCAATTCACAAACGGCAGAGGCATTTTCACTGAAATCCCAGCTAATGGATAAACCTTCATTTAACATAACTGGTGTTTTGAGCTGAACCTTAGGTGGAGTTACATCGACTGTATGTAGAAACACAGAATTTAAATTATAAGTAACCAGATCTTAAATCTTACCTATCATAAATGTCCACACAGTTGGATCTTTCAGAGCTGGTGATTCAGCATTGCATAAATCAGTCCCAGTAACAATGCCTACATACACGGACCATAACGATGCTTAGCTTGTATACGTGTCTGACTCACTGAATGTCAAATTAATTATGTCCTTTTACCTTGATCAAGTAATATGTAAAATTTTCCATTTTCAGGGAAATAATAATCTGTACTGAATATCAGAGTCTGCCCCAGAGTGTTGTTGCTAGGATAAATGACATCTGAAGATGTTGCAGTATTGATGGAGATGATCTCTTCTCCTCCTTCATTGAATATCCTTATGAATCTGTCTTGTAGTGGCCTCGTAAACTGCAGCAGTGAAAATTGAGTTCAACACCGACTTCCCTCTCTCATTCTAGATCTCTCTCTCTCTCTCTCCTCTCCTTGGATGCTCTCTTCAATCCACTTGCCACTCATGATAGTAGTCATGTACCCATGTACTACTATCTTACCTGTCTATCCATTTGAAGAGACCACGTGGAATGATTTGAAATGATTTCATCCGTAGGTGACACTGATCCTGGCACTAACTTAGGTGGCATTACTGTAATATCAAAGTAGCTACTATGAAACAATGCATGTACCTAATAATTTGATTACTGTACTGACCTCTATTCAGCAATGTTATACAGTTTTGTGCCGAGGATACGCTAAAAATGCAAAACATTCACATAAAAAGTTTACAAATCATGCATGGAGCTGAATTTAATGCATAGATAATAATAATATTATAGACTACGTTTAGTACGTACCTAGTCTATGATTATTGTGATTACCGAGAAGTTTCTGCTTATGGCATCATATACTTCAGTGACATAAATATTATAATATTACATGAGTTCATACCCTGTATTGTCCAATACTGAATAACAGAATATGTTTGGTCCTAATTGATGCGGTAGTGGTATCCATGTAACAGTCGTCATCCATTCTCGGCCTGGATTATTACTTGACGGTACTAATTCAGACTTTCTCATACCAAGTGGGGATGCCGTGACAATATCAACAATGGACCTGCTGTCAGCTGCAATGGGCAGTCGTTCTGTGATAGCCATACCCCAAGGTGAACCAGAGGATACACAAAAGGAGAGTTGAGTTGTATCAACTTGGGTAGAGCACTGCTGATCAGATGATGTGGGAGTAAATACATGAACAACAAATTGAACGGGTATGCTGCTCAATGGTATAGTGTCATTTGGGGTCGCAAAATCTTCAATTTGTAGTGCCACTGCATATCTACCAGCTTGACCAGTGGCTTGGTATTCTAATTCACACTGCGATTGAATAAAAAAAAACAATTAGCTAGTAGTGCTTGTGCAGGCAGTAAGATAAGTATAATAATATACAGTGACATAATTATACCGCTGTCTCATCAAGACTTGCTTGGAAGGCTCTACAAACCTCTCCACACTCATTAAGGGAGCTCTCAGCCCATCTGCAACGTACATGGTCACCATCAGCATCCTCAACTGTTATAAGTAAACATAATATGCATGTAGCAACTATTACAGAGACTATCAGACTGAAAGTGTATTAGCTAGCTAACCTCAGTATACAGATGGGCACACAAACTTGAGAAATTCGAAGGTCATTATGACAATACTAGCCTTACCTGGTATTTTAATGGTTGAATTGCATCCATGCTGTATTCGAATCAGTGGAGGTATGTTCACCACTGGTGAGCTGTTGACTAAACCAGTGTCCTCTCTGTAGGTCAGATTACCCCTGACTCGGAGCTCCCATCTGCCACCACCTATAACCACTGATATCCAGTCACCTCTTGAAAATCTGAAAAATCAAGTGTATCTTTGTAAGATTTGCTCTTAAGCCCCACCCCTCCAACAGATTTACAGAGACACATAGCTACCAACAGAGTGGAGGGGTTTAAAGGGGGATCATGTGGCTTGCCAGAGAGTGCAAGGGCCCACTCTGTTGTTGTACCTCAGGCTTGCTAACATCGTAATAATTTTATGCTTTTATTACACCTGTGCAAAATCTTATAGCTCAATTCTTATGCAGCATAATTTTATTATGGGAAACATAGTCATTGACTTGGGACTCATGCAGGCTCCCTCTGTTGATAAACCTAAAATTACCACTGTGCCAGCATAATATTCGTCTTAGAATATTGAATAATTGTGATCAGCCATGCTGAGAAAGGGACCATTTGGGTTGGGATTTCTGTTTGTAGCCTGAGTATGTAGCCTGTTGTACATATGGAGTGATATTCCGGGCCTGTAGGAGTATCCACTCTACGTTGGTGTCTTTAAACGGCTGCAAGTATTATTATGCTTACTTTGCAATTGTAGAAAGCACGTTGGATATTGTCATAATAACCAAAATTTAATGGTTTGTCATAGCATATCTCAAATCACTGATGCATAAGTGCTGAAAATAACCAGTCTATAGCTCAACACTGAAAGCATGCAGGCATGATGATGAGCGCATTCAACTCAATTGCTTTATAGGCTCCCAGCTGGGGTTCTAGGTGGGATTCTAAACCAAGTTTTGGGGGTGGGTGGGGGGAGCCATCATTGAATCAGATAATGCAGCTGTAGGGGGTAAGTGTGGCATGGGAAGGAAATATGTCCCTCTCCTGCGTGAAGCACGAAAACTGAGGCATTTTGAGAATAATTAAACTGAGCTTAAAACAGTATAGCTTCTGCTCCTGTTCAATTGCCTATACATTTTGAAAACTTAGCATAAATTTCATTTTGTATAATTAATTATTAATAATGACAAACTGGGCTGTTTGGGGGAAGCTTCCCCCTACCTCTCCCTACTGATAGAACCCTGGCTCCTCTCTCTCCCCAGCAATTAGATTGTACTTTTGGACTTACGCAGCTTCAAAAGAAAGCTCAACCAAATTATATGTGTATGTTCGTTCTCCAGCACTCCAATTATCAGTTGCACTGAAGTCAGTACAGTAATATGAAAAGTTTCCAATGGTTCCATTACATCCACTCTGACATGTCAGGTTATGTGAACTCGACAGGAGAGTCTGAGCATCAATTGTTGCCTGTGTACACTCACCACCTGCAAATGAATCCCTTCTCCAAGCAATACGATGAGTTATCTGTACCTGCAATAATAATTGATACGAGACATGTAGTCACTGAAATAGATCCATTCTCGACCTGCTGAAACTTTAAGTGCAATTAAAAAGCGTAAATAGAGTCAGACTGTTAACTATGGCATGCAGGACAGCTTATAAGATATGCATCAAAAGTTTGATCAATCTGCTGCACCCTATAATAGACTATGTATACATGACTATGGATAGGAACAGGCTAGGGGACTTTCAAAGTAGGCACTAGAAGTAGCATCATTGGTTTGCACATGTGATAGGTGCAGGGCAGTGGCGATTTTAGGTTTATCTACAGAGGGGGCCTGAGTTCCCAATGAAGTACACCACTATGACTATGATGCACAGAATTGAGTTAGAAATTCTAGATTAAGTGCAAATAGCTAGCTAATGTGGTGCAGGGTATTAAAATAATATATTATAGCCCATTGCTCACCGTTCCATCAAATGCTGCTGGATTTACTGGCCTCCATCGAATTATTCCTCCCATAAAGTGGGAAGAGTCAACTGGTAACACATTTCCAAGTGAACACACACACAAGAACCACACAGCATAATCCATGGTAGCTAATGATATTAGTCGCTGGACTTTCACCAAACTGTCTGCTGAATAACAGTCAATGATAACTTGTAGCTATAGATTTGGTTGATAGAATGATAGCACAATATATGATGATCCTAATACACAAATGCTAGACTTATATTAATATAAACACATAGTAACACATTAACACAGCAAATACTGTTTAGCAATGGCACATCCACAAATATGATTAACACATTAGCTAGCTAACGCACACAAGTGATAGCACAACCTAGCAACCAGTATACACTAAGCCTTCGAATATTCACTTCAGCCTGATTGTGGAATGTGATTCAGTAGTAACCACTAATTATGTTATCTTGCATTTGCGGTGCTTCGTGTGCACGCTGTATCGGCAATAGAGCAAGTTAATTTGCTACAACTGTGCGTCTAGTACCCTATTCAGTAACTAACTGCATGCTGCCAAAATATCTGCTGTCCACTGCACCTGCATGACTCTTTTATTAATTTTATTATTGGAACACATAGCATATCATGTACTCCTTTGCTATTATTATGTGTTGTGTCTCATACACAGCTGCAGTAGCCCTGACTCTCGTATAGTTCCTATATCAAGTGCTATTACATTATATTGCATGCACAGTATATACCACTATCTATCAAGAGAGCTGTCCAGATCGTCACGCTATACACATGCAACACATCTACTACTACGTACAGAGAAGTCAAGTTTCTAATGGATGTACTAACAGGTTCATTAAGTCCATCACATGTACATTATTTAGTTGATGTTGAACACTAAAAACTAGAGCTCTCTTAGTAGAGCATGTACTCCGTGTCTGCTGTACCTGCATTCTGCTGTTTTTGCTCTCGATATGCTGAGTATAAGATGCAGGCTACTTGTGCACATAGGCAGCTAGAATGCATGTGGTCAGTCGTAACTCAGTGTAGTGGTTGATAGGTGTGAGCAATACTAAACCAAACATTTTTAGCCCTCATGACCAGTGTCATTCTATTTCAAATCAGTTGTTTGCCGTGTTTGATCGCTTTTACAACTCACCCAGGTGCCTATATACATGTACATGCATGTATTTCCAGATCGGGCCTGCAGTCATTGCAGTGTAAGGTTTTAATTTGTGTTGATTACCACCGGCTCAATGCCGTGACCAAGATAGAAGTATTTCTATTGTCCAGAATTGATGACCTGCTGGACATGTTGTTGAAATCAAAGTTTTTCACCACTTTGGATCTGGAGTCTGACTTTTGGCAAGTCAAGATGGAGCCTAGTTCAAGAGAAAAGACTGCTTATGTGACTCATTTGGGGCTGTATGAGTTCAGTGTCATAGGCTTCGGACTGGTGAATGCTCCCTTGACATTCCAACAACTCATGGAGTCAGTGCTGGTTGGACTCAGTGGTGAGAAAATTAATGTATTGTGTAGCTACATCAGTGCCTCCAAGTATACGGATTTTTTTTTTTTTTTTTTTTAAGGAGACCAGAACACTAAGCAGAAAAAAAAATTGTCCAAAAACCACCATATAATCGAGCTGGATGCATAGTGGAACCATACAATGCAAGCAGGCAGCCTAAATTTCAATTTTGTCAAAAGTTGGTAAAGGTCGTCACGTTTATGTGCGCGCGTGACTCCGCCCCTCACGTAGCGCGTGGGCGGAAACATTGCAAACACATGGCTTCCCTGTACAAACATATGGGGAAACTTTAAAGGGCCGTAACTTTAATTGTAAGATGTGAATAAAAAATCTGTCCGGTCAAGTCTCTAGTTTCGACCCATTCTGCGTGCCCATGTAAAAATTATCTCCCCAAG
The DNA here is from genome assembly GCA_963930775.1 of Cliona cf. orientalis. Lineage (NCBI taxonomy): Eukaryota > Metazoa > Porifera > Demospongiae > Clionaida > Clionaidae > Cliona > Cliona cf. orientalis. Next base: position 5,720,092 of record OZ005689.1, on the reverse strand, counting down.
TATTCCCAAACCCCCCATGAATTAGATTATTTAAATATGCTTTTTTTTTTCAAGAAGCGGACACACTAAGCAGAAAAAAACAGTCCTGACCACCACATAGTTGAGCTGGATGCATACTAGACCCATACAATGCAAGCAGACAGCCTAAACTTCAATTTTGACAAAAGTGGGTAAAGGTCGTCACGTTCCTGTGCGCGCGTGGCCACGCCCCTCACGTACTGCGTGGGCGGAAAACATTGCAAATGCATGGCTTCCTATACAAACATATGGGGATACTTCAAAGGGCCGTAACTTTAATTCTAAGGTGTGAATCAAAATTCCATCCGGTCAAATCTGTTACTTTGACCCATTCTGCGTGCCCGTATAAAAATTATGTCCGCAAGTGCTCCCAAATCCTCCATGAATTAGATTATTATAGTTTTTTTTTGTTTTTTCAAGCTACCATGCACACTAAGCAGAAAAAAAAAAAACTGCGGCACATAAGTATACGTACCTGGATTGTATAGGTTCGCACAAATTAATATGCACTTAGGCTTACTTTATATTAACCGTTTACTATGCAGATATATACATACACTGCAATATTTTATGTACATTTGGTATATATTACTATGGTAACATCTAATGTCACTAAAACTATTCTTTAGTAGAGCATCCATAGTCAAATCATGTTCAAAACAGCTACCCTAGCCCACAATAATTTAATCAGTGTACAGTGCCTGTACGATTTAGCATTGGTATACCATAGTAACAATACCAAGTACCTTAGATGATTTCCACCCGCTCTAACTGCGCCTGTGGCGCAGTTAGAGCTTGTTGGAAATCATCTAAGGAGCTACCATGCACACTAAGCAGAAAAAAGTGCCACATAAATAGAAACATGCATGTATATAATATTCACACGCTACAGTATAATAATATTATAGTCATCCCGAGTATTACTGTAAAAAACTTGTCCAGAAACCACCACATAGTTGAGCTGGATGCCCATACAATCGGAAACAAGGCCGTCTGTGCTCCTAATAGAGCCTAGAAACTCAGAGTATATGATCAGTGTTGAGGAGGTTCAGTACCAGTGGCCGCTGCAATACCGTACGGTTACTTCCTACTAGTACTCAAGATCACCACAGCACACACACAAACGGGCTAGGGGAAGAGGTTCAATACCTGTGGCCCCTGCTTCGTACTACTACTCAATATCACCACAGCACACACACAAGGCTAGGGGAAAAGCACAAAACAATTTTAGTTATGTTTCTCACTGACTAGATGTACTTTCCCATACATCCATACATACATAATGTAAAACTATAGCTAGCTGTATTACCCCACCTACCTCTCAGCAAAAACGGGAGAGTAACTGTTACTGTTGTGGCTGATTCTTCATCCATTCAGCAAGTCTCTGGATGCAATACCAGCTCCATGGTAGCCTATGCATGTACTGGACTAGCGATTTCTAAATAACGCACACCGGGACTCAAAACATTGCAAACACATGGCTTCCCTATACAAACATATGGGTAAACTTTAAAGGGCCGTAACTTCAATTCTAAGGTGTGAATCAAAATTTTCTTATGTCAAATCTAGTTTTTCGACCCATTCTGCGTGCCCATGTAAAAATTACATCCCCAAGTGTTCCCAGTTCCCCCACGAATTAATATTTTTTTTTCTTTTCTACTTAGTGTGTAACCTACTTAGTGTATAACTACTTAGTGTTTAACAAGGCGACCAGAACACTAAGCAGAAAAAAAAAAAAATGTCCGGAAACAGCCACATAGTCAAGCTGGAAGCTTAGTAGAGCCATACAATGCAAGCAGACAGCCAATCTGGACCAAATTGGGTAAAGGTCGTCACATCTCTGTGCGCGCGTGGCCCCGCCCCTCACGTAGCGCGTGGGCGGAAAACATTGCAAATGCATGGCTTCCTATACAAACATATGGGGAAACTTCAAAGGGCCATAAATTTAATTCTAAGGCGTGAATCAAACTTTTCTCATGTCAAATCTCGTGTTTCGACCCATTCTGCGTGCCGGTATAAAAATTATCTCCCCAAGTGCTGCCAATTCCCCCAAACATTTTTCGCGCAGGAAATCTTTTTTTTTTTCTACTTAGTGTTTAATTAGTGTTTAATTACTGAATTCTGACTATAAACACGTATAAAAATTATCTCCCCAAGTGCTGCCAATTCCCCCAAACATTTTTCGCGCAGGAAATCTTTTTTTTTTTCTACTTAGTGTTTAATTACTGAATTCTGACTATAAACACGTACTGATAAAATACTGAAAACTGGGGGGATTTAGTACATATATCATATATGGAGGGATATGGTATATACAGGAATGCCAGCTCATAAACGCGCGCCCTGTAGCCAATATAGTGCTGTTTAATAACTCGACTACCCTTTACAACACTAACCTTGAGCATGCGCAGTCGCATCAGCACATGGCAGATAGGCATGCTGAACATGCACGATTTGTGATTCTTCTTGTACACTGATTTCTTGAAATGATAATCATAATGCAGGATAACAGTAGTTGCAACATAGCTAGCCTAGAATGCACGGTTTGAAAGAAACTCCGAGAGAGTGAGTACGAACATGAAACTCTACTACATGATGTTTGGCCTGCTTAGCTATATTATTATTATAATACATAACTCAAGAATGACTGGTTTCCTTAATTATAATCATATAGAAAATAAGCACATTTAGCGTTAAACAATTTTAGTGTTCAGTTTTGATTTTAGACTAAAGTTCTATAATGTATTTTAAAAGGTATCAACATTCCAATGGCAAGGAGTACGTTAGACTTGGGTAACTGCTTCTTTCTCTTTGACTTGGGCTGCCTCTGCAGCATCAGGTATGTGTAGTGAGTTGGCCACTTCTTCAGGATCTGGTGCTGCAAGGTCACGGGGTTGGTGCACCTCCACCACAGACTGGGTGGGCTTCTTGCTGCTTCACTGGCACTTTGTAGTCATGAGTGTTACAGGACGGTCAATCGGCACATCCAAGAGTTCGTTGAATCGATGAATATCATCGTCAGGTGGTGGGCTCCAGTGATGCTCAGGTTTTGGTTTTGGATCACCATCAGTGAACAGTCTGTCAATCATTCTACCCAGCTTTGTCTTATAAATCTTTGAGAAGACTGAGGTGTATGTGTAGACATGGTAGAGGATGATGAGCAGCAGTACAACGCATAGGCTCCAACTTTTCCTGAACAGCTCCAGGGACATAGACCACACCCACTAGATCAGCCCATCATTAATTAAAACTCCACCCACACCACACCCAATATAATTGAATTTGATGACCGCAATGCCCAGAATATACTTTCTAGAGCATGAATCTGCAAGCCTACTAGTAGTAAACCTCTTGTAGTGTTGCTACTGCAAAAACCAAAGTTTGTAAAGCACTACCACAAGCAGGTTGTTCATTTTACCACCAATAAGCGATTAGTTGCACTACTACTACAGTGTTTATGCTAGTGTCTGGACCTCTTCCGGGACCAATAATACAATTACAGTAGAGCCTTCCGGGACGCGGGACACGACAGTTGCTCAAAATCCGGGACTGTCCCGGAGATTCAGGGACAGTTGGAGCCTATGACAACGAATGTGATGATGACTGAAGTGTATATAGGCAGCCGCTTTTTGGTTCATGCTTTGGCTATTAAGAGAATACCAGGTGAAAAGTACAATGAATAGGGTATTGAAATAGAAAATTATTTCAAGAACATCCACTGGCCATTTCCTGTACAGTCTGCTGCCAAAGAACAGTCTAAGAGTAAAAATACAACATATTGTAAAGCTGATAGCTGTAAGAGCAATAGTGGAATCATTGGAAACATTTGTGGCAGCTACATGTACAAGGTACAAGATGACACGAACAATCAGCAGCAGTCCAGTCCAGTAGCGATACTTGGGAATGTAAGGCTTGTGGTAGGTTTCAATGAACGTTTGTATCTTTGGATTTCTTGACCACTTGAAAATGTTCCACCTTGGAAGGTAGAGAAGCCAATGCCAGGAGAAGAGAAGAGCAGTGTAGACCAGACCAACCAGGAGAAGGAGAAAAGTTGCAATAAACAGAGGAATGTGCTTTCCAGAGAGATAGTTGATAGTTGCATCAGGGAGCCACAGCATTCCACTAGAGCCATCAGGATACTCCAGAATGCCAACTGACAAAGATTTAAAGCAAATTTCAAGAAGCTTGGCATAGGAAAGCAGAATTAGTGTAGCCAGAGTTGCCACTGGATCCTTCTTTCCAATGAGGTTAGAAAATTTAGTAGAGTAAGAGCTGATGATGATGACTAAAATCACGAGAAGAATGACATAGGCAGGAAAAGCTAACTGTAGCCATGTTTTTATGCAAGTGTCGATTCCTGGAAAGTAGCAGGTATCAATTCCTAGTTCTAAGTTCAACCATGAAATGAACACAGTAATAAAGTTTCTTGTTTGAAATGGAAGTAGAATACTGTTGTTTGCATGTACAATATTGGCATAAAAGATCAGCCCATTTAGAGTTCCAAGTGCAACAGTGATGTTGAGTAGTAACAATAAAGCCACCAGTGCTATACCAGCTAGAATTGCAGTTACGGTGATGGCTATGAGTAGCGTAGGCCAGTAGCTAGGATATGGGAGACAACGTGAACTACCAAGAGATAGACTGAAACCAGGTTGGCAAGATCCACACAACAAAGATGACCGGTTGAAGGCACACTGAGCATCAGCTCCATTTGGCTGGTTGAGGTACATGTAAACTGATGGATTGGTTGGTAAGCAGTAGTCAAAAGGACAGTTGGGGTAAACTAAATAATCAGTTAGGTCTGTGTCATTGATGTAGGAAATCCAGGCTCTGGACTGAGGCTTTTTGAATAATAATCCAGTGTGGCTGTCACACTGATCCACGTATTGACTGATATCACTGTGGCAGTCACATGTACAGTTTGTGTTTTTCATTCCTGAGATTTGTAATCCAATCGGACAGCTGCAAGGGAGAAAGTGGATTTGTATTGTTGCCCTAGAGAATTCAGAATCTTTGCATGGACCATCTGAGGCATAGATGGACAGATTTTCAGAGACATGGGGTGAAACAACGTTGAATGTCAAATTAGTACACTCAGCAGGTATTTTCCTAGCCAGCTGGCCTTCAGCTAGACCACTCTCAGTGAAGTGGAGGGAGGTTTGGATGGTTGCATTAACTGGTTGGCCAACCTGATCAACAGCAACAACTGAGAGTGTGAATGTTTGTCCCCTTTCAATCTCTGTGTAATATTGGTGGGTGCAGCCATTGTTTTGATCAGCATTTAAGCAATTGAGGCACACTCGAACTGGATCAGATGATACTGAGAAGTTTGTATCAATCACAAGTTCCATTGTATGGTAATTAAAGTAGTCGTAGATTGTAGGAGTGGACACATTCTTGAAGTAAACAATCCCATCACCTTTAAAGCCACGTGGGTATTTTTTGTGAACTTCGGCAAGCGGACTCACGGCACATCTGTCTAGTAGTCCTCCATAGAGAGTGGAGCCAGAAATGTTAGCATGGTTTTGTGAGAAGTGCATACTCTGTATTTTAAGATAACGAAATTCATGACTATGCAGAGCAAATACTTGAAAGAAGAATTCTGTCTCTGTGTTGCTAGCACATGTACCAGAGTTGGTATCATCATCCACATGTATTGCTCCACCGTAGTCTGCACTGTTGGCTGTGAATATTGTTGCATTGAAGTCAGCATCATAAAAATTAAGCTTGTAATTATACTTCAGAATGTAAAGCTTTGCATTGGCTTCCAGTGATAATCCACCTCCCCTCTCTGCTGTATTTCTTCTTATGTCTATTCTTGCACCAGTGTATATGTATTGGGGCCAGTACAGTAACTGTTTATAATTTAAAACTAAGGATGAAACTGCCTTGATAGATGAGCCAATGGCGTGGAGTCCTCCCCCTTTTCTCACTGCTGTATTATTATGAAGTCCAAAGTAGCTTTCTTGTTGGCAGTTTAGTTCACTAGTTGAGAGGTAGATACCGCCTCCATTTCCAGTGGCTGTGTTATGTGCTACGGTTACATCACCATTCACATAGAGTTTGCTTTCAGTGGAGTGTATTGCTCCACCATTTTCAGCATGGTTGTGTTCAAAATTGCAAGCTCCATCAAAGAATACATTGCTCTGTAATAGAGTTATTGCACCTCCTTCCTGGAAGTCACCTGAGACAGTTTGTGATGGTTGATTATTCACAAATGTAGCATAACCATTGAAAGTGATGTTGCTATTGAATGCCATTAATGATCCCAAGTTGCTGGAGAATGTAATATTTCCTGAGTCACTTCCAATAAATTCTGAGTCTGATAAGTATATCACAGCGTATCTATCAGCTATATTGTTATTGATTAGGAGAAGGCTATGTATATGCTGAATCACAGATCTTGATGTTGCATAAATAATTGCTCCAATCGGTGACACATTATCAGTGAAGTTACTACCACCTATTGTGATTGTACTACTATCGAAAACCAGTACCCCTCCACTATCGGTGGCATTGTTATCATTAAAATTACTTGCCTCTATTGTGATAGTACTGTTATCGGAAGCCAGTACTCCTCCCGACCTGGTGGCACTGTTATTATTAAATTCACTTGCTTCTATTCTGATAGTACTGCTGCTGGAATCCAGTACGGTGGCACTGTTATCATAGAATTCACTTTCTTCTATTGTGATAGTACTGCGGAAGGAATTCAGTACTCCTCCCAACCGGTCGTCACTGTTTTTATGAAATTCACTTGTTTTTATTATGACAGTACTGCTGCTGGAATACAGTGCACCTCCTCCATTGCTGGCACTGTTACTAACAAACACATTACCACTCATGTTAATGATGCTGTCCTGTTCTGCAAATATAGCTCCACCCCTGTCTGCTTTGTTATCTTCAAATCTGCTTCGGCTGATATCAACGGCACTATTGGTAGCAATAATTGCTCCACCAATGAAATCATTATGATATACATATAAACAATCATGATACTGATCAAATAATAAGTTTATTATAGTACATTCTTTATATAATCCTTTTCTATTGGACACAAAAGTGCTGTTGACAATCTGTGCTGTTGTTTCAATTAGCTCAAGGGCAGTTGAACTTTTGTCTTGACCTTCAAACTTTGTATCTTTAACCATAAATTCTTCGACATGTCTCACTTGATTTCCTCCACATCCAATAAACTCCAGGTTAGTGATGTGAATGTGCTGTGAGCGACTAAAATGCAAATTTGAGTCATTTGTACATTTGATTTGTGCTGTTGAGTTCTCAGACTTCATTACAAAGTTGTCCGCATTTGACAATGTTAGGTTGACATTGCTGAGGTTGTGTGCTCCAGGGAGGAAAACCAGTGTGGTGTTGGAGCGGAGAAAATAGCTCAAGTTAGCAGCAAACTGGGAGAGGGTTAGTGACGGCTGCACTGTAGTTGAGTTAGTTGTGATATAATAGACCTCACTGGCTGCTTGGTTTAGAGAGTAGAGGACGAGTGTGGATAGAGTCAGGAGACTAAGGTGAGTCATGCTGCCTTACAGCTAGTCTTGGGTGCTGCAGCAGCAATTTTTTTTATCTTGGAGCTGGATACAATCAGGACTGGATAGTGGGAAAAAAATACTGAGCTGCTATGATAGCAGATTTAGAGAGGTAGCTAACTATGAGCAGCTAGTGCTTCTGTATTTTTATTGACAGGCTATCCAGTCTGCCCCCTTTTATAGGAACTGTGGCTATAAGTGTGCAGTGAAGGGAATATTTGTGCATAGCAACAATCGCCAGTGGGGTGCATGTGGGTTTATTTCCACCTAATCTATGCATCTGTGCACCCATCCCATACATGTGTAGTTTTGTTGTTTACCTATAGCTACTTTCGATAGCTTGCACCCAAGTAAACAACTACCTATTATAATAGAGACGCCACTACATTGTGTACTTCAGTAATTTCAGTAGTAGCATGTGGTATAATAATTATATGATGGCTGGGACTACAGTACATGTAGCTACATTAATTTTGTTTACAGAGCTACCTACAATGTATTATAGCTAACTAATGGGTGGCCTACATTACACAAACTGATTACGATAGCAAAGTTTTGTTTATACATGCTTCATGTACTGCACTAACAAGTTGAAAGGTAGCTATGTACTTAACTTCTCCCTTTGATCGGTGAATTCAATGCATTTGTGTTGCCTATCCCAGGCTTACAGTCAGGAATGATTTCATTGTAGATATCAGCACTAGTCTCGGCCCCACTTTCACCCATCTCATAATAATCTGTGTGATCACTTCTCTCTGAGAAATCTGTTTCAATGACACCTTGCTTTGCTGTTAGCTTTCCTTTTGAGTAGTGCACAAATGCAGTGTTCAGCTATCAGGACTCCAAGTAAGAAAGTAAGACTTAGTAATATGTAGACTATGATAACTATCGAGTTTGTTAAGCACACCACTGAGGTCACTTCACATTCCTTCTGTCTTAGGCTCAAGTGTTAACATTGGGTGCAGTGGTACTCATTTGGCCACTGGTGTCAGAGTGCTCAGGAATCTCCCTTCTCTGGAGGGAGAATTGTTTCCGGTCGACACCGGAAGGTATTCTGACGGCACACACTGACGGCTGTTGGGTATGAGACTGCTGTATGCAGTACTACTCAACAGTACAGAATGTGGAAGAGATTGGTGGCCGTGGGTGGTCGTAGTGCAGTGGTTAGAGCACTGGCGGCTCAAGCCAGTGACCTGGGTTCGATTCCCAGTGGCTTCCCGATTCTTTTCCACATTCCCTTTTCAAGCCTGTGTATGTAGTATCAATATCTTACTAATTATTCACCAGGCCAAGGTCTATAAGCCCTTGACCAGGCTACATAGAACCATCTAAAAGCAGGATGCAGGATCAGTGTGCTCAGTCGTTTCAGTATCAGTGGTGTGCATGGTAGTGTACTCATCAACAGTTGTGAAATCAGTGGTATATCATGTGTCGATGGGCTCAGTCGTCATAAAATTAATGTCCACAGTGTTGTATCTGTCAATGAAGGTGATTTAGTATGGCTGAATTCAGTACCTACAGCAATGTTAACACCTGCATAATGATAGTTGTAATAGTAATTGTGTGTTGATACCATATAATTTAATACATGAATCCATGCATGCGTGTACCATGGCATGTGTGCATGTGTGTGTGTCAGTCCGTGGAATAATGTGGGGATATCAGTAGCTACATGTTTGTTTGCATGGGTGGTATTATGCAAACCCGTATGCTTACAAAACTAATGTTGTAGTGAAAATAATACTATTGATATCAAACCTACTCTGCTCAATATTTGCTATTCAGAATACATGACCAGGTATACTGTAGCCATACTCTGAACACATTAATTTTGTGTGCATGCATGTGCATTTGTAATAATTCACCTGCATCAAGAAGTAATAAAATGTGTAATTTACTGGAAGCTGGCAGATGTTTACATCAAATATCAGTGTACGGCCCAAAGCATCGCTGGGATAAATAACAGCTGCTGATGTTCTAACGATAGTAACCTCATCTTCTCCTTCGGCAAACACCCTGATGTGCATATTTCTAGTAGGTCTAGTGAACTGTATGTATGCAAGGATAATATATTGTCTAATATTAAATTTTAGTATTAATTGCACGAGCTCTTGTGGCCTTATATATAATTTACCATCACGCAAACCATACAGGCTCAAATGTGAGATTATGGGACAGTGCTAACCAGCTACAACCAACTGGGTAGCTAATTATCTACTTGGATAGAGTTAGTGTATGGAGTCAGCAAGCTATATAGCTCAGTAGTGAAATAGCCTTGGGAGGTCTATGACTAACTAGAGGTCTGTAGATACCCTGCACGCTCTGTAGCCACTGTAGCGTAGTATTGCAACACTCTGTGACATAGCTGTTTTATGACCGTTCTATATTATTATATAATATAATAATTATTGCTGAATCAATACTGCATGTACATGTCCATAATAATAATATTCTATGTACGTTTTCTTTGACTGGTTCAATGTATGGGTGTTTGGTTTTGGACAGGGTACCTTGTAGCTTGCAGCTGTGTTGACCTCTTAATGGAGCCCAGATTCTTCCCTTTGCATCCTTGATAGTAGAGTTTCTCGCACTGACTGTATGTTGTGGCAGTAGTAGCTAAACGAATGCAGTGGTAGGATAATAATCCACATGCAGAAGATTCCCATGATGAAGACGAGCGCAGTGCTGATTACGAGTATGACCTGCCCATGTATTGTCTTTCTTTTCTGCATATTTTATATTAGCCACAACACTAGTTAGACTGCTTCAGCTTCACCACAACTATTGTGGCACAGCTGGAGCAGTCTAGTCTAGGTGTGAAGATACGTTGTGATTCTTTTTGTTCAGATTTCTTGAAAATAATAATCATAATGCAGGACAACAGCACTGGCAATATAGCTAGCCTAGAATGCATGGTTAAAAGAAACAATCAAAACTCAGTGAGTAGCTAACAAAATTAATTAAGTATACTGACATTGAGGTTGGATATTGAGTATCTGCCTCTAGAGGCCCTTAATAAAAAGTTAAAACAAGTTCTGCTGTCATATTATTACATGAAACACTACTAGCTACATAATGTTTTTCCATAATTCAAGAATGATTATTACAAAGTTTCCTTGTATTAACATTATCATGCAGAAAATAAGCATAAACAATCTTAGTGTTCAGTTTCCCTTTTAGATTAGAGTTCTGTAAAATTCAAAAGTTTCAAAAGTTCCAATCATGGTTTGCGTTAGACTTGGCTAACTGCTTCCTTCTCTTTGACTTGGGCTGCCTCTGCAGCACCAGGTATGTGTAGTGAGTTGGCCACTTCTTCAGGATCTGGTGCTGCAAGGTCACGGGGTTGGTACACCTCCACCACAGACTGAGTGGGCTTCACTGGCTCTTGCTGCTTCACTGGCACTTTGTAGTCATGAGTATTAACAGGGCGGTCAATCACGTCCAAGAGTTCGTTGAATCGGTGAATGTCATTATCAGGTGGTGGGCTCCAGTGACGCTCAGGCTTTGGTTTTGGATCAGTGTCAGTGAACAATCTGTCAATCATTCTACCGAACTTTGTCTTATAAACCTTCGAGAAGATTGAGGTGTATGTGTAGACATGGTAGAGGATGATAAGCAGCAGTACAATAAATGTGATGATGACTGAAGTGTAGGCAGCTGCTTTTTGGTTCATACTTGGGCTATTAAGAGAATGCCAGGTGAAAAGTACAAAGGATAGGGTATTGAAATAGAGAATTGTTTCAAGTACATCCACTGGCCATTTCCTGTACAGTCTGCTGCCAAAGAACAGTCTAAAAGTAAAAATACAACACACTGTAAAGCTGATAGCTGTAAGAGCAATAGTGGGATCATTGGAAACATTTGTAGCAGCTACAAGGTACAAGACTGCACGAACAACCAGCAGCAGTCCAGTCCAGTAGCGATTCTTAGGAGTATAAGGCTTATGGTAGGTTTCAATAAATGTTTGTATCTTTGGATTCCTTGACCAACTGAAAATTCTCCATCTTGGAAGATAAAGGAGCCACTGCCAGGAGAAAAGAAGAGCAGTGTAGACCAGACCACCCAGGAGAAGGAGAACAGCTGCAATGAATAAAGGAATGTGTTTTCCGGAGAGATACTTGACAGTTGCATCAGGGATCCACAGCATTTCACTAGAGCCATCAGGATACTCCAAAACACCAACTGATAGAGACTTAAAGCAGATTTCGAGAAGCTTAGCATAGGAAAGCAGAATAAGTGTAGCCAGAGTTGCCACTGGATCCTTCTTTCCAATTAGGCTAGAAAATTTAGTAGAGTAGGAGCTGATGATGATGATTAAAACCACAAGAAGAATAATATAGGCAGGAAAAGCTAACTGTAGCCATGTTTTAATGTAAGTGTCCATTCCTGGAAAGTAGCAGGTGTCAATTCCTATTTCTAAATTCAACCATGATATGATCACAGTAATGAAGTTTCTCGTTTGAAATGGAAGTAGAATATTTTCATTTACATGTACAATATTGACATAAAAGATCAGTCCATTTAGAGTTCCAACCGCAACAGTTATGTTGAGTAGTAACAATAAGGCCACCAGTGCTATACCAGCTAGAATTGCAGTTATGGTGATAGCTATGAGTAGTGCAGGCCAGTAGCTAGGACATGAGAGACAGCGTGAACTACCGAAAGAGAGGCTGAAACCAGGTTGGCAAGATCCACACAATAGGGATGACCGATTGAAAGCACACTGAATATCAGCTCCATTTGGCTTGTTGAGGTCAACTGGTGGACTGGTTGCTAAGCAGTAGTCAAAAGGACAGTTAGGGTAGACTAAATAACCAGTTCGGTCTGTGTCATTAATATTGATGTAGGAAATCCAGGCTCTGGTTTGAGGCTGTTTGATTAATCCAGTGTGGCTGTCACATTGATGCACATATTGACTGATATCACTGTGGCAGTCACATGTACAATTTGTGCTATTCATTCCTGATTCTTGAAATCCAATTGAACAGCTACAAGGAAGAAAGTGGATGTCTATCATTGCTCTAGAGAGTTCAGCATCCTTGCATGGACCATCTGAGGCGTAGAGGGACAAAGTTTCAGAGATATGGGGTGAAACAACATTAAATGTCAAATTAGTACACTCAGCAGGTATTTTTCTAGCCAATTGGCCTTCAGCTAGACCACTCTCAGTGAAGTGGAGGGAGGTTTGGATGGTTGCATTTACTGGTTGGCCATTCTGGTCAACAGCAACAACTGAGAGTGTGAATGTTTGTCCCTTTTTAACCTCAGTGTAGTATTGGTGTACGCAGCTATTGTTTTGATTAGCATTGAAACAAAAGCACACTCGAACTGGATCAGATGATACTGAGAGGTTTGTGTCAATTACAGTTTCCATATATATAGGATAGATGTAAAGATATGTAGGAGTGGACACATTCTTAAAATAAGTGATCCCATCACCTCTGTCTTTAAAGTTATGTGGGTACTTATTATGAACTTCAGCAAATGGACTCATAGCACATCTGTCTAGTAGTCCTCCATAGAGAGTGGAACCAGAAATGTTAGCATGGTTTTGTGAGAAGTGAATACTCTGTGTATTGAAACGTGAATCACTAGACCTATAGAGAGCAAGTACTTGAAAGAAGCATTCTGTCTCTGTGCTGCTAGCACATGTACCAGAGTTGGTATCATCAGCCACATATATTGCTCCACCGTAGTCTGCACTGTTGGCAGTGAATATTGTTGTATTGAAATCATCATCATGCGTATTATAATCATACTTTAGGACATAAAGTTTTGCATTGGCTTCCAATGATAATCCACCTCCCCTCTCTGCTGTATTTCCTGTGATGTTTATTCTTGCACCAGTGTATGATGTGTATTGGTACCTGGTATTGGATGAATCTGCCTTGATAGATGAACCAATGGCATGGAATCCTCCCCCTTTGCTCACTGCTGTATTATTATAAAGTTCAAAGTCGCTTTGTTGTTCGCAGTTTAGTTCACTAGTTGAGAGGTAGACACCTCCTCCATTTCCAGTGGCTGTGTTATGTGTTATAGTTACATCACCATTCACATAGAGTCTGCTCTCAGTGGAATGTATTGCTCCACCATTTTCGGCATGGTTGTGTTCAAGGTTGCATGCTCCATCAAAAAATACATTGCTCTGGAATAGAGTTATTGCACCTCCTTCTTGGAAGTCACCTGAGACAGTTTGTGATGGTTGGTTATTCACAAATATCGCAAAACCATTGAAAGTGATGTTGCTGTTGAATGCAACTAATGATCCCAAATTGTTTGAGAATGTTACAATAGCATTTCCTGAGTCATTTCCAATGAATTCTGAGTCTGATAAGTATATCACAGCATATCTTTCAGCTTTATTGTTATCAATTAGGAAATAGCCATTAATATGCTGAATTATAGATCTGGATGTTGCATGAGTAATTGCTCCAATAGGTGAAACGTTATTAGCAAAGTTACTACTAGCTATTGTGATTTTACTGGAGCCAGAGTATAGTACTCCTCCTCCATCACTGGCACTGTTATCATGGAATTCACTTGCTTCTATTGTGATATTACTGCTGCTGGAATCCAGTACTCCTCCTCTCCATGCACTGTTATTACGAAATTCACTTGCTTCTATTGTGATAGTACTGTTGCTGGAATCCAGTACTCCTCCATTTCTCGCACTGTTATTATGAAATCCACTTGCTTCTATTGTGATTTTACTGCTGTACGAATACAGTACTCCTCCTGGACTACTGCTGGCAATGTTATCATGAAATTCACTTGCTTCTATTGTGATATTACTGCTGTAGGAATTCAGTACTCCTCCGAAGCTACTGTCACAATTCAGTACGCCAGATCTGCTTATTTCTATTGTGATATTACTGCTGTAGGAAGCCAGTACTCCTTCGTAGCTGTAGTAATCCTGTACTCCTTTGCAGCTGGCACTATTATTGTGAAATCCACTTGTTTTTATTGTGATAGTACTGCTGCCTGAATACAGTACTCCTCCTCCATAGCTGGCACTGTTATTATGAAATTCACTTGCTTCTATTATGATCATAGTACTGCTGCTGGAACCCAGTACTCCTCCACTGCTGGCGCTATTATCATGAAATTCACTTGCTTCTATTGTGATATTACTGCTGTAGGAAGCCAGTACTCCTCCAAAGGTGTAGGGATCCAGTACTCCTCCATAGCTGGCACTGTTATTGTGAAATTCACTTGTTTTTATTGTGATATTACTGCTGCAGGAATCCAGTACTCCTCCTTTGCTGGCACTGTTATCGTGAAATTCATTTGCTTTTATTGTGATAGTACTGCTGCTGGAATCCAGTACTCCTCCTCTGTAGCGGGCACTGTTATCGCGAAATTTACTTGCTTTTATTGTGATAGTACTGCTGTGGGAATTTTGTACTCCTCCGTAGCTGGCACTGTTATTGTGAAATCCACTTGTTTCTATTGTGATAGCATTGCTGTAGGAAGCCAGTACTCCTCCTTCACTGGCACTGTTATTGTGAAATCCACTTGCTTCTATTGTGATATTGCTGCTGCTGGAATACAGTACTCCTCCAAAGCTGGCACTGTTATCGTGAAATTTACTTGCTTTTATTGTGATAGCATTGCTGTAGGAAGCCAGTACTCCTCCTTCACTGGCACTGTTGTTGTGAAATCCACTTGCTTCTATTGTGATATTGCTGCTGCTGGAATACAGTACTCCTCCAAAGCTGGCACTGTTATCGTGAAATTTACTTGCTTTTATTGTGATAGTACTGCTTCTGAAATCCAGTACTCCTCCGTAGTTGGCACTTGTATCATGAAATTCACTTGCTTCTATTGTGATATTGCTGCTGCTGAAATACAGTACTCCTCCTGCATAGTTGGCACTGTTATCGTGAAATTTACTTGCTTTTATTTTGACAGCACTGCTTCTAATATCCAGTACTCCTCCGTAGTTGGCACTTGTATCATGAAATTCACTTGCTTCTATTGTGATATTGCTGCTGCTGGAATACAGTACTCCTCCAAAGCTGGCACTGTTATCGTGAAATTTACTTGCTTTTATTGTGATAGCATTGCTGTAGGAAGCCAGTACTCCTCCTTCGCTGGCACTGTTGTTGTGAAATCCACTTGCTTCTATTGTGATATTGCTGCTGCTGGAATACAGTACTCCTCCAAAGCTGGCACTGTTATCGTGAAATTTACTTGCTTTTATTGTGATAGTACTGCTTCTGAAATCCAGTACTCCTCCGTAGTTGGCACTTGTATCATGAAATTCACTTGCTTCTATTGTGATATTGCTGCTGCTGAAATACAGTACTCCTCCTGCATAGTTGGCACTGTTATCGTGAAATTTACTTGCTTTTATTTTGACAGCACTGCTTCTAATATCCAGTACTCCTCCGTAGTTGGCACTTGTATCATGAAATTCACTTGCTTCTATTGTGATATTGCTGCTGCTGGAATGCAGTACTCCTCCGTAGTTGGCACTTGTATTGTGAAATTTACTTGCTTCTATTGTGATATTGCTGCTGCTGGAATGCAGTACTCCTCCCTCGCTAGCGCTAGCGCTGGAACTGTTATCGTGAAATTCACTTGCTTTTATTATGATAGTACTGGTGCGGGAATACAGTACTCTTCCATTCGTGGCATTATTATCATGAAATTCACTTGTTTCTATTGTGATATTACAGTTGTAGGAATCCAGTACTCCTCCTCCAATGCTGGCACTGTTATCATAAAATTCACTTGCTTCTATTGTAATAGTACTGCTGTAGATGGAAGTCAGTACTCCTCCATAGACAGCACTGTTACTAACAAACACACTATTATTGATGTTAATGATGCTGTCCTGTTCTGCAAATATAGCTCCACCCCAGTCTGCTCCATTATCTTCAAATCTGCTTTGGCTGATATCAACTGTACTGTTGGTAGCAATAATTACACCACCAACGAATTCATAAATAAGTTCACAACCATATTCAGAACCAATTACAATGCATTCTCTGTATAATCCTTTTCCATTGGATACAAAAATGCTGTTGACAATCTGTGCTGTTGTTTCATTTAGTTCTAGTGCAGTTGAACTGTTGTCTTGACCTTCAAACTTTGTATCTTCAACCACAAATTCTTCAACATATATCACTTTATTTCCTCCACATCCAATAAACTCCAGGTTAGAGATGTGAATGCTCTGCGATTGGTAGAATTGCATAGCTGAGTCTGTTGTACATTTAATTTCTGCTGTTGAGTTCTCAGACTTCATTACAAAGTTGTCCATGTTTGACAATGTTAGGTTGACATTGCTGAGGTGGTGTGTTCCAGGGAGGAAGACCAGTGTGGTGTTGGAGTCGAGAGAATGGCTTGAATTAGCAGCAAACTGAGAGAGGGTTAGACATGGCTGCATGGTGCAATGATCAGTTGAGTTGGTTGTGATGTAATAGACTTCACCGGCTGCTTGGTTTAGAGAGCAGAGGACAAGAGATAAGAGACTATATATAGTAAGATGAGTCATGCTGCCACACAGTTTCGGGTGCAGCATTTAGTGCAATCTTTTTTTTTGTCTTGGAGCTGGATACAGTCAGGCCTTGATAGTTGGAAAAAATAATGACAGAAGATTTAGAGCCCACGGTAACTACGAGCAGCTAGTGCTTCTACTGACTGGCTATCCAGTCTGCCCTTTTTATAGGCACTGTGTGGCTATAGTGTGCAGTGAAGGCAATATTGGAGCAGGAATGAGTTCTTGGGCATGATTTCATCATCCTAATATAAAAGCCACTACTCAGTTTCTCGGCCTTTGATCTATACCACTATATCAGACAGATTAATTAATTTATGAGAGATTGTATGTAGGTAATTTGTAGTACATGAGAATTCACTAGAAACGTGACCATATATCCTCCCCCCCCCCCCCCCCCCCCCGCATACTAATTTAGTAGCCGCCTCAAAATTCATTATGTACAAAACTACCCCAGAAAAGAGGATACCTCTTTTATCAGGACACTTTAAACTATCTGGAATAGCTAGAGGGGTTCCACTGTATTAAATTTATTCTTGATGTAATCCATGCAATGGCATACGCGCATAACAGTGGTACACACAAAAATATGCCAATACTCATACACTCATGCCAGATGCAAATCAGTGACATTAATTTATAGATAACAGACAAATTTAATTATTAAATCAAAAACATGTAGACTCATATTAATTTTATCAGCACGTTCTCATAGATCATCAAAAATTTGAATAATAATCATCATGCACAATCATGCTACGAAAAAGTTCCCTCACTGAGGCCAAGCTTGGTGGTAGTTACGCCCAACTAGACCCACATGACATTGTATCTTTGGATATAAAAGCTGATAGAAGCTAGATGTCCGTAAAGTCTAGCAGTCTGGCTAGTATTGTAATAATAGTATCAGTATTATTATACTTAACTCCATCCTGGCAGTTTATTGTTAACTCTTTACATGCATCCATTGCATGTGGAAATTGGTTGGAGTTTAAGAATAATAATAGCTACATCTTGTCGATTGATCAACCAAGAACCTCTCTACGAAGATCCATGGGAATGTTTGTACAAAGGAATCCTATAATAACATTATCTTGTTGCACAGGTACAAATTTTACTCTTTGCAAATTTAGAAACTAAGTTCGTCAGGTGGGTAATCGTTGTGTGCTGCACAATAATAATATTATTATTAATTAGTCATAGTGCATGACTCTTGTTCCTCTTCCTCCATTCACCCCCACACAGATGCATGCCCTGCAGCTCACACACACACTTGCAAGCAGCTGCATGTTTCTGCTGCATGTATGGACCTGTAGATTCTGAAATCCTCTATATGCATAGTGAAGTCTAGACAGCACCTGTTACTATAAATAGATATAAATCTCTGTCTGATCTGTGTTTTGCTAGGTACTCAGGATAGGATAGTATGGCAGTTACATGCCCTCTTCCCCTTTGGGTCTTTTAGCCCTTGCTACCGGTATGTATAATCTTTTTACTGCAGTTATATATTGACACAACCTATATTATACTGTTATATGCCCTCTTCCACTCTGACATGTCAGTTGACCTCCACAGGAGAGTCTGAGTATCAACTGCAATATCCACCTGTGAGGTACTTACCTGGGCCACGCTAATGATGGCCTATAGAAGAGGTGTTTTACTGCTGTGTTTTTGTTGGTCTCAGTAAACATTCAATGAAGGGCTAAGCTATAATACCCATACAGCTTCCTCCATTTATGATCAAAAATTGATGTTGCTCAAGAGTGCTTTAAAGGACAGCCAACTTTCTTATGAGGCTGCTCTAGTATTTTAATGTAGCATACTAATTGGCAAATGAATCCATTGAGAGGCACATAGCTAAATCAATGTCTGCGCTAATTCTACTCCATATTAATACTATAAAAGGTACAATCATGTATTCATACTTTCAGTTTAATATCGAGGGCATAAAAATAATAATTTTTGCTGGTTTAATACTGTACATGTCCATGTGCTACATTTTCTTTGAGTTCAACATGGGTGTTTGGTGTTAGACAGGGTGCCTTGCACCTTGTAGCTGTGTTGACCTCTTCATAGAGCTCAGTTTCTTTCCTTTAGCTACATCTTTGATAGTTGAATTTCTCGCAACTGCCCGGTTGTAATAGCCAGCCCTCCTTGTGAGTATACACAACGAATACAGTGATAGGATTGTATTCTACAGAAGATTCCCACTATTTGAAAGCTGTGTATAGTGCTAGTGTATGCTCAGCCTATATGCATGTATGTGAATCAAGAGTGCCAGGCTGAATCATTAAAAGATAATATTATATTGCGGCCACTGATCTGAGAGACATGCACAGGTAGCTACTACAGATTTGAAATGGCTGTCATGCACGATAACTACCAATACATCTACCTCAGGGTGTCTATGCATGGTACTTCATGATAACCATAGTTAACACACCCATGCACCGTATGCGCGAAAATTTTGCTGGATTAAAAATTTTGCCAAGCCCATGCAGCTATTTTTCGTATTGCAGAAAAGTTTGTAAAAATTTCCTTAAATTGATAGTCATCCCAGAGGGGTACGGTACAGGGACACCAGCTTTTCAAGTATCCTAAACCTCTTATAAGCCACAACACTAGTTAGAACTTTATATTATACAATATCATACTAATAGACTGCTTTAGCTTCATCACAATTATTGTGGCGAAGCTGGAGCAGTCTAGTCTAGGTGTGAAGATACATTGTCATTCTTCTTGTACAGATTTCTTGGAGATAATAATCCTAATGCAGGATAACAGCAGTTGTAACATAGCTAACCTAGAATGCATAAAAAACAACCAAAACTCAGTGAGTAGCTAATAAAATAATAATTAACTACTGGCACTGAGCATCTGCCTCTAAAAGGCCCTTATTATAATAATACATAACTCACTTAAGAATGACTAATATAAATTTTCCTTATTATCATGCAGAGAATAAGCACATGTAGCATTAAACATTTTAGTATTCCGTTTCTGTTTTAGATTAGAATATGTAAAATTCAAAAGTTTCAACATTCCAATCATTGTTTGCATTAGACTTGGCTAACTGGTTCCTTCTCTTTGACTTGGGCTGCCTCTGCAGCACCAGGTATGTGTAGTGCGTTGGCCACTTCTTCAAGATCTTCTTCAGGATCTGGTGCTGCAAGGTGATGGGGTTGGTGCACCTCTACCAAAGACTGGGTGGCCTTCACTGGCTCTTGCTGCTTCACTGGCACCTTGTAATCATAAGTATTAACAGGACGGTCAATCATGTCCAGGAGTTCATTGAATCGGTGAATATCATCATCAGGTGGTGGGCTCCAGTGATATTCAGGTTTTGGTTTTGGACCACCTTTAGTGAACAGTCTGTCAATCATTCTACCGAGCTTTGTCTTATAAATCTTTGAGAAGACTGAGGTGTATGTGTAGACATGGTAGAGGATGATGAGCAGCACGGTGATGAATGTGATGATAACTGAAGTGGCAGCTACTTTACGGGTACTAGCTGGGCTATCAAGAGAATACCAGGTGAAAAGTACAAAGAATAGGATGTTCAAGTACAATAATGTCTCAAGTACATCCACTGGCCATTTCCTGTACAGTCTGCTGCCAAAGAACTGCTTTAGAGCAAAAATACAACACAATGTAAAGCTGATAGCTGTAAGAGCAATAGTGGGATCATTGGAAACATTTGTGGCAGCTACAAGGTACATGATGACATGAATAATCAGCAGCAGTCCAGTTCAGTAGCGATGCTTGGGAGTGTAAGGCTTGTGGTAGGTTTCAATGAATGTTTGTATCTTTGGATTCCTTGACCACTTGAAAACTCTCCACCTTGGAAGGTAGAGGAGCCACTGCCAGGAGAAGAGAAGAGCAGTGTAGACCAGACCAACCAGGAGAAGGAGAACAGCAGCTAGAGGAATGTGCTTTCCGGAGAGATATTTGACAGTTGCATCAGGGAGCCACAGCATTTCACTAGATCCATCTGGATACTCAAGACTGCCTACTGAGAGAGACTTAAAGCAGATTTCAAGAAGCTTAGCATAGGAAAGTAGAATTAGTGTAGTCAGAGTTGCCACTGGATCTTTCTTTCCAATGAGGTTAGAAAATTTAGTAGAATAGGAGCTGATGATGATGACTAAAATCATGAGAAGAATGACGTAGGCAGGAAAGGCTAACTGTAGCCATGTTTTAATGTAAGTATCCATTCCTGGAAAGTAGCAGGTATCAATTCCTAGTTCTAAGTTAAGCCATGATATGAACACAGTAATGAAGTTTCTCATTTGAAATGGAAGGAGAATACTCTTGTTTGCGTGTACAATATTGGCATAAAAGATCAGCCCATTTAGAGTTCCAACTGCAACAGTCACGTTGAGTAGTAACAATAAAGCCACCAGTGCTATACCAGCTAGAATTGCAGTTGTGGTGATAGCTATGAGTAGTGTAGGCCAGTAGCTAGGACATGAGAGACAGCGTGAACTACCAAGAGAGAGGCTGAAACCAGGTTGGCAAGATCCACACAACAGAGATGACCGGTTGAACGCACACTGAGCATCTGCTCCATTCGGCTGGTTGAGGTATATGTAGACTGATGTATTAGTTGCTAAGCAGTAGTCAAAAGGACAGTTAGGGTAGACTAAATAACCAGTTGGGTCTGTATCATTGATGTAGGAAATCCAGGCTCTGGTATGAGGCTGTTTGAGTAATAATCCAGTGTGGCTATCACACTGATGCACATATTGACTGATATCACTGTGGCAGTCACATGTACAGTTTGTGTTGTTTATTCCCGAGACTTGTAATCCAATTGGACAACTGCAAGGGGGAAAATGGATTTCTACTGTTGCCCTAGAAGGTTCGGAATCTTTGCATGGACCATCTGAGGCAAAGAGGAACAAATTTTCAGAGACTTGCGATGAAACAACGTTGAATGTCAAATTAGTACACTCAGCAGGTATTTTCCTAGCCAGTTGGCCTTCAGCTAGACCACTCTCAGTGAAGTGGAGGGAGGTTTGGATGATTGCACTAACTGGTTGGCCAACCTGATCAACAGCAACAACTGAGAGTTTGAATGTTTGTCCCTTTTTAACCTCAGTGTAATGTTGGTGGGTGCAGTCATTAGTACTGTTTCGATCAGCATTGAAGCAAAGGCACACTCGAACTGGACCAGATGATACTGAAAGGTTTGTGTCAATCTCCATATCCATAAATTCTCTTAAACTGTATGAAATATGTAGGAGTGGACACATTCTTGAAGTAAGCAACCCCAACACCTCTGTCTTTAAAGTCACGTGGGTACTTTTTGTGAACTTCAGCAAATGGACTTACTGCACATCTGTCTAGTAGTCCTCCATAGAGAGTGGAGCCAGAAATGTTAGCACAGTTTTGTGAGAAGTGAATACTCTGTAAACTAAAATATTGAGGTTCAACACTATGGAGAGCAAGTACTTGAAAGAAGCATTCTGTCTCTGTGCTGCTAGCACATGTACCAGAGTTGGTATCATCATCCACATGAATTGCTCCACCATAGTCTGCATTGTTGGCAGTGAATATTGTTGTGTTACTGTCATCATAGTCATAATAATTATCATACTTTAGGATATAAAGTTTTGCATTGGCTTCCAGTGATAATCCACCTCCTCTCTCTGCTGTATTTCCTGTGATGTTTATTCTTGCACCAGTGTATGTGTATTGGTACCTGGATGAAGCTGCCTTGATAGATGAGCCAAAGATGTGGAGTCCTCCCCCTTTGCTCACTGCTGTATTATTATAAAGTTCAAAGTTGCTTTCTCGTTGCCAATGGCCGCAGTTCAGTTCGCTTGTTGAGAGGTAGACACCTCCTCCATTCCCAATGGCTGTGTTATGTGCTATAGTTACATCACCATTCACATAGAGCTTGCTCTCAGTGGAATGTATTGCTCCACCATTTTCAGTATGGTTGTATTCAAGGTTGCATGCTCCATAAAAAAATATGTTACTCTGTAATAGAGTTATTGCACCTCCTTCTTGGAAGTCACCTGAGACAGTTTGTGATGGTTGGTTATTCACAAATGTAGCATAACCATTGAAAGTGATGTTGCTGTTGAATGCCATTAATGATCCCAAGTTGTTGGAGAATGTAACATTTCCTGAGTCACTTCCAATAAATTCTGAGTCTGATAAGTATATCACAGCATATCTATCAGCTATGTTGTTATTGATCAGGAGAAAGCTATGCATTTGCTGAATCATAGATCTTGATGTTGCATGAATAATTGCTCCAATCGGTGACACATTATTAGTGAAGTTACTACTAGCTATTATGATTGTGCTACTATCGGAATGCAGTACCCCTCCTCTATTGATGGCATTGTTATCGTGAAATTCACTGGTTTCTATTATGATGGTAATGCTGCTGGAATCTAGTACTCCTCCGATGCTGGCACTGTTGTCATGAAATTCACTTGCTTTTATTATCGTAGTACCATGTATAGAATACAGTACTCCTCCACTGTTAACGTCAGCACTGTTATCATAAAATTCACTTGCTTCTATTGTGATTGTACTGTTGTAGGAATACAGTACTCCTCCCATATCAGATGCACTGTTATCATGAAGTTCACTTGCCTTTATTGTGATAGTACATTTGACGGAATCCAATACACCTCCTCCCTTGGCACCCCTGGCACTGTTATCATGTAGTTCACTTGCCTCTAACCTGATACTACTACTGATGGAAAGCAGTACTCCTCCTGACTTGGTGGCACTGTTGTCATGTAGTTCACTTGCCTCTATTATGATAGTACTGCTGGTGGAAACCAGTACTCCTCCCAACTCGGTGGCACTGTTGTCATGGAATTCACTGGTTTCTATTATGATAATGCTGCTGTCAGAATACAGTACTCCTCCCCACCCGGCACTGTTATCATAAAATTCACTTGCTTCTACTGTGATATTATTGCTGCTGGAATCCAATACTCCTCCATCTCTGGCACTGTTTTGATGAAATTCACTTGCTTCTATTGTGATAGTACTGCTGTAGGAAAGCAGTACTCCTCCCCTTGTGGCACTGTTATCGTAGAATTCACTTTCTTCTATTGTGATAGTACTACTACCAAAATATAGTACTCCTCCCTCTTGGGCATTGTTACTAACAAACACATTACCACTCATGCTAATGATGCTGTCCTGTTCTGCAAATATAGCTCCACCATAGTCTGCTTCATTATCTTCAAATCTATTTTGGCTGATATCAACTGTACTGTTGGCAGCAATAATTGCTCCACCAATGAATCCTGCAAGTAAACAACCAAACTGAGCGCCAAATGGTGAGGGTACACATTCTCTGTATAATCCTTTTCTATTGGATAGAAAAGTGCTGTTGATAATATGTGCTGTTGTTTCAATTAGCTCTAGTGCAGTTGGACTGTTCTCTTGACCTTCAAACTTTGTATCTTCAACCACAAATTCTTCAACATGTCTCACTTGATTTCCTCCACATCATCAGGGCCAATAAACTCCAGGTTAGCAATATGAATGCTCTGTGATTGATAGAAATACATAATTGAGCCAGTTGTACATATGATTTGTGCTGTTGAGTTCTCAGATTTCATTACAAAGACTTAAGTTGTCCGCATTTGACAATGTTAGGTTGACACTGCTGAGGTGGTGTGTTCCATGGAGGAAGACCAGTGTGGTGTTGGAGTGGAGACAATGGCTAGAATTAGCAGCAAACTGGGAGAGGGGTAAACATGGCTGCACGTTACAAAGGTCAGTTAAGTTCGTTGTGATGTAATAAACCTCACTGGCTGCTTGGTTTAGAGAGCAGAGGATGAGTGTGGATAGAGTCAGGAGACTAAGGTGAGTCATGCTGCCTTACTGTCTCGGGTGCAGCACTTAGTGCAATCTTTTTGTCTTGGAGCTGGATACAGTCAGGTCTGGATAGCTAGTTGGAAAAAATAATACTGAGCTGCTACGACAGCTGAATTAGAGAGGTGACAAACTATGAGCAGCCAGCTAGTGCTTCTGTATTTTTACTGACAGGCTATCCAGTCTGCCCCCTTTTTATAGGCAGTGCTGTGCATGTGGCTATAGTGTGCTGCAGTGAAAGGGATGTTCCATCAGAAATGAATTCTTGGGTATGACCTCATCTGATTGGCTTAATAATAATATAAAGCCACTACTCTGTTTGTCAGAAACTGTTATGATCTCTCTTTTGATCTATACCACCACATCAGACAGATCAGTATTAATATTGATGAGGATAAACTAGATTCTATTAGCTATAGGTAATCAATGTAGTAATTTGTAGTACAAGAGAATTAAGACTAGAAACGTGACCATACAACTGCAGGGAATGTAGGTAGCTTCCTCAATAGTACTATAATACGTCAGTATACACAACCAGTTACAGTGTTTATACTCTTATTTCATGCACCCCCCGTGACATAGATGTATGCCAGCTCACACACACACACTTGCAACTGTTTGTGCCGCATGTATTCCTACATGTGTACTTATGTTTGCCTAATGATTGATATACTGTACAACTGGCAAGGGCTTATAGACTCCTAAAGGAGATTCGAAGAGGGCATGTAGCTAATAGGCACCTATTAACAAAATTAATATATAGCTGAGCTAAATACCAGTAGTGGACATCCTCAATTATGCATAGTTTATTCCAGACAGCATCTGCTACTATAATTAGTTACAAATCTTTGTCTGATCTGAATTTCCGACACTAGGTACACAGGACATTATGGCAGTTACATGCCCTTGATCTACCCCTTTGGGGTCTACAAGCCCTTGCTACCGGCCGGTATGTATAATTTTTTTTGTAGTACTAGTACTGAAGCCATAAAAATCAAAGGATGCTGACAACAGCTAACATAAATTCGCTTACCACACAATCGCCTTCCCACAGGATGTATAGTTAACTAAATCTGTAGGATGAACAACTCCCGCAAGGTGTATGACTGACTTATTACTGGGTCTTGTTATGTACAGAAATCCTACAAGAACTTAGAAAAAATTATCGAGGAGGAAAAAAATGAGATTTGAACCAATTACTATTCCACACACGAGAGGCCCAACCACTAATATTATTGTTGCTGCTGCATGGCAATCGTCATTTTACCCATTTCTTAGATAAACCCTAGAGACTAATCCTGCTAATAATTGGCAACCCATCCCCTGATCCTTCAGTCCCTCCCATCCATATCACATAATTATAATATGTTCTGCACGCATATGATTGTGTCATAACCACATGCTAATAATCTAATTAGGATCTCTGTACGTAACGATTTTGCCCGTTGTTGACCTGCAGGTAGCAGCTGAGGGAAAGCACCTTGTAGCTATGTAAACTAGCTGTGATTTGCACCTTGCAGTTTTTAGTACTACAAATCAGTTATAGCTAATACTCGATCTCGACAGTTCAATAGCTTATTCCCTCTGTCAATAAATCACTGAACTGTCTTGCTCTCGTAGCTATTATATTATTATTATTATTATTATTGTTAATACTTTACAGCTGTGACAGCTGAAGGACTACTAAAGCTATAGCAGCCTGACAAAACACTAAATTAAATAATAAAGTATAGATGACCAAAAAAATGATACATTAATTAATTAATTATGAGCAAATTACATGGAGATGAAACATGATTTCGGTTGTGAGAAGCAATTATGACAAGGACATGAGAAATAATATGTACACTGATTGTCAGAGTTGAATCTTAATAGGAATGATTCCCAGAAGATATCTACCAGTTTAGTTCTGATGCAGTTAAATGACAGACTGAGATCAATTGGAGGGAGAGAGTTCCAGAGGTAAGGCAGTCTATTGAAATAGAATTGTTTGTCTCTGTTGTTTTTGATAAGTGGTTGTACGAGTTTTCTGTAGCTTCCAGATCTTGTTTGATTAACACTAAATGAGGTATACTTGGAGATTTTGAAGGAGTTATTAGATGTGCTGAGCTTTAGTGATTTAATAAAAAAACAAATGTCATTGAGTTCAAGTTGCATTGATATTGGAAGGAGCTTAAGCTGGATTAGTCTTGATCTGTAGCTTGAGGTGAAGTCATTTAGTATATACTTAGTGGCTCGACGTTGCAATGATTCAATTGGCTTCATATCTTTAACTAGCAGAGGTCGCCAAATTTGGGATCCATACATGAGCTGTGATCGTACAAGAGATATATAAAGTCTTTTCTTCGTGGTGATGTCATTTGATGAGCAAAAGGTTCTACAAAGCAAGCCGAGTATTTTATATGCTTTGGATACTATCTTACTTATGTGATAAGACCACGATAGGTCTGAAGATATGATGATGCCAAGATCTCTTTGCTTGTCAGTTGCAGAGATAGGCAGCTCATTGATAAGATATTGATGGTGTAGGTCACTTGGTGTGGCAGACGCATGGCTGGAGGTAACAGAGAGGAGAGAGCACTTAGATTCATTAAAGTTCAGCTTCCAGTTAGTGCTCCATGAGGAGAGTGCATCAAGATCGGACTGTAGCAGAATGCAGTCGAGTGGAGAACGTATTGGTCTGAGACACTTGGTATCATCAGCAAAAAGGAATGAACTAGTGTGATTCAGGGAGGATGACAAGTCATTTATATATACGAGGAATAGAAGAGGGCCGAGCAAACTCCCCTGGGGGACACCGGAGACAACTGGTAGAGTTGGGGATTTACTGTTATTAATGCACACGTGCTGGTATCTGTTACATAAATACTCCCGGAACCATCTCCATAGACTCCCCACTATACCGATCTTCCATAACTTTAGCAGAAGCTCTTGATGTGGCACACTATCAAAGGCTTTCTTGAAGTCTAGATAGATGACATCACATTTGGAACAATTGTTGTCAAGAGAATTAATCATTGATGTTGCTCAGAAAGATTAGTAGTTGCTGAGTAGTGGAGTGGTGCTGGCGGAACCCAAATTGGTGATGACAGAGGATGTTGTTATCGATGATAAACTTGCTTACTTTACTATAGATTAAGTGCTCAAGAACTTTAGACACAATGCATAGCAGAGATATGGGTCGGTAGTTTTTGACCTGGGATTTGTCTCCAGATTTGAAGATTGGGATTATTGAGTGGCACTTCCACTCGTTGGGGATCAAATGCTTGGACATACTTAATGAAAAGAGTTGGTGCAAAGGTATATACAGAGCTGAAGCACAGTGCTTAATTAGTTTGGGGCCAATATCATCACAGCCACTAGCTTTCGTAGGATCGAGTGATGAGGGGCATCAAAAACTTCTGTATCTGAGAATGTTAAGGTACAAATGCAAGATGGAGGAATGGGAAGAGTAGCCAGGTTTGGCAGAGAGAAGGAACTATCAGTGAAGACTGAATGAAAGAAGGTATTGAACAGTTGTAACTTTACTGCAGTTATTCTACCAATAGCTGGGTTATAGTGTATGCCTATGCATATACCAGAACTTATAATTATCAGTAAAGGTTTGGGTTTGGTTGGTTTGGGTTGGGTTTATTCTTTGTGTTGACTAGGGACTAGGGAACTTTCAATAATATGGTGGCCAACAAAAAGACACTAGCTACCAGTATTTGTGTGGCTTATGGGCCCCATTTATAGGTTTGAAGCACACTGAAGAAGTCATTTTTGCCGAATTCGATGGATTCGTTTGCTTAATGAGTCGTCCAGGTGTCTAGCTACACTAGGGTATCATCTCGAGATGTGACGATGACAAGTTAAAGTGTTTGTGGTCTAGCTAGCTAGGTGTCATGCGCTTACATAAATTTCTGCATAATATTGTTCAACCAGTCTATGGTCCAACACTGGTATTCACTGACTGCCAAATAAAAGTACCCCTTTTCTTTCAGCGGCACAATAATTATCAGAGAACAAGTCAGGAAACTGGTAAAGGGTCGACAGCCATGTGGTTTTAACAGTCATCCAATACGTCGAAGTAGGAATATAAAATACTAACTAATACTAACAATAATTATTTTTATTTACTTGATCTCATCACACTTTCAATTTATACGCTACCTTTGCAGTTATTAATTGCTACAATGTCATAATATCATTCACATGACATAGTACACGTGTGCGGGGTATGTGCTCTAGTAATTTTTGTGATTGAACTTTAATACACAGCTTCACTTGAAAGGAATTCGAAGATCCAGTGAAGTTGTACGTTTATATTCGCTCTCCAGTTATCAGATAAACTGAAGTCAGTACAGCTGTGTGAAAAGATTCATTTCATCCACTCAATATGTCAGCTGACTGTCAGCAGGAGAGTCCGAGCACGTATTGTTTGTTGCCTGTGTGTACACGTACCACCTTCACCTGAATCTCCACCTTTTGAAGAGGAAATTACTGATGTTTTACTATTGTGCTTATTATTGGTCTAAACATGCATTCATGATCAAAAATCGATGTCCTCAAGAGTACTTTAAATGACAGCCAATGTTCTTATGAGGCTGCTCTAGGTCTAGTAGTGTAGCATACTATAATCAATTGAGAGATCAAAGTGTGCACTGCATATATAGCAAAGAAAGTAATTTACTTACAAAGGATACCGTGTTATGCATCATATTGACTACACTACAATCTGATCTATGGCAAACTAACTAGATTCTCACTGTTTCGGTATCAAAATTAATGCTACTGGATTGACTGGCCTCCATCGAATAATTCCTCCCTTGAAATGAGAAAAATCAACTGGCACATTTCCAACATGCACACAAGAACCACACAATACTATTATTATTCTATCTCAATCATTCATGCATGCCCATACTTTCAGTTATTGAGCTCGAGGGTATAATATAAAAATTTGTTTAATACTGTACATGTCCATATGCTACATTTTCTTTGAGTTCAACATGGGTGTTTGGTGTTGGATTGGGTGCCCTGTACCTTGCAGCTATATTGACCTCTTCATAGAGCTCAGATTCTTCCCTTTGCATCCTTGATAGTTGAGTTTCTTGCACTGACTGCCCGGTTGTGCTAGCCCTCCTTGTCAGTAGTGAACGAATGCAGTGGTAGGATAGCATTCCACAGAAGATTCCCACAATGAAGACGAGCACAGTGCTGATTCCGATTATGATGTTCCCATTATCTTTCTTCTCTGCACATATAATGATGTCACCACAGCTAGCTAGACTTGTTCCATTATCGATCTTTACCAGAAACCAAGCATTCGTGACCTTGTACTAGAGTACAAATTGCAATAGCTAATGGGTCCAGAGGAGTGCCTATTAATTATTGCCCACTCATGCATTTGATTGTCGATGTCACCCAGATAAAATTAATTGACCATAAAATTATACCATTAATCCGTCTACATTAACAATCATGTGCATACTGCGTGCTCAAAGCATGATACTGCACAGCAGCATACATAATAATCAATTCAGAGGAAGAGGGTATAGATGACTTTAACAGCCTCGTGTGATGTTCTCAGACCCTCCCATTTACACATAAAAGTAGCTATGGTGTGGATGAAGCTACAGCTATGTAGGGCTACCTAACCATACCTGCAGCACCAGTGCTGCTGATGTTAGCACATCCATGACTGGCAGGATCAGGATTCCACAGCGAATCTCCGCCACTGGAACACACTGAGGTGATACTTTGGTTTACAGAGATACTCTCAGCACAGTGATAAATCAGTGATGATATTAAAGATTTGTTTGAGGTGTGTAGCTCTAGTTCAATGTCCGTCAGTTTTATGTTGCCACAGGTGATGGTAGCTGAAAATATTAAAAAAGATATGTCAGTTTGATAACTGAAGGCAATCTTCAGTGGATTGAAATTTCAAGTCGTGCTATGGAAAGCTTGATAATAGATAATAATATACTATTATGTTACTGAGACTGTCTATACCGGATCATAAAAATGCTTTTCTACCACAAAAGGGCATACTAGGTACAAAGAAGAAGAGGGCAATCAATGACATGTGTTATAGTAGCTAACTAGGAACCTGCCATTATTATTTGGGCTAAAATTGAATCCTCAATATTAGCTACTGTGTGTAGACCACAGCGTGGTTGTAACGGTTAATATATACCTCTTCATGCATGTTTGGGGGCCTTTGTTTGTACTAAAACAACCTTTAGGCATTTCAATGGATTTCCTTAGTATACTAAACAGTTCAAAATAAGTGTCTTAAGTAATATCCACAATGTGTGTGCACGTGTGTACTCTATTGTCTGGTGCACATATACATGCATGAGTGTATCTATATTAATTTATGCAGATAATACTGGTATGCATTATTAGCTATGTTTATACTTGTATGATTGTGCATAGCTAATAATGCTTAATTTAGCCAAATAATTTGAGTGCATGATTGTCTTACCTATACTCCATGTAAGTTGGATAGGTTCAGCCACATTGCCTTCAATATCTGTACCCTGAATGGATAAACTGTAGCCTTCCAGGGAATATGAGAGCAAAACGGTGTTTTTTAAACAAGGGATTGTCGTGATATTGAGCATTGAAGGAGAATACAATTCACAAATGGCGGAGGCATTTTCACTGAAATTCCAGCTAATGGATAAACCTTCATCTGACATAACTGGTGCTCTGAGCTGAACTTCAGGTGGAGTCACATCAGCTGCGTGTGTGTAGCAAAACAGAAGCTATATTATTGACAATAATGATTACATACTAAAATTAATCTTGCCTATTATGAAAGTCCAAACAGTTGGGTCTTTCAGAGCTGGTGATTCAGCATTGCAGAATTCGGTCCCAGCAACAATACCTATAATACACGGGCCATGCATGATAATAATGGTGTTACTGAGTGCTCCAGTTATAGCTTGAATGTCCGCTTACCTTGGTCAAGCAATATGTAAAATTTTCGGTTTTCAGGAAAGCTATAATTCATACTGAATATCAGAGTTCGCCCCAGAGTGTTATTAGGATAAACGATATCTAAAGATGTTGCAGCATTGATGGAGATGATCTCTTCTCCTCCTTCATCAAATATCCTGATAAATCTGTCTCGTAGTGGTCTAATGAACTGCATGCATCATGAGATATAAATATTTCAAATCCTGCCCTTTCTCTCTCTCTCAAACCCGCACCTCCCCTCCCACTCTATCTATAGCTCATCATTTCTTTCTCTTTCAAGTCTTTCTCTTGCGTTGACCTTTGCCTATATTACATATGTAGTGACCGTGATATCAGTCGCAATTGCATTACCTGCTTATTGACTTGAACAGACCAAGTGGAGTGATTGGAAAAGATTTTACCCGTAGGTGACATATCGTCGCAGGCAGTAATGTTGGTGGTGTTACTGCAGATATAAAATTGAGGATGTTCCAAAATTTCTGCATTGATTTTATGTGCTAACCTCCTCCTAGAAAGGTTATGCAGCTTGGAGAAGACGATTGGCTGAAGTATATAAAATAAATATAATCCATACCACTACAATAAGATGCATATTATTATCATACTCTTCCTACTCAACCAAAATACTGCAATGGCATCATTGATATAAAAATGTAGTACTCTGTATTATTTAGTGCATAGTAGCAGAAGATGTTGGGTCCTGAATGAGATGGTTGTGGCGTCCACGTGATAATCATTTGTAACTCTCTTGGATTAATAGATGGAACTAGCTCTGATAATCTCATCCCAAGTGGAGATGTTGTGACAATATCGGTGATTGATGTAGCTGTGGAGTTGCCCGGTACCAGTAGCTGTGCTATAATAGCTGCACTCCAAGATGAAGAGAAGGGTACCCCAATGCACGACCCATCCAATGGAGTTGTACCAACTAGCTTTGGTTGGGTAGAGCATGACTGGTTAGATGATGGTGCAAATACGTAAATGACAAATTGAACAGGTACACTGCTCAAGGGTGTAGTGTCCGTTGGGGATACAAAATCTTCAATTTGTAGTGCCACTGCGTATTTACCAGCTTGCAATTGATCAGTGGTTTGATATTCTAATTCACACTGTGATTGAATAGATTTAATCAGATGGATACTGTATATACAAAACAGTGACATACGTACAGCTGACTCATCAAGACTTGCTGGGAAGGCTCTACAAACCCCTCCACATTCACTGCGGGAGCTCTCAGCCCATCTGCAACGTACATGGTCACCATCAGCATCCTCAACTATTAGTAAGTATGAAGCAACTATAATACAATGTGTATTTAATAGCTAAGTTCATTCGCAACTTTTTAAAAGGATGGGCACACAAACTTAAGCTGGATCACCTATCAGACTAATAGGCCAGTAAGCTGTCACATGATGGGCCTTGTTTCACTTGTAGCTAAACACTAGCTAAGGGTACATTGATGTATGGAATGGATGCATGCGAATGAACCCACTGGGGATGCCACTGAGCAAGAGTACATTAAATTAATATGCTTCTGCATGTGCTATACACACAGAATCAAATGTAAGATCATCATGATTGTGACTGTACAAAAATTAATGTAGTCTTAGCTACCTGGTATTTTAATGGTTCGATTGCATCTGTACTGTAAGCGAATTAGAGGAGGTACGTTCACCACTGGTGAGCTGTTAACTAAACCAGTATCACTTCTGTAGCTCAGACTACCCCTGACTCGGAACTCCCATGAACTGTAGCCTATGACGAGAGATATCCAGGCATCACTTGTAAACCTGAAAATTCAAGAGTATGCATGCATTGTAATTATAAGCTATTAGTTAACATATGCATATGTGATAGGGACCTTATAAGCCCCATCCAGAGATACATGCCAGCATACTATTCGTACTTGTCCAATAGTGATAAATATTATTCCGGATCCACTAGAGAATAAATCACTGGTATATTAATAATAATAATGTTATAATTAAAAGGAATCAGTGTAGCTAGCTCACCATTGAAAGTGGGAATGATCATGATAAGCACATGCATACACCTTGGTTTATAAGCTCCTCTCCCTCCCCAAGGAGTTGCCTCTGCACTAAATTTTATCAAACAAAAAATCATTCACACTGATAGAGAATCATAATTAATGGTTATTTTGCATAAAACATTTGTATGCATGAAAAGCATGTTGAAATTTAAATTTTGGCTCAAATTAGCTGATGCCCTAGATAATTGTACTAGTGAACTTACACAGCTTCAAAGGAAGGTCCAATGAAGTTGTATGTATATGTTCGCTCTCCAGCACTCCAATTATCAGTTACACTGAAGTCAGTGCAGTAGTATGAAAAATTTCCGATGGTTCCACTGCATCCACTCTGACAAGTCAGCTGACCTCCACTCGGCAGGAGAGTCTGAGCATCTATTATTGCCTGTGTACACCTACCAACTTCACCTGAATTTCTTCTCCAAGCAATACGATGAGTTATCTGTACCTGCAACAAGAGATAATATTGATAATAATCTAAACCAAGAGTAGATAGAGTCCTAATAGTATGCTAACTATAGCGCATATGTACAGTTTGGAGAATTTTATTAGCAAGCTGGCCGTGGGTTAGCCTAGTACCGGTATATAATATGCATATGTCCATGGATAGAAGCAGGGGACTTTCATAGCATGCACTATGAATATAGCATTCTCACTATTCCATCAAATGCTGCTGGATTCACTGGCTTCCATTGAATAATTCCTCCCATAAAATGAGAAGAGTCAACTGGTAACACATTTCCAAGTGAACACACACACAAGAGCCACAAAAACGTTGCTGCCATTTCTTTTTAGTTGCCACCGAATGCAAAATTAATACTCTCGCTAGTATGGCCCCACCCATCTAATAGTACCAGTAGTAACAGCTTTGTCGACCTTTACCATAACTGCTAGTGACTATGTAGCCCCTCCTATTTCGGAGACAATAATATTATTCGAGCTTTACCATGGCATTATTGAGTAGATATCTAGAGCAGTAAGATAAATTTTAGTGATGAAATTATTTCACTTTTACCATCCAGCTGAGTTATGGGCGTTTTTACCGTTTATTTGGAGTCATTAAATTCTTGGATTGACTTTTAAGTGCGCAGTTTCCTTGGCTGAGCTATAGCAAATTATATACAAAATCTATAAAGCTATAATTATAAGTGGTATCAAATGCATTTATTACAGTGGATTCAAAGTCTTGAATAAGACAGTGATCATAATTTAATAATTACACAAACCAAACCTGATGTTGCATGATAATGTACGATGCTATCCTCTGGAACTTAGCTTCTTAATTATTGTCAGATGTGCATAATAACAAATCAAGCCATGCATTGATCTACGTATATTGTACGTGACAGTGACATGACTCTGATGGTGCCAGTGGGGTGCATGTGGGTTCATTTCCACCCAATCCATGCACCTGTGCACCCGTCCCATGCATGTGTAGTTTTATTGTTTACCTATAGCTATAGCTACTTTCGATCACTTGCACCCAGTTAAACAACTACCTGTAGAGACGTTACTGCATGGTATACTTCAGTAATATCATGTGGCATAATTATAATATATGGCTGGGACAACAGCACACGTAGCTACATTAATTTTGTTTGCAGGGCTGCCTACAATGTATTATAGCTAACTAATGGGTGGCCTACATTACACTTGGTTTACAAACTGACTATGATAGCATAGTTTCGTTTACACATTTACTGCTGCACTAACAACTTGAAAGGTATAATATGTACTTAACTCCCATTGATCTGTGAGTTCAATGCATTCGATGAGTGCTGCCTATCCCAGGCTTGCAATCAGGAGTGATTTCTTCATAGATATCAGCACTAGTCTCGAGCTCAGCCCCACTTTCACCCATTGATATCTCATAATGATCTGTGTGGTGATTTCTCTCTGAAATCTGCCTCAATGACACCTTGTTTTGTTGCTTAGCTTTCCTTGTGAGTAGTGCACAAATGCAGCATTCAGCTATCAGGCCACAGATGACTCCGAAAAAGAAAGTAAGACTTAGTAATGTGCAGACTGTGATAACGATAGAGTTTGCTAAGCACACCATCGAGGTTACTTCACTTTTTTCTATCTTAGACTCAGTGTTAATATTGGGTGCAGTGGTACTCATTAGTCTGTTGGTATCAGTGTACTCAGGAATCTCGACCTCAAGCGTCTCAGTGTGCTCGGTAGTTACAAGATCAGTGTGCTCAGTCGTTTCAGTATCAGTGGTGTGCATGGTAGTGTACTCAACAGTTGTGAAGTCAGTAGTATATGTGTCAATGTGCTTAGCTGTCGTAAATGTCCACAGCGTTGGATCTGTCAATGGAGGTGACTGAGCATGGCAGACTGATGAGTCAGTACCAACAGCAACACCTGCAGAATAATAATTGTACAAATGCACACGCACACAATTATATTATTTATCATACTCTACAAATGCATACGTACAGAGTAGCTACAGTATATCTGCATGGTAATGCATTCTGAATTGAGAGTATATTATATAATATTTACAGCTTTGAGTAGGGTAGGTTTGATGACATTTCACTATAACAATAATAAACGTTATTTTTTTGAAATAAACAGGATTTGAACAACACAAACATGTACTGATATCCTCAGAGACTGATACACACACACACACATGCACGCAGCATGCATAATAATAATATAATTATTAACACAATAATTGAGGTATACATATACACAATAATTCACCTGCATCAAGAAGTATATAAAATGTGTGACTTATCGGAAGCTGGCAGATGTTTACATCAAATATCAGTGTATGGCTCAAAGCATCGCTGGGATAAATAACAGCTGCTGATGTTCTAACATTGATAGTAACCACCTCATCTCCTCCTTCACCAAACACCCTGATGTGCGTATTTCTAGTAGGTCTAGTGAACTGCATGTGTATGCAAGCATAAAAATAATTATTGTCTAATATTAAGTATTAATTGCACGAGCTCTTAAAGAACTCTCAACATTATACTTTGAATATGCTTGCTCTGATCAACTGAGTTTACCTGCTTATCGAATTCAATTGACATTGACCAACGACTTTGGTTGGAAAAGATTTCACCCGTGGGTGACAAAGAACCTGGAACTATTGCTGGTGGTTCTGCCAGGAAGCAAACAAAAATTCACGTTTATGCTTCTAATAAAATTTAATAAGATATTAAACATTGATTGTACTCACTGCAAACCACTAGCAATACTACACATCTTTGAGTTGATTGCAATCTATAGAAGTTATACACATGCACAATAATAATTAGCTATAGCTAGCTGTGCCATTTAATTACCCTATATTATCCATTGCAGCAAAACAAAAAATATTGGTTCCAAATTGATACTCAGCTGGTGTCCATGTGATGTTCACCTGCCACTCCCTTGGATTTTCACGTTGACATAAGTTAGACTTTCTCATCCCAAGTGGGGAAGCTGTAACAAACTCAGTGATGGATGTAGTGCTGGAACCGCCCGCTACCCTTGCTACGATTGTCGTGTTCCAAGATGTGTTAAAGGGCACTTCAAAATAGGACCCATTCAATGGAGTGTCTCCAACTAACTCTGGTTTACTAGAGCATGAACTAGAGGGAAATGATCGGACACGTACAACAAACTGAACAGGTACACTGCTCAAAGGTGTAGTGGCAGTTGAAGATATGAAATCTTCAACCTGTAGTGCTACTGCATAGTCACCAGTTGATAGACCGAAACCAGTGTATCGTAGTTCACACTGAATAGCATAAGAGGGTGGACATAGACTGTATATGCATTAGCTAAGTATCACAACGTACATTTCTTCCATTAAGATTTGCTGGAAAGCTTCTACAAACCCCTCCACACTCATTAAGGGAACTCTCAGCCCATCTGCAACGTACATGATCACCATCAGGATCCACAACTGTACATGTTACGAAGATAAATTAAAATCGTAGATCACTATTTTAAGATAGGATTAGCAATAAAATAATACAGACCCTCTTGTAGCGTTCATATTCATACATTATACTTATTATGCAGTGAATCAGACACCTTCTTACAGCTAGCACAGCTGAAAAAAGGTGTCTGATTCACTGCATAATAAGTATAATTAATAGTGAGTACAAACCTGGTATTTTGATGGTGTGGCTGCATCCCTGCTGTAGTCGAATCAGTGGAGGTATGTTCACTACTGGTAAGCTGTTGACTAAACCAGTGTCCTCTCTATAGGTCAGATTGCCCCTCACTCGAATCTCCCACCTGGTACCACCAGTAGCAAGAGATAGCCAAGCACTACTTGTATACCTAATATGAGTGTAAATACGTTTAGCTACACTATAGCACTGATACTAGTATGAGAGCCTGGTAGTAGCATACATATATGCATACGATGATAACGTTACAGTGAAGAACCCACTAGTTGCCAGTAAAAATATACCATGCAGAGCCTTACGAAGATAAAAATTTAATAATGAATCAGATTATAATGCATGCAGATATTCAATAATATTGCCTATATGGAGTAACGTAAGACTTACACAGCTTCAAGTGAAGGCCCAGTGAAGTTGTATTTATATGTTCGCTCTCCAGTACTCCAATTATCAGTTACACTGAAGTCAGTACAGTAGTATGAAAAGTCTTCAATGGTTCCATTTATACATCCACTCCGACATGTCCGACTCAGCTGACCTTCACCTTGCAGGAGAGTCTGAGCATCTATTGTTGCCTGTGTACACCTACCACCTGCATCTGTATTTCTTCTCCAAGCAACACGATGAGTTATCTGTACCTGCAACTGGCCATGGCAAGAGACAATCACTGAAATCATGACTTGCTGAAACCTTAAGTGCAAAGAGTTAGTAAGACTATATATTTACCATGGCATTGCAAAAAGATTTATTATCAGTATGGATTATAGGCATGAAGTTATATAGTTTGATCCTTATTATTCAAAGCAGGGGACTTTCTTAGCATGCACTGTAAGTATTCTTAATTATAGCATCATAATTTTGTTGGTGATAGCTAGCTGCCAGGGTAGTAAATTTAAATATAGCCCAATTCTCACTGTTCCATCAAATGCTGCTGGATTCACTGGCCTCCATCGAATGATTCCTCCCATGAAATGAGCACAGTCAACTGGAAATACATTTCCAAGTGAGCATACACACAAGAACCACACAGCATAAGCCAAGGTTGCTGCCATTTCTTTTAGTTGCCACTGATTCGGAATTAGTAGTTTATAGAATCTGATATTATTGTGACAGGAAATAATCTCGTTAGTTCGTGGCCCCGCCCACCTAACCTACCAATAGCTACTACAACAGAGCTCTGAGCGTACACCCTGCGCGTCAGTCCTGCTTGCTGCAGAGTACGTACATCTGTTAGAGCGTGAGCCGTGTTGACGACCTTTACCTACATAATAATATTATGTTTTGCGCATGAGCAGAAAGCGCAGTGTTTGCGACGCTAATAAAGCAAGTTTTTCGACGATTTCGAACGGATATTTCGTGATTATAATAATATGAGTCGCTCAGTCGCCCAGATATCCAAATCGGGGAATTTTTGTGCTGCCGGACGACATAACCGATTATGCGACATGCGCGCGGGATAATAAGGTATGTCGACCCTTACCACAGAGCACGTGGACAGAACCTGTAAGACAATGATTAGAGGCCCATA
Source organism: Cliona cf. orientalis (assembly GCA_963930775.1). Taxonomy (NCBI): domain Eukaryota; kingdom Metazoa; phylum Porifera; class Demospongiae; order Clionaida; family Clionaidae; genus Cliona; species Cliona cf. orientalis. The sequence continues at coordinate 5,680,500 of OZ005689.1, read as the reverse complement.
TCACGTTGAATGAGAGTGGCATGGTTCGGATTAGCTATGTGCCATGGTGGCCTATGCACAGAATCCATGATAGTCTGTTGAGAAATCAAATCCTTGTGTATAGCTAGCAAGCTGACAGTCATGCACAATAAATATAGCTACGCGGCTATACTCAAGTTCAAGCAAGGGCCTGGGTATATAGCTAGCTATGAGGCTAGCAAGGGTAGATATATTTCATGCCACTCCTGATGGCAGAGACAAGCTGCTTGCTTACCTTTCTTAATAATAGCTATTTGGGTGCTAATAACTAGTTTAAGGTACCATTAAATTGCGTGGGCGTGAGGTGGGGATATGACACCTAAACCACATCAAAGTCATTAGTGAGGTGCATGTTGTGTAACCACGCCCTTTTAATTGCACAGGTCTCAGGGGTGTGGCTGCTAGAGCCGGAAGTGTTCATTTAATATCCTCCATGGACCGGAAGCCGAGCCGGAAGGGAGGGGCCAGGCCACGCCCAAAACAGCCCCACCCTGTTCCCCAAGGACCACCATTCTCAATCAAGTGCCTACTAACCACCGGATGTCCACCGGAAGCCCACAATCAATCCTAATTTAAACACACAGCTTCCTCAAGGCCAAAACACCCACAAACACTTGGAGGCCGTTCTGCCACACCGCCCACGCAAGAGCTCACCTCATTTCCTGTGTGGGCGGAGTAACAACACGTCATCGCAACCACATCCGCTTCAAACCATCGTCAGCTTCCGTCCAGCCGTACAGGCCCCTCGATCGCACCGCCGTACAGTGCCTCATTAACAGACATGGCCTCACCTTTGACCTCCTGCCACGCCCCCAAAGCCTCCTAGACGGGTTCAAAGGTCACCACCGCATCCGGGACACGCCCACCTATCGCCGCAGCCAAGTCCCCGGCCCCGATGTCCAAGCACCGGCCTGTGAAGCCACGCCCAATCGGAAGCAATAAAACCTGCATTAACGCACACGCACACACTCCACACAGTGCCAGGAACACGCCCACATGCTTAATTAGGCCTAATTAGCTTTTTTTTTTTTTTTTTTTTTTTTTTTTTCAAGGCGACCTGAACACTAAGCAGAAAAAAATTGTCCAAAAACCACCATATAATCGAGCTGGGTGCATAGTGGAACCATACAATGCAAGCAGGCAGCCTAAATTTCAATTTTGTCAAAAAGTTGGTAATGGTCGTCACGTTTATGTGCGCGCGCGTGGCCCCGCCCCTCACGTAGCGCGTGGGCAGAAACATTGCAAACGCATGGCTTCCCTGTACAAACATATGGGGAAACTTCAAAGGGCCGTAACTTTAATTGTAAGGTGTGAATCAAAAATCTGTCCGGTCAAATCTCTAGTTTCGACCCATTCTGCGTGCCCATGTAAAAATTATCTCCCCAAGTACTCCCAAACCCCCCATGAATTAGATTATTTAATTATTTAATTATTTAAATCTTTTCTTTTTTTCTACTTTTCTTTTTTTCTACTTAGTGTTTAACAAGGCGACCTGAACACTAAGCAGAAAAAAAAAATTGTCCAAAAACCACCACATAATTGAGCTGGGTGCATAGTGGAACCATACAATGCAAGCAGGCAGCCTAAATTTCAATTTTGTCAAAACGTTGGTAAAGGTCGTCACATTTATGTGCGCGCGTGGCCCCGCCCCTCACGTAGCGCGTGGGCGGAAACATTGCAAACGCATGGCTTCCCTGTACAAACATATGGGGAAACTTCAAAGGGCCGTAACTTTGATTCTAAGGCGTGAATCAAAATTCCTGAAGGTCAAATCTCTGCATTCGATCCATTCTGCGCGCCGGTGCAAAAATTATGTCCCCAAGTGCTCCCAGTTCCCCCCTGAATTAATTAATTAAAAATCTGTTTTTTTTTTCAAGGAGACCACACACTAAGCAGAAAAAAACTGTCCGAAAACCACCACATTGTTGAGCTGGATGCATAGTAGAGCCATACAATGCAATCAGGCAGCCTATACATCAATTTCGATCAAAGTGGGTAATGGTTGTCATGTTGATGTGCGCGCGTGGGGTGAACACTGTAAAAAACTGGCAGTATAAGCTAGTATATGTATGGTACTATATGTTTGTTATTCAGCTGTTATAAGTCCGCTTATATGTGATAGTGACATAAGCTTGTTTTAAGCTAGCTTATATGGTTAGAAGGATATAAGCTGGAGCCAATAACACTCTTATATTGTTAGAGGGTATAAGCTGGAGTAAATAACACTCTTATTTCAATCTCATATGGTATATGCTTGCTATAAATATATGCTTATATCAAACCCTTACTTACTATCAGTACCTGCCCCTCCCATTCCCTGCTGGTCCTAGCCCCTCCCTCTCTCTCCAGCTGGGAGGGGGTGGGGCTAGGTTATAATTTCATCGTGGAGCTATGACATCATTAAAACTCGACATTAATACCTTCACGAAGATCTTTCTTGCATTGACGCTACGAGTACTGTCGATGTCAGTCAGACTATCACAGAGATGATATCTGATCACCGCCAGTGAGGCTCAGCTAATCACGCGGCTGCTCTGCCGAGTCAGGCTCGATCCCGCCTGAGTACATACCCCGAGTCGCCCCATGTTTTGAGCTACGTCTACCAACCATTGTCATGATATCCCGGCCATGAAGGCGTCAATGACGGTACGATCCATCCCGATTCGCCGGAAAGCCGGCTGATTACATGCATTAAGTGTTTTAGTATGCCATCTTATTGTGAATAGGTGTGCTCTTAATAGAAATACCCTCTGAGTACCTGTCCCTGCTTTGCAAGATGATTATTCTCTCCCTGGATATTGTCGAACAGATCATCTGAGACTCCAGTCTCCATGGTATGTAGAATTATATAGTATACCAGTATTTATTGTAGTGCACTCAGATGAGCCAATTAGGTAATGACAAGCCAGCGTACTTTTTTAATAATCACTGTCTGAGATCATACAGATCCCGATCATTGGATAAATTTATGTGACTTGTTAACCGAGTCCCCCCACTATCACCCTCCAGTGCTAACAAGATTTCAATAATGAGAGGCATTTTCTCCCAGATGAGTGTCACATATTCAGTGCCTATAGAGATCGATGTACGAATGGCAGTCTGAAAACACAAACACTAATAATTTATGCATTTTGAAACATATACAGCATATTATTATCATTTAATGGGAGGGGGGCCCTCATTCATTCATCTTGGTTTGAGCCACTCTAATTCTACCAAAAGGCTTACCAGCATGTAATCAGCCGTACACAGGTTCAAGACTATTGTCCAAACCCGTTTCTGCCAACTACAGTGCTAGTTCTAAACATAAAAGCTTATTAGATTTAATTAACTAGTCAGACGTACCTATGGTTCAATCACCCTCTATATCAGTATGAAATCAAACATACACACAGTACCAGGAAATTACAGGCATATACCAGCATGTACTAAATCAGCCGTACACAGGTTCAAAGACTATTGTCCAAACCCGTTTCAGCCAACCACAGTGCTAGTGTTAAACATAAAAGCTTATTATTAGATTTAATTAACTAGCCACGACGTACCTATGGTTTAATCACCCTCTATAATATCAGTATGAAATCAAACACACACACAGTACCAGGAAATTACAGGCGTATACCAGCATGTAATCAGCCGTACACAGGTTCAAAGACTATCATAATGTCCAAACCCGTTTCAGCCAATTATACTGCTAGTTCGTTACCTATAATTCACATCCCTCACACACCTCACTTTATATGAATCAACCCTACGCTGCCAATACTGTACTAGGAAATATTATGATTACCAGCATGTAGTCAGCCGTACACAGGTTCAAAGATTATTGTCCAAACCCGTTTCAGCCAACCACAGTGCTAGTAATACTAGGCACATTCATATTATGTAATAGCATTCCGTAAATAAATTCAAAATAAAGCACACCCTAGGATTTTTGTTGCACATAATTTGGTGTCTAGTTATATGTGCGAGTCAGTATAAAAATAAAGAAGTACAACCCTAGGCCTCCACTTAAAATACTAAGTAAGGATGATGATGTTCTTTTTGCAGGACTCAGACAGGATAGCCTATGCATAGATGTCACTGGCGGATGATAGCACACCCCCCTCCTGACGTCGACCTCGGGTGCTATTTGGGGGTAATATTTGGTGTAGCATTTTGCTGTTCCACGGACAAGCAATAGAGTCTGCTGTTGTCAACTGAACATGTTTAACTTTGTTCTCTCTACCCTTACACAATGCATTGTGAATGTTCAGCACAACATTTTGTCATAGCTAGCATAATTTTGCCACTATCATCACTACTAATGCATGTAGCCAAGGAATATAATACATAACTCTGACAATAAACTTCATGCTAGGAGAGAACTTTCATGAAGCGTACTTGGTTTGGTACACTTGCAAGTTTCCTGTGTAGGTGGGTGGGGCATAATAATTAACATTGGTATACAACAAGGATGCTACACACATGATCATACAGCCACTGTATAGCTACACACTTGAAGCTCCCGAACTACTCATAATTATTATTATTGTGAAACTTGCTCAACTTCGTTCTCCTGTCTTTGGTAGTCCCTGCTTGATACTATTTCGCGCTCTCTTCTCGCCGGACTCCTTTAGAGGCACCCATATCATCTGTCCTCGAGCATCATGACGCGGCATTGTCGGGTCGAGGATCTAGGATTCGCGGTCACAAGTTCGCGCCAAATTTTGCAGTCTTGTCACGGCGCGCGCTGCCATGCCGGCCGGCCATTTAATAATATACAATACGACACGTGACTACATGGATTCAAATCCTTCTGACAAAGCTGACCAGGTCGGTGGCTGTTCTGGCCCTGAGCCTCTGTGATCGACCATGACTGGTAGTTATCTCTCCGGCCGGTGTTTAGCGAGGAAACTACTGTATACGTAGCGTACAGTTTTATTTTCAACAGATTGGATTCCTGGTGCGTATCTCATGTCGGATTGTAGAGGTTTAAACACCGTGTGCCAGGCTAACCCTGTAAGTGGCTGATAACGTGAATACCAGATTGTCACTCGTTTATTTCTTGCTCAGGTATCTACATATATGTAGCGTACAGTTTTATTTTCAACAAATTGGATTCCTGGTGTGTATCTCATGTGGGATCGTAAAGGTTTAAACACCGTGTGCCAGGCTAACCCTGTAAGTGGCTGATAACGTGAATACCAGACTGTCACTTGTTTATTTCTTGCTCAGGTATCTACATAATATGTGTAGCGTACAGTTTTATTTTCAACAGACTGGATTCCCGGTGCGTATCTCATGTGGGATCGTAAAGGTTTAAACACCGTGTGCCAGGCTAACCCTGTAAGTGGCTGATAACGTGAATACCAGACTGTCACTTGTTTATTTCTTGCTCAGGTATCTACATAATATGTGTAGCGTACAGTTTTATTTTCAACAGACTGGATTCCCGGTGCGTATCTCATGTTGGATCGTAAAGATTTCAACACCGTGTGCCAGGCTAACCCTGTAAGTGGCTGATAACATGCTTACCAGGCTGTCACTCGTTTTTTTTCTTGCTATAGGTATCTACATATCATGTAGGCCCATCTGTATATATATTTGGCAGCAATGTGCAAGCCTGGTTCGAGGGTTTTACCTGTAGTATGATGTTACTTGAAGGTAGGTCAATTTGGCCAGGGTATACAACACCTGCTGTCACTATGATGATCATGTAAATATAGGTATGACATTGTGGCAATCTGAATTGGTTTCAGTGTAAAAGAAATCTGGAAAAAAACTCAGGTATATTTAAACAAGTATTATGATTGCTACTAGCATCATAATTTTACCAATCTCTACATGTTCTGTAGCTGGCGAGGACTTTGTAGCAATTATGATGTTATTCAAGCCCTCTGGATTGACTCAGGTATATAAAATTTAATAGAATAATCATGTGTCTCATAAATGACTATCTTTTCTTAATCAGGCTTGAAGTATAAACCTTGGATCGAGGCACTGCATCCAACACCAATCTTGATGTGTCAGTCACTACAGGTAGATATTGCAACTAGTAACATATTGCATACAGACCTTCCATTCATACACTCTCTCTCTTACCCCACCATCCTCTCTCTTTCTCGTTTTACTCTCGCTCATTCACCATTCTCTCCTCCCTCTCTCTCTCTCTCTCTCTCTCTCTCTCTCTCTCTCTCTCTCCTATGTCATTCTGCAGATCTGATGAGCAAATGCCATCTGGACATTCTATTGTTGTTTTTTAAACTGATTTGGTGTATTTTGGCCGTTTAACCATTTATGGCTATATGCTATATATATACATGATTATTATATTATCATAGTGACGCCATTGATCAAGTGCGTATATATAGCGCTGGCAGTACAGCTCGCTAGTGCGGTTAATATACATTCCTCATGGCTATCTCGCTAACCGCACGCTCATAGGCCGGCCGCATAGGATGCATTACGTAATTGCATTTATGCGCGCGCGCGCGCGCAATCGACGCGTATAAGCTTTGGTATACATCTGGTATAGAGCGTTATTCGCCCTAGTATAAGACCGAATAAGTTGAATGTATATCACATGGATAAGCGCGCTTATACGGCCAAGGCTTAAACGATATCCTTAAGCCCGAATACGCACATATAAGCAACCGACCTACAGAGGTATAAGCCCAGCGGAAACCAGTCTTAATCTAATGATATAATACAGTTTTAAGCCAGTAATAAGGCTGCGTATACTCATCGTTTTTTACAGTGGAAAACATTGCAAATGCATGGCTGTTGAGCTGAATGCTAAGTAAAAGGCATACAGTTAGACAGCCTATACTCTAATTTTGATCAAAGTGGGTACACTCATCATGTTTGTGTGCACATGGCTCCGCCCCTTACGTATCAAGTGCACAGAAAACATTACAAATGCACAGCTTCCCTATATACACAAACATGGGAAAACTTTGAAGGGCCCTAACTATATAATTGTAACACTGTAAAAGTGGCATTTCCTCATCTGCAGGTAGATATATATGTAAGTAAACTTAGTGTGTGAGTAGCACGTATAGAATGTGCATGTATTAGATAATGTTCACATGCTACAGTATACATCCCCAGTCTTAATGCTGGAGTAGGTAGTGACCCTTTACCGTTCACATTTCCAAGTGTTGACATGATACAAGTATAATGATGAAGTGCTTAGTGAATTCGAGTCAATATAAAACTATAATACTAAGGAGTAAATTAATACTGAGGTGTACCATAAATTGCAAATATTTCTTTGTTAAAGACAGCCTGGCTTGTGTGAAAATTGAATGCACGAAAATACATGTGCAATATTAACGAGAATGCAGTCGCGTCTGTTCCAAAATTATTTAACATGAAAAAGTATCACATAAAATAATTATTTCAGGTACGAAATATTCGCAATTTATGGTATTACAGAATTGTGTAGTGGGACTGTACGTTGTTCACGATGCAAGAGCAATATCCACCCACTGAGAAAAGCCGGAGGTACAGTATTGGCAGTGAAGGAATGGCTTCTGGATGTCACGAACGGTCTGAGACTATCGGGTATCCAGTTGATAATGATGCGAGGTATGTAGCAAGACAGTGGTAGTGATCCAACGATGTTCACATGAACAATGTCAAAGTGAGCACCTGGGCTGTGGAATGGAGTGCACAAATAAACACAGAGGTGATCAGCGTAAATATCAGGAATGATGAAATGGGAACCACACCACTAATTATACATCACAATTCAAGTATGACAGATATAGAAATGCAATCCAAGGGTATGTACATGATTAATTTTGTCTGAGCAGTTAAGTTTGAAATAATTGTGTGACAGCACTCAATCTAGCTCAGCTAGAGAGTGGTACTCCATCCTAAAGTATGGTTATACATGTGGGAGAGTACTAGTCACGTGTTTGCAGCTTGGGATTGCTAGCAGGACCTATATAGACAATGGTTTTGGATAGCACCCTTCATATCGAGTATTTATTATCTCTGGTGCTCCAATTAGAACTTGCTGTGATAGAGTCTGCCTACAGATCAGTGCATGCATTTCACTCCCTTTGGAGGTCATCAGGACGACATAATATTATGATGCGGATACAACAAAAAGGTTGCTTGGTATCACTCCACCGGTAGGAATTTTAGAAATGTCGAGTTGTCACTAAGATAGTCATGTATGTTGCATGCATTCAGTTTCAATCCCAGGATGTGTGTCTGTATGCACTATTATACTTAATGCCTTTTTATTTACAATATTGCTGATAATCCATAAGACTATTAGTAGCATTAGGGACGTATATGATTGCAGCAGTATTCAGAACAATTTCAGCAGCATCATTGACAAACTTTAACAAGGTGAACATGCACATAGTAGTAGGCAGGTTTGAGTGCAACCACAGAGCAAGTGCGATACATATATATACATACCATCAGCCTGAGGGTGTCTCAGTACTGTAGCCTCGGTAATATATACAGCAATATCACATTTAATTTTGCAATACAACATTATGAACACGCCTATGTACTTGTATGGGAATGGTTGGCTGCCAGCCTCAATCTAGTTGTACCAACTAGAGAGGGTACTCAATCATTGTGGTTCGGTGCACATGTACTTGTATGCTCGTTTATGAGTACTGTAAGCAGGTGATACAGTGTGCACAATATTGAGCCACATTAATGAGAGTACTGGGCAGCCAGAGTGAGTGGTGCTATTGTAGATACCACATGAAGGAGAAAATCTGGGTACATGCCGCTCTTGATCTTCGGAGCAGCGTGATCTGCATGGCTGACAGAGTACATGTCAAATACACACACAGTACATTATAGTACAATGTGGGCTCAAAGTGTGTGAAGAGGACGTGATATTAGTTAAGGTACATGTACATGTGAAAAGTACACCTACATGTATAGGAGCTTACAGATGTAACTGCACTTGATAAACATGGGTTGGTCAAGCGTTGACAATATGCTGAGTTCTCAATATCAGGCGAGGGAGGGGAGCTACTTACATCTAGGTACATGGTGCCCACAAAGCAGTGTGTGTGCATGCATGGTGGCAATTGCCATAACTGTCTGCACCTGAAGTAAGTAACAGGTGGGTAATGCTTAGTCATCCAAGAGTTTACCAAATGGGATGGGTATATGCTGGAGGACAGAGGATGACAAAGGCACTAGTGCTGTAAAGTGACTGTGTGCAAACAACAGTGCTAGTGGCAAGTGTGGTAGTGTTGTAACATCACCTGACATAAGCAAGGCTCTATGTGCACTACTGCACCACTGTAGGTGTTGTCTTGTACCCGAAGCAAATGCAAGAAATTTCTGAGCAAACACATGAACATTGTCAATATCTGCTAGCATGAGTGTCTTCACACGGTCCTCACTAGTGGTGTAGAAATACACATATGTGAATATTGGCCTGTCAAGGAGAAGTGATAATGGAAACAAGTGGAAGTCACTTCCCCAGGATCCAATACGTAATGCATCTATAATGAGGGTGTTGGCTTTACGCACATGATTTCCGTAGGGGTCTGTAGGGAATGCATGTTGCAGGGATTGAATCAGAACGTCCCTGTATTTGACAGCTGCATATGCAATCAATAATCTGAAAATCCTTGAAAGGCACTCACTACCACACACAACTCGAGAGAGGGCATGGTACATGCAATCCCCATCCCCTGTTGTCAACACAGGCTTGTAGGTTTGTAACATTAGTGGGTGACATTGAATGCCAACAGACACAGCTCTTGGTAAAGCTGGAAGATTGGTAGCATAGACTGGAGGTAGTGCATTAACAGCTTGTACAATGACTTCAAAAGCCTCATGCATACCATTCAAAGAGTGAATAACCTCCTGTATGGAATTTAATGAAAGTGTAGTAGTCAGCACACTCTGTGGAGAGGCACCAAGTAACTGCTGCACTCTTTGTAGCAAATGAATACAGGCACTATTTATGTTACTATGGACACATGGCTCATCTGTTGAAGGGGGATTACTGAAAGTGCTAAGCTTAAGCACTTTACTAGGAGGCTGTTCACTGCTATCACTATTGGCTCTCTTAGGTGGACGCCCTCTCCCATATTTTGGATGCTGAATACTATCAGGAGCCTGTGACTTTGAAGTATCAACGTTAGATGTAGCACCTGACATGTTACACTGAGTACTATCAACAGGCTGAGATTTACGAGGGCGTCCCCTACCACGTTTAGACTGTGTTTCAGTGGATGCAGTACATTTACGAGGACCTTGCTTAGTTGAGCTACACTGTGTATCTACATTTGAAGGATCAAAACTAAATTGTATGGACCCTGGCTTAGGCTGTTCATCATTCATAGATGGCTCTGGAATGGGTTCATTACTCAACAAGTCATGAGATCTCTCTGGGTGCTCAACTACATCAGTAGGGGGAGTGGGACGAATCACATCAACATTATCACACCACTGCAATAGCTGTTGATAGAAGGGTTCAAGGTGGATGGCAGAGGGATCAAACTCCCATAAAACTAGATCACTTAGATTTCTGACTCTGCTTAGAGCAACATAAGCTTGACCAGAAGCAAAAAATTTCTCTCCCAAGCATACAACCGCCTTTTGAACAGTACAGCCCTGAACTCGGTGCACTGTCACACCATAGGCAAGCTGAACTGGAAACTGCTGACGTAGTATGCTGTAAGATGCCCCACGGATTTCAATCCGCTGTCTGAACCTAGGGACAGGATACTTATGGGATGGGTTGGCAAGTTTGGCTACAACAATGCAACTAGGATGGAGGGAGGTGACAACAGCTAGTGTACCATTGACCCAACCTCCATCAATGTTGATATTACGCCTTAAAACAACACGGGCACCCACTTTGAGAACTAGTTTATCGGGAAGTCTCTCACGATACTTAAAAACTGTTTGCTTGTCAGCCTCTCTTAGTGGGTGGCCATGATGGTCAGTGTCTAAGGCTTCATAAACACTCTCTCTTCCATCAATTTTGTTGATGCAAAGGTCATTAACCTCATCACACTCCTTTCTAGTGCTACAGATCACAACAGTCCTATCCAACTGTATGTTATGCATATCCCGAGGCTGAACTATACTTCTCAGAACATCAGTGACTTCTTGGTCACACACACCCATCCTGACTTTAGTCAATATACTAGTAAGTACAGGATCCTGAGACCTTTTGATCTCTCTGAGGACTAAAACTGAAAATGTACGCCAAAGGTGGGTACCAAACAAATCACTTCTACCCACAGCAGGCAATTGGGCAGGGTCCCCAAGCATAATAACATGCCTACCACCCCAGGGTAGCCTAGATGCACCATGTTTTGCAAACTTTCTACAGAGACCCTCCGCTGTACGGAAAAGGTAATAGTCCAGCATACTGAACTCATCAATGACTATTACATCAGTCTTCCTCAATTTGGTTACCTCCACAGTGCCATTTTCTAATGTGCTTTGGCACTCAATATCCAAGGAAAAAAATTTGTGAAGAGTTGTACCTCCAATGAGGTGGGCAGCAACACCACTAGGAGCCACCTTTGTAACAACTAGGCCTTTGGACCTGGCCAACTCAATTAAACCCTTCAATAGATAGGACTTGCCAGTTCCAGCTGGTCCCACTATGGCTGCACGGACCTGTTTGTTCTGGTTGAATTGACCCTCTACCCACTGGTAGGCTCTTAATTGGGACTCAGTAAATGTATTAACAAGGGTGCTCAAGTCAACACTAGAACTGGTAGGGAGTAAGTCACCAGTATCACTGTGTGGGTGATTCAACATTTGGTCAGTTACAGTAGCCTCAGGCTCATCCTGCTCTCCAAGAACAGGAATATCACTCAAAAATATGTCTGCTTCTTGTTCAGATAAGAAGCCATGCTCAATATACAACTGTGCTAAGGACCTCAGCTGGTCTGTGTGAAATCCCCTCGAAATTGCCGACTGCAAGCAAGACAATGCATCAAGGTGGGCATCACACATTCCACTTTCGGCACATAGCTCTACCCAAGACTTGGGAGGATTCAAAACAACCTCATGGTCTTCTGTCATGGGCACACTGAGTAGATACTTCTGTTGATAGTACTTCTCAGTATCATCACCAACAGAACTGATGAATCGGTGTCTAGTAATGACCATTTTGGCCCGCCTAATCCAATAGTGACCCACTCTGTCGGCTAAAACAGTACCAGGGGGGTACGTACTCAAAATAGACACCAATTCATCTCTGGGATTGGCTTCCATAAGCCAATGTTTTGAGTTGAAACCACTCTCAAGGTCAGGGTGATAAAAATTTACTGCTTCAAATATATCATTTGCAGTAATAATGGATTCAAGGGGGCAATCATTACATTCCTCACTCGGTTCATTTACTCCAGTCTCAGTATAAAATTGCACAACAGCTTTAACTACTATGGGGGCTACATTATGTGCATTTAAGCACCTTTTCAAGGCTAAAAGATCATAACTGCTCAGAATCTCGAGCCCACACTCAGAAAGTAAATTAGCAAGGAGTGCCTGAGCTGATTCCAAGGTTGACTTGGCATCCAAGTAACCACTGAAATCATCAGCACCCTTAGATTTGATAACACACTGGCTATTCGCCCGTGCAGCTTTGTTTTGCTCATCTTGGTTCGCAGAACGCCACCACTGATAAAATTCAGGATAAGTGAGTGAATCAAGCTGAGTAGGTCTCTTCAGGTAGATTTCTAGCTTGGTCCGTAAGTAAATGTCCTCGCTATCATCAGAAAGTGAATCAAGCTCAAACTTTGGCTTCAGCATTCTATGGCAAGGATTCAATTCAGTCTGTAGAAATATCACTTGCCTAGACATCTGGTTCTGATGGAAGCCCATGAGCACATCAAGCACTTCCACTGATCCAACAACACGTGTTCTGAGGAATCTCTGGGGATCACTACACTTCTCTGGAAGATCTATCTTCAGACTAGGCTCAGGTTTTGAAATGTACTTGGCTAAGTACATCTCAAAGCCATGCTTGGACACAATCTGTACATTGTGAGCTGCACCCCAGAGGATTGCTATTTCTGGGTTGTAAGGCACTACATTTTTATCTTCATCATGTCGACGCACATACAGGTATCTCACTCCATCTTCATCAAGACAGACACTTTCATGGGGGACTTCAAATGGAAACCCATACTTGCATTTAGATAATACCTTCCCATGACTGCCCTTGAAACAACGGGATGGGTAACATGTTTTGTGCTGAAGCATATTTTCAACAAGTTTCCTAAGGTAAGCAGCCCTCATATCACTGGTATCAGCTGCACGTGGCATCTCTGCCATCACAGCATGTGGAGGAGCAGTCCCTGGCTCTACCCAGATCAACATGTGCCAGTGAATTGCACCTCTGCGCTGGTACTCTTTCTTGACAATCGAGTCAGTTACTAATCCAAGTGGGCCACCTTCAGGTGATCTCAAAATGTTCATGAACCAGTCAAATCTCTTCTCTGCAGCTAGCACAGAAATTTGAGGTTTGAATCCAACTGGCTGCCTATCAGAGAGGTCTTTAGCCAGATCTTGCACCTCAAGCTCACTAGCACATGCACCCCATCCATCTCTTAAAGTGGCTTGCACTTGGGGCCACCCATCATATGCCGTAAGGGTGAGGAAAAAGTTGGGCAAACCCCTCTGCTCTACAAAGGCAACAAGATCAAGGCCAAATGACCTCCAGAACTCCTTGCTACCAGGAATAATCCTTGGGATTTCAGTCCCATAAATTGAATATGGATCAGATGGGCCAGATACTCTTTCTGCAGTCAGTGGTTCGGATAGACTTTGTACCTTCACAACTTTACGGGCCTCATGCATGCGGAGGCGGACTTTCAGCATGTAGTCATACTTAAAGAAAGGATACAAACGATCCTCTGCATAAAACCCACGCACATCAAAAAGCCTCATCTTGACATGGGCATTAAATGGGACAGGACACTTGTGATACCATCCCCCATAGCCCCATGGGTGGAGGTGTGGAAAAGCCTTGCAGTCAAGGAACTCCTCTCCATACTTAGCCTGGCATAGGTTTACTATACTTTCTGCTAATTCAGGACGGGGATACTGACGGCCAGCAAGATCATCATGCATATCACCCCGTATGACAGGAAAATCATCGAAGTATTTTGCATCCAAGGGGAAAGCCATGGCAGCAGCCTCATCTTCCAAAAGCTTTTCGAGTGGTATGCTTTGGTCCTCTAAAAGCTTGGGATTGATAAAGCTGGGCTTACAGTATCGCATAAGTGTCTCATACTGGGAGAAAAATTTGGAATAAAGGTGGTTGTTTGCATGCATCCACCGTACTGCCCTTTTGATTCGTAGGGACGATGCAGGTGAGGGGCTCCTCTCCCAAATATCACTGTCTTTAACAGCTAGGAAACCAAACAGGCCATGATAATGCTTATCTAGTCTTGTGATAGCGTTGATTTCACCTTGAAAATGGCGATACTGAGTCATGCTTGCCTCCCTGACAGTACTAGAAAATAAGCCACATATAGATATCTGTCCACGCTCATATTGGTTTGCTAGAGAATGTATCTCCATGGGAAAGTTCATATCCCACTTATCGATAGGCTTCACATTTAAACTAGGATCAAGGACACACCCAATATGCTGGTTTGATGGAATAGTATTGCATCTACAATAGGGACAGGAGTACCATCGCTCTTTAGTTGATGTACCCCTCTCAGTGTACACAAATCCTACTGTACAGCTAGGTACAGCTCGCAAGTAAGCACTTGCAGGCGCCTCATCTTCGCTCATGCCACTGGGCTTGTCCACAAGAAAGGTGTGACCACCATCAACTCTACTCCACAATAGATGGCCACACCCGTAACACACAGCTAAACCCAGTGGCTTCTGATCAAAGGTACGCTGCTGTGAAATTCTACGTGCGCAGGCATCTAGCAGCTCATCATCAATGTTCACCAATTCATTAGAGTGATACCAATCATTTGGAAGCTCTACGGCATCATGAAACTCTGGGCATTGCCTACCATAGCCAGCTTGTCGGGTAGTCCCACGAGGACGACCTCGCTTCCTAAAGCTCTCCCCACAACTAATACAGGCCATAGCACGAACGTTGTTCGTTGCGCCACATACGTTACACAGTTTAGCACGGACAGGCATTTGTACTAATGATACACAATTGTGAACAAAATTTGACTGTGCCTACCAAACGCTCAAAATTGTTTAAAAATGATTGCTATACTTTATACTTACTTACAACACTTGGTGAAAACGAGGAAAAGTTCGACTGCACCCTCCTGACCACGCTTCTTTTCAGAAACGGATAGACAAGAAGATACGAGAAACTGAGCTCCAACGCCCTACGCACGCACTTATATACAAGCGCGTTCTAAATAACGCACACCGGGACTCATTAATACCCTGCGCATGCGCTGATATGCGAGCACGTTCTAAATAACGCACACCGGGACTCAAAACATTGCAAATGTGTGGCTTCTTGGCACAAACATATAGGGAAACTTGAAAGTGCTGTAACTTTCACTCTAGGGTGTGAATCAAAATTCCCCAAGGTCAAATCTCTAGTTACGACCCATTCTGCATGCCCATGTAAAAATGATCTCCTCAAGTGCTCCCAAACCCCCCGTGAATTAATTTATTTTGTTTTTTTCTACTTAGTGTGTAACTACTTAGTGTTTAATTTTTTTGTTGTTGCGGTTAATAGTTAAGAAAGAATGCTTTGATCTTGCTTTGAAGTGGGCAATTACCGGTGTTTTCTTCAGGGGCCACTTCCGGTCGCTAATTACACGCGCATAATCATCCCTGGCCGATTCTAGACACGCCCACCTTCGACCAAAAGCACTCGTATGGGCTCTTCGGCCACGCCCCTTCACGATTCGCTAATTAAATTAGCCAATCCTGACGCTCACGCCCACGCACTATGATGCTACCTTAACTTACAGCCCACTCGTAGTTTTGGCTATAATTAGCTAAGACCACAAGGCCATAGGTCATTAATTAGGCTGCCTTAATCTATAAAGCCCTTCATTTTACATCGCTAATAGTGCAATCATAGTAGCTAATAGCTCAGTGCCTCCAAGCTGTTCTCTTGCTTTTCAGTATAAATATTCCCATTTTTCAGTATTTTGCATACATTTTCAGTATTTTTCAGTATTTTACAAAGAACTCCATATATGATGTATGTACTGAATTCTCTCAGTTTTCAGTATGTTTGGAATTTTAGTATTAAATTTTATGGTCAAAATTCAGTAAAAAAATACTGATAAATCCGTATTCTTGGAGGCACTGATAGCTAATTATTTTGAAAAAAAACATGCAAATATATATGGCATCAGACTTGAGGTAGCTATATGCCACTCTGCCATGGTCAATGTACAATGATGATGGAGCTACTAAGGATTGGATGTGCATATTATAATAATCATAGCAAATGTTGAGATTTCAAAAGCATGTAACTAAACAAAATTAATCATATGGCATGGCATAGATCTACAGATTTCACAAATTTAGGTATAATAGCTATAACTATAATGATAGCTACATGACATTGTACATTAAATTTTGTTTGGGTAGAGCTAGCTAAATCACATTTAATTTACAAACTGAATAGGCTGCCATGATATTAAAATTTTACACAATGTAATAATAAATCAAAGATGTGCACTTATAATCACAGTTCTCATTGAGTTCAATGCATCTGGCGAGTGTTGTCTATCTCATGCAGGCTTACAATATTGGGTGATATCATCATAGATATCATCACTTGTCTGGGCTGCACTAGTTTCACCCATCTCATAATGATCTTGAGCTATCTGGTCACTTCTCTCCATCCCTAATGGCGATGATACCTTGCTTTGCCGCTTAGCTTTCCTTTTGAGTAGCGCACAAATGCAGCGTTGAGCTATCAGGCCACAGATGACTCCAAGTAAGAAAGCAAGACTTAGTAATATGCAGACTGCGATAACGATAGAGTTTGCTAGGCACACCACTGAAGCTACTTCATTTTTTTCTGTCTTAAGCCCAGTATTAACATTGGGTGCTGTGGTACTTATTTGGCCATTGGTGTCAGTGTACTCAGGAATCTCTAACTCAAGCGTCTCAGTGTGCTCAGTCGTTTCGGTATCAGTGGTGTGCATGGTAGTGTACTCAACAGTTGTGAAATCAGTGGTATATGTGTCAATGTGCTCAGCTGTCATGATTATAAATGTCCACAGAGTTGGATCTGTCAATTGAGGTGACTCAGCATGGCAGAATTCAGAACCAATGGCAATGCCTGCAGAATGATAGTTATTATTATACTCTGATCTGCTACATGAGAAAAAGGGCCTCTTTGGGGAGATAGTAGTAAATCAATTTTATCATGACAATGACTAACTTGCTTTCTACAAATGTATACACTACGGCTGTCGGTACACTTGTATCAGTGTATAGGGTGAAACAGAGTGGACTACACGTACAGTACATTACTTCATACGGTCATACAATAAGCTACACACTAGCTATTATTACTGATTGTATGCACATGCACACACTAAACATAATATTATTATTATTATGCACATGCACAGAGTATATATATACAGTGTATGCCATGCAGTGCTTAAAATCTGGAAAATACTATACGATACACTATATACCTATTCATTTATGCACGTTGATTTGTAGTGTGCTTGTCATTATTTATACCTGAAATTAATGGGTATACTGATATATTATACCCCAGGCCTTTTAGGCATTGGCATATTATTATTGGCGCACATATGCAATCTTATGAGATTGTACACATGCATACACAATGTAATAATTGGAAAATCCAAGTTAATTTCTCTTTTTCCATGTCCTGTTTCATAATCAGGCTATATGGTTGGATTGTTTACACTCATTAAACTAGCCTAAGGATAATAATATTATTACAACCACATAATAATGATAATAATATTCATGCAACAATATACGCTATAGACCACAAAATCACCTGCATCAAGAAGTACATAAAACGTATGATTTACTGGAAGCTGGCAGATGTTTACATCAAATATCAGTGTACGGCCCAAAGCATCACTGGGATAAATAATAGCTGCTGATGTTCTAACATTGATAGTAACCACCTCATTTCCTCCTTCACCAAACACCCTAATGTGCGCATTTCTAGTAGGTCTAGTGAACTGCATGTGTATACATGCAAGCACAATATTATTAAATATTAATTGCATTCATCAGAGCTCTTGCAGAGCTCTCAACATTATTATAATATGCATGTTTTAATTACCTGCTTATCAAATTCAATTGACATTGACCAATGACTTTGATTGGAAAAGATTTTGCCCATGGGTGACATAGAACCTGGAACTATAGTCGGTGGTTTGGCTGGGAAGCAAATAAAATTCAAGTTTCATGCTTCTTAGACTAATAATAATTATAATGTTGATTGCACTCACTGCAAGCCACTAGCAATACTACACATCTTTGAGTTGATTGCAATCTATAGAAGGTTACACATGCATTATCAATAATAATCGTAGCTATTATTATTTTAAGTACAATTTACCCTATATTATCCATTGCAGCAAAACAAAAGATATTGGGTCCAAATTGAGATTCAGCTGGTGTCCATGTGATGTTCACCTGCCACTCCCTTGGATTTTCACACTGACTTAAGTTAGACTTTCTCATCCCAAGTGGGGAAGCTGTAACAAACTCAGTGATGGATGTAGCGCTGGAACCGCCTGCTACCCTTGCTACGATTGTCGTGCTCCAAGATGTGTTAAAGGGCACTTCAAAGTAGGACCCATTCAATGGAGTGTCTCCAACTAACTCTGGTTTACTAGAGCATGAACTAGAGGGAAATGATCGGACACGTACAATAAACTGAACAGGTACACTGCTCAAAGGTGTAGTGTCCGTTGAAGACATGAAATCTTCAACCTGTAGTGCTACTGCATAGTCACCAGTTGATAGACCGAAACCAGTGTATCGTAGTTCACACTGAATAGCATAAGAGGGTGGACATAGACTGCATGCATGCATGCATTAGCTAACTATCACAACGTACATTTCTTCCATTAAGATTTGCTGGAAAGCTTTTGCAAACCCCTCCACACTCATTAAGGGAACTCTCAGCCCATCTGCACCGTATAGGGTCACCATCAGCATCCTTAACTGTTTATTTTAATTATAGCTAGTAAACTTTATTTGAAATAGTAACTCTATAGCCGAATCATGATCATGAATCATGACATTTGGGGTTGGATATTTTATTGGCTAAGATTGCAATAACTATAACACTTGGTTTAATTATCACTACAGCATTTATATTAGTATGGAATATCAATCAGTAATCATGTATGCAAAATACTATACAACCAGCATTATTATAGAATGCATGCAGCGCAGCTGAATAGTATCAAGTATAATAATTATGGCTACCAGGTATTTTGATGGTGTGGCTGCATCCCTGCTGTATTCGAATCAGTGGAGGTATGTTCACCACTGGTGGGCTGTTGACTAAGCCAGTGTCCTCTCTATAGGTCAGATTGCCCCTCACTCGGAACTCCCATCCACTACCACCAATCCAGCAACAACTTGTAAACCTGCATATACACGGTATATTATTAAATAATTAGCACTAGCGTAGCCATCTGTATAATATAATATACTTTGTACTTGATTATTATTTTTGATGGTTACAGCATCAAGTGCTGCAATTGATGCTGTGACTATGATTGCAGCAATCATTCCACTTAGTACTACTTAGCAAAGCATTTCTAGTTATGCAAGGTATTGCATGCAGGGGATGCATGATAAACGTATTGAAAGCATATAATTAGCGCCAGTAAACTTACGCAGCTTCAAAGGAAGATCCAGTGAAGTTGTATGTATACGTTCGTTCTCCAGAACTCCAGTTATCAGTAATACTAAAATCAGTACAGTAGTATGAAAGATCTCCAACGTTTCCACTGCACCCACTTTGACATGTCAGCTGACCTCCACTCGGCAGGAGAGTCTGAGCATCTATTGTTGCCTGTGTACATGTACCACCTTCACCTGATGTTCTTACCCAAGCTATACGATGAGTTATCTGTACCTGTTACAAGAGATAGTTAATAATATTATTACCTAAACAAAGACAAGATAGAATCCTAGATTCCCTACAGCCTACATAGTACAATGTGCAAAATTTTCAATGATAGGCATCGAATTAGTTCAGAATCTTTAAGTTTGATCTATTCAAGGACGGATTAGCCTAGCTATAATATTCAATGATTATACATGCATGGCATGATGCATGCACTATGAACATAGCATCGTGACTGCTAGAGCCACAATTCTCACTGTTCCATCAAATGCTGCTGGATTCAATGGCTTCCATCGAATAATTCCTCCCATGAAATGAGAAGAGTCAACTGGAAACACATTTCCAAGTGAACACACACACAAGAGCCACACAGCATAAGCAAAAATTGCTGCCATTTCTTTCAGTGGATAGAAAATTCAATTGTATGACAGGAAATGCCCTGATCAGTGTGGCCCCGCCCATCAAAATAGTGATCCAGGAGCATGTCGACCTTTACCACAAATCATACCTGGTCCATGATATTAAAATGAGTATTCACCATGCAAAAAATAAGGCAATGATTACTGTGGCATAGATTAATTATTATACAGTATATGTTTATCATGGTGGTAGCTAACTACAGACTAGCTATACCGGTATTACCGGTATTAAACTTAACTGAACAAACTGCACTACACAGTCATAATATTATTATTAAACAGTGACTAGCTAAATCCGTGACACTAGGCTACTCTGTACCAACTGAAAATTACATGAATACCACATTGAAACAATGACAGTAGCTGCTATCTGTAGAGATTTCAGGATAAGCGTGAGCAACACACCTGTTCATAAACATCCACCACTGTTCTGGCACCGCGACGAAATTAACTTAACTTACGAAGTGGTTGAGATGGTGAGGAGGTTAATAGACTCTCATGCAGTCTTCAGAGATCCCCTGGAGTGGGGTGCGTTATGAGTATGAAATGGTGAAGTGATGCATGGAGACTTGCATCAAACTTATTTGGAGTGGCCTTAAACTTACCATCACGCTAACCGCACTCAAATGTGAGAATATGGGATAGCGCTAACTAGCTACAACCAACTGGGTAGCTTATTTTGGATAGAGTTATAGTTTATGGAGTCAGCAAGATAGGTCAGTGGTGAAATAGCCTTGGTAGGTCTATGAATAATGAATGTTTATTGTTGACACAAGTTCACAATTTTAACACAAACAGTTTGGGACTAGAAATGTGATGGTCTCACTATGTCAATAGCTCATCCATTTGCTTTTGGCACAGCATCACATTGAACTTGTGGGAATATATTATATCTAATACAGTATAATAATATTATGTGACTTTGGATTAATTCATTACGATATAATAAATAGCTATATATAACCTTGATACCAGTCAGTATCAGAAACGTGTTGTGCATATAGGTGTGACTTTTTCAGTTTCACTGTTATCACTCACATAAAAGTCATGTGCAGCTGCTAGAAATCATTCACAAGTGATTAATATTAAATTTAATAGTTACTGTAAAAGACTTGTCACTAGCTATACACACAGAATCTGATATTAAGAGTGAGTAGGCTGTATCTGTATAATAATTATACCAGGTACTGTATATTAATCAAGCCTGTCCATATGCAATATTGTCACTGAGTTTCAACTGCACATCAGGCATTCCAGGTCTAGAAGCCCGAGGGACAACCTTGTCATAGACATCACTTGCTTCCGCCTCGATATTCACATTTTTCTTATAGTGAATTCTTTTTAAGTTACCACTTTGCCTTTGTCGCTCAAGATTAGCTTTCCTTTTGAGTAATGCAGAAACACAGTGATAAGTTATCAGACGAGAGAGGACTCCCACGATGAAAGCAAGTACTGTGCAGACCGTGGTAATGAGTATATTCTCGTTAGCCCCAGTTACTGTATTACTCTGCCTTAGTGAGTCTCTAGACGTAAATGTCCACAGAGTTGGATCTGTCAATGGAGGTGACTCAGCATGACAGAATAAGTCAGTACCAACAGCAACACCTGCATATATACACATGCATTAAAATTTAATAATGTACATGTGGTCACATATACAGTGTGTCACTTATGTAAGGGACCGATTAGAGGGGATTGCAGACGATCGTAGGAGTCTTGATCTCACGAATAAACTGAATAGATAATAATATCAAACGGCTATAACTCAATAATAATACTGCCACTATGACACGAAATAGACAGCTACACAATCACAGAGTTAACTAGAATAAGTTCAATAGGTCATAGTTCAAGGAGTTCATTAATGTTCTTACACCTCCCCTCCAAGCTCCTGTGGCGGATGTGCATAGGAGCTTGATATCCAACCGGTATCCTCCGATAGGTATGATGGTCTTTGTGTCACACGAGTAGACCGACGTATCAGAGAAGAGGGTGGTGTGCATGGAGGGTTTGGGGTGTCCTCCGTTGGCACTGGAGTTGGTGAAGTGATTGAGATGGGGCGTCGTTTACGAATGAATCGTCTGTTTCTTATGAAAACTGTTCCACTTTGAGTCTTTACAAAATATTTCCTGTACGGTCCGATATTCGTAACTGTCCCATACGTGTCCCACAGTTTAGTTGTTGGGTTTTGGATGGCAACATGGTTTCCCACCTCCAATTCAGGGAGTGTGTGTGCTTGCTGGTTATAGATTCGAGTTGAGTTTTCGTGTGTTTTCTGGGCTTTCTTGTCTGCCTCAATCGAAGATTTTTGCCATTCTGGAGCGAAGGAACGGCGGTGGGCTGGTAGAGTGTCTTGTATCGGGTGGCCATACAGTTTTTGGGCAGGGGACAACCCATCTTTTCGACATGGTGTATTACGATATTGTAACAATGCTCTAGAGAGTTTGTTCCAGTTAACTGAGTGGCCGGTCCAAGAGGCTGAGATAAGTTTTTTCATGGACTTCACGGCTGACTCTGCCTTACCATTGCTCTGTGGGTAGTGGGGTGATGACATTTCATGTGACACTCCCCAAGTGTGAAGAAAACTGGCGAGATGCTGTGAGGTAAACTGAGGTCCTCCATCGGACCACATCAAATCTGGAACTGCAGTACGGCAGAAGTGGTCTCGCAGTGAGGCAGAGAGCTTTGTAGCTGTCATATCTTTTCCGACTTCGATGATGTCGGGCCAGTCAGTTTTACAATCAACAATTATTAAGAAGTTACGTCCCCCAAAGGATGCGAAATCCACAGCGATTTGTTGAAAAGGTCTCTGTGGGGGAGGCTTAGTCAGCATGGGTTCTTTAGTTTGGGATGGCAAGCGATCCTGACAGGGTCTGCAACCCTGGGCAAAGTGCTCGATGTCTTGGTCAATGTTGGGCCAATAGAGGGTCAGGCGAGCTCTTGCTTGCGAGCGTGAGATCCCTTGGTGAGCCTCATGGAGTCGGCTGAGGATGGTGGGACGTAGACTGCAAGGAATGAATAACCGGCATCCGTAAACAATGAGGTCATCATCGATACTCAGGTGGTCTTTGATGCCCCAAAACCTTTTCAGTGATTCGGGGAGATCTGCTTTGGTGCTAGGAAATCCACGGAGGATGGTCTCTTTGAGAGCTTGATATTCGGTGTCTCGCTGCGCGTGTTGGCGAAGTTCTTGGAGATGGAGATTCTCGTGGTCAGGATCATGCTGAGTGGAGGAGCGAATTTGTGCAAACGACATGGCTTGGGTAGTTTCTCCTGCATCCATGTCCTGTTCTGCGAGCTCATCATTGCTGTTTGGTGCCGAGTGTGGGAAGCGTGAGAGTGCATCCGCAGCTTCGTGCTGGGAACCTTTTTCCCACTGTGTTGTGAACCTGTATGCCATGATGCGTGTTCTCAGGCGTTGTAGTCGTGGGTTTTCGATTTCATCCAGTCTGTGCGTGTTGAGTATGGGGATGAGGGGATTGTGGTCAGTGATGACGGTAAAATGGTCTATTCCTGCAAGGAAGATGTGGCATTTCTTAATAGCCCATGTCACAGCTAGGCATTCCAATTCGATTACGGCATATCGAGTTTCTGCATCAGTCAAAAACCTCGATCCAGCTTGTACGAGTTTCCATTCAGGTTCATTTTGTTGTGACTTTTGCATGAGGAGGAATCCTAACCCCAGCCTACTTGCATCTGTGTACAGACGGGTGTCCTTTGTAGGGTCAAAGTATGCTAGGGTAGGAGCCGTAGTCAGGGCCTGTTTTGCCTTGAGGAAGGCCTCGTCATGAACTGGGGTCCACAGAAAGTCGTTGCGTGAGCTAAGTAGTGGACGCAAGGGTGCTAGGACGTTTGAGACACTATTAGTGCTAGATGCAAGCTGGTTGACGAGGCCACAAAATGAGCGGAGGTCAGTGCGACTCGTCGGGGTTGGAAAGTTAGCTATGGCTGCAGTGATTTCGTCGCTAACCGAGTATCCTGTTTGGGTGAGTTGTAGCCCAGCAAATCGCACTTCAGTTCGACAGAGTTGGAATTTGTCTCGGTTCAGGGAGATGCCTTTCTCTGTGCACCGACGCAATATCTCTCGCACATGATCTATGTGCTGTTGTTTGTCCTGGTCATAAACGATGACATCATCAACTATCTTGCGGATGTTGGTAATTCCCTGAAAGGCTTCATCCATTCTTCGATTATAGTGTTCACTGATGGATGATATGCCGTAGGGTGCCCGCCGATACATGTAGCGTCCAAAGGGTGTAATGAATGTAGTTAGCCTTTGGCTAACCTCGTCGAGAGGGCATTGGTGGTAGCCCTTGAGAGCGTCAAACACGGTAAAATACTTTGCTGATGATGCCTGGATATCAGCAACAGCGTCTTGCGGGGTTATGGAAGGGTAGTGTTCTCTGCGAACGTACTTGTTCAGTTTGGAGAGGTCCACGCACATGCGGATGCGGTCTGTGCCTTTTTTCGGTGCCACTACGATTGGTGCACACCACTCTGTTGGTTCCGTTACTGGTGTGATGATCCCTTGGTCGACCAGAAGGTCAATTTCTTGTTTGAGTTTCTCTCGGTATGCAAAGGGGATCGTGCGTGGTGTGGATACGCAAAATGGTTTAGCCTCCTTTGTGAGAGATATGTGAAATTTCTCTCCCGGCATAGTGCGTACCTGACCATCGAAAACTTTTGGGAACTCTGCCATGAGCTCTTCCACTGTTGGTGTTCGTCCTTGTGGGGTTGATAGACGAGTCTGGCAGACAGTGCTATTTTCATGTGGCTTTGGATAGCAGCTTGGTAGGATGCCGAGCGTTTGTGCAGTGTCCCAAGAGATGATGGCGCCAGATATGGAAGGGTATATATGAACGTCCTTCTTCACCTTCCTGCCCTGTAGGCAGAAGGTAACTTTAGGAATTTTGCCGATAGGGTGGAGGACGGTACCGTTGATGGCTCTTGGGGTGATATCTGAATGGGCGAGATTGTCGAGGCATTCGCCAAGGGTTTGGACGAACAGGGGGCCTGCGGCGCAAATGTCGGCTCCTGAGTCTGGTAGGACTTCAACATAGGCTTGGCCGTACGGTGTGGTTGCTAGGATGTTGATTCGTGGAGCTGGGACGAAGGGGGCGTTGCCTAGGTTGGATAAGGTGGCTTGTGAGGAGTGGTCCGGTGGGATGCTTAGAGAGCCGGTTTGTGGGGGGTTGGTTTGAGGAATGGGCTTTGTCATGAGTTTTTGGCGGCAAACTCTCCCAAAATGGCCGACTTTCCCGCAGTTGCGACACGTTTGGTTAAAAGCGGGACAACTCTTTCTACCTCCAACGTGTAGGTTGCTTCCACAGCCTGGGCATGTTTTGGTCGGGTTGGTTGGAGGTGGTGGTCGGACGGCATTAATGGCAGGTGTTGGTTGTATGTGCTGTCTCGATTTCTTGGCAGACTCGAGAGCGCGGCACTTGGAGATCGCTTGCTCGAGAGTGAGGTCCTTCACTTGAAGCAACTCTTGAATTATTTCCCCATCCTGAAGTCCTTCAATAATCTGGTCTCGGATTGCTTTCTGGAGGCAGTCATTGTTACAAAAGTTGCAGGTTTTAGCGAGTTCGCGAAGACTTACAAGATAATCGTCGAATGTCTCACCGACGTGCTGAGCTCTTTGACGGAGGTTGCGTCGTTCAATGGATTCATTGACTTGTCCGTCGACATAGGATTTCAGGGCTGCGATGGTCTGAGCTTGATCTTTCTTTTGAGCGGTCGTCAGTCCTAGGTTGTTAACGATTTTTAGGGTTTCCCTGGAAAAGCAGAGTTGCAAAGCCTGTCTACTTGTTTGGCTGGGGATTCACCGCTAAGACCAGAGAGAGATCTGTAGGCCAGCCACTGCTGGTGCCATGCGTTGAAGTCGGTTCCTCGATCGGTATCGATGTCTAGCTTCGGTAGGTCGCCGGTTCGGAATACGTAGGCCATGTTCGATTTCTAATTAGAGAGCAGCTGTTCGCAGTGCCATGTAAGGGACCGATTAGAGGGGATTGCAGACGATCGTAGGAGTCTTGATCTCACGAATAAACTGAATAGATAATAATATCAAACGGCTATAACTCAATAATAATACTGCCACTATGACACGAAATAGACAGCTACACAATCACAGAGTTAACTAGAATAAGTTCAATAGGTCATAGTTCAAGGAGTTCATTAATGTTCTTACAACTTATGTAATATTTGCCGATATTATTATGCATGGGTTACGCGTACATCAACATACATGATCATAATAATATTCTATGTCATGCACACACAAAGTTAAACGTCATGCATGCACATACATAATACACATGAGTACACACACATAATATTATAATATTATAATATTCATTATTAATAGCTACATATGCATGTGGCAATATGTGGGCTAGATTATTATTCATGGCCGATAGCTGGTATTATTAACATTATCCTTTTATTTGTGACCATTGTTGTTATAATAATCTGCACACCCAATATCAAGTATTATAGTTAAATACAGATAATGCTGGCATAACAATTTCCTGCTGTTATCATCAATTGTTATTATAAATAAATTTAGTAAATCTGTACACACACCCTCCCAACACATACAACCTGTAGTGCACATACACTTCACTATGAAATTACCTGCATCAAACAGTACATAAAATGTTTGATTAGAGGGAAGCTGGCAGCTATTTATTTTGAATGTCAAAGTATGGCCGAAGCTGTCACTGGGCCCGGGGTAAGTAACAGCTGATGATGTTTTAGTATTGATTGAAAGGAACATCTCATCTTCTTCTTGACCAAATATCCTGACAAATGAGTCCCTTGTTGGTCTAGTGAACTGTATAATACAATATTATGAAGATCTTATTACCATGCAACAGAGAAGTACAGTTGTTTGTGCGCTTCCTATACCTTTTTGTTGAATTGATGCACATTAGTATTTTAAATGCTGCCCTCTCTCTCTTTCTCTCTAAACCACCCCCTGCATGCTCTTTCTGTATCAGCATGAGCTCTTCAGAACTCTCAACATATGCTTGTTCAGATCAATTGAGTTTACCTGCTTATTGAATTCAATTGACATCGACCAGTAACTTTGATTGGAAAAGATTTCACCCATGGGTGACATAGAACCTGGAACTATAGTTGGTGGTTCTGCCAGGAAGCAAACAAATTCATATTTCATGCTTCTAATAATAATAAAAGCTATAATGTTGATTGTACTCACTGCAAACCACTAGCAATACTATGCATCTTTGGGTTGACTGCAAGCTATTATATAGAAAGGTGATAATGACCATTAATCGTACAGTAGCTTTCAAGTGCCACTTACCCAATGTTATCCATTGCAGCAAAGCAAAAGATATTGGGCCCAAGTTGAGATTCAGCTGGTGTCCACATGATGTCCATCTGCCACTCCCTTGGATTTTCATGTTGACTTAAGTTAGACTTTCTCATCCCAAGTGGGGAAGCTGTAACAAACTCAGTGATGGATGTAGCGCTGGAACCGCCCGCTACCCTTGCTACGATTGTCGTGTTCCAAGATGTATTGAAGGGCACTTCAAAATAGGATCCATTCAATGGAGTGTCTCCCGGAACTAACCCTGGTTTACTAGAGCATGAACTAGAGGGAAATGATCGGACACGTACAATAAACTGAACAGGTACACTGCTCAAAGGTGTAGTGTCCGTTGAAGACATGAAATCTTCAACCTGTAGTGCTACTGCATAGTCACCAGTTGATAGACCGAAACCAGTGTATCGTAGTTCACACTGAGTAGCATAAGAGGGTGGACATAGACTGCATGCATGCATGCATTAGCTAACTATCACAACGTACATTTCTTCCATTAAGATTTGCTGGAAAGCTTCTGCAAACCCCTCCACACTCATTAAGGTAACTCTCAGCCCATCTGCAACATACATGATCACCATCAGGATCCACAACTGTACATGTCACGAAGATAAATTAAAATCGTAAATCACTATAATTAATTTTTAAGATAGTATTAGCAATTAATGTACTCCTGACTTATATGACTGCTAAAATTATCTAGCCTGTTACTAAGGGAATATAATAATACAGATCCTCTTATAGCATTCATATTCATACATTATACTTATTATGCAGTGAATCAGACACCTTCTTACAGCTAGCACAGCTGAAAAAAGGTGTCTGATTCACTGCATAATAAGTATAATTAATAGTGAGTACAAACCTGGTATTTTGATGGTGTGGCTGCATCCCTGCTGTAGTCGAATCAGTGGAGGTATGTTCACTACTGGTAAGCTGTTGACTAAACCAGTTTCCTCTCTATAGGTCAGATTACCCCTGACTCGAATCTCCCACCTGCTACCACCAGTAGCAAGAGATAGCCAAGCACTACTTGTATACCTATAATATGAATGTTAATATGTATACAGCTACACTATAGCACTAGCTGGTACTAGTATGAGAGCCTGGTAGTGGCATACATATACGATGATAATGTTACAGTGAAGAATCCACTTGCTGCCAGTAAAAATATACCAGAGCCTTACAAAGACAAAATAATCAATATTATTGCCTCTATGGGACTATAAGACTTACACAGCTTCAAGTGAAGGCCCAGTGAAGTTGTATTTATATGTTCGCTCTCCAGCACTCCAATTATCAGTTACACTGAAGTCAGTACAGTAGTATGAAAAGTCTTCAATGGTTCCATTTATACATCCACTCCGACATGTCCGACTCAGCTGACCTTCACCTTGCAGGAGAGTCTGAGCATCTATTGTTGCCTGTGTACACCTACCACCTGCATCTGTATTTCTTCTCCAAGCAACACGATGAGTTATCTGTACCTGCAACTGGCAAGAGACAATCACTGAAATCATGACTTGCTGAAACCTTAAGTGCAAAGAGTTAGACTATTTACCATGGCATTGCAAAAAGATTTGTTATCAGTATGGATAGGCATGAAGTTAGCTATATAGTTTGTTCCTTATTATTCAAAGCAGGGGACTTTCTTAGCATGCACTGTAAGTATTCTTAATTATAGCATCATAATTTTGTTGGTGACAGCTGCAGGATATTAAACATAGCCCAATTCTCACTGTTCCATCAAATGCTGCTGGATTCACTGGCCTCCATCGAATGATTCCTCCCATGAAATGAGCACAGTCAACTGGAAATACATTTCCAAGTGAGCATATACACAAGAACCACACAACATAACTAAAGATTGCTGCCATTTCTTTCAGTTGACACTGAATGATTCGCAGAAAATTGTATGACCGGAAAATTTCAATGGCCTGGTAAGTGTGGCCCCGCCCATCTAATGATCAATGAGCATGTCGACCTTTACCACAAATCATAGTGCGTATGAAATGGTGAGTGAGACTTGTTGCATAATAATTTGAGCTACACAAATACAAAAGTATACTGCTTCAATTTGTGACTAGCTACCTTAACTCATGGTTTTAACGACCATTTCCCCATCAAACTGGAGTGGCCTTAAATTTGCCATCATGCAAACCATGCTCAACATGCTCAACTTGAATGTGAGACTAGCTACAACTGACTGGGTATACAGCTAATTATCTATTTAGATAGAGTTAGCGTATGGAGTCAGCAAGCTAGCTCAGTGGTGAAATAGTGGCCATGGCAAGTCTACGAACAATGGTTGATGGCAGTCCACAATTTTAACACAAAGGGACTAGAAATGTGACGGTCTCACTATGTCAATAGCTCATTCATTTGCTTTTGGCACAGCATCACATTGAACTTGTTGGGAATATTATGATAGCCCAGAAAGGCCATTCTATGATTAATGCATAGAAAGAGCATTATGACAGGAAACTGGCAAAGGGTCGACAGCCATGCAGTTTACAAATCATGCAATCATAAACTGAAGGATAACTAGCTATCTAGCTACTAAATTAATACTTGATCTCATGACATTTAATAAACTTTTAATTTTTACACTACCTTTGCAGTAACCATGTATTGCCACATATTATTCACATGTACACGTGTGCGGGGTATGTGCTCTAGTAAATTTTGTGTTTGAACTTTAAATAGTTGCACAGCTTCAAAGGAAGGTCCAGTGAAGTTGTACGTATAATAATATGTTCGCTCTCTATAGCACTCCAGTTATCGGTTGCACTGAAGTCAGTACAGTAGTATGAAAAATTTCAAATGGTTCCATTTCATCCATTCAACATGTCAGCTGACCTCCACTCGGCAGGAGAGTCTGAGCATCACCTTCACCTGAGATTCTTACCCAAGCTACGAGGACCTTTAAGAGGAAATCACTGATGTTTTTTATTGGTCTAAACATTCAATGAAGGTGTAAGCTACAACACCCATTTGCATACAGCTTCCTCCATCCACGATAAAAAAAAATTTGACTGCATGTCCTTTAAAGTACTCTTGAGGATAAATTAATTGATGTCCTCAAGAGTACTTTAAAAGGACAGCCAACTTCCTTATGAGGTTGCTCTACTAGGTCTAGCTAGACTAAGTTGTTTAATGTTGCAGTAGTGTACTACTATTAACTTTAAAGTCTTATAATATCCATTGAGAGATAGATCAAAGTCTGCACTGCATAGCAAAGAAATTTTACTATTTATAATAGACACCCTGTATTAAATTTTATGCATCATAATTATATTATAGACTGCACTACAATCTGATCTATGGCAAACTAGCTAGAGTCCCATAATTCTCTCATGCATGCTGAATTGACTGGCCTCCATTGAATAGTTCCTCCCATGAAATGAGCACAGTCAACTAGTAACACATTCCAAATGAACACACAATTATTAAGAACTATTAAAATACTAATTCTATTCCATATTAATACTGAGCTGGTTAAACATTAAATTTGATTATTAAAGCCAAGTGACTTAAAAAATGACTTAGACATTGAGAGTGCTTGAATTATTACTGCTATAGAGTAGGATTGCCTAACTCTGTTCTCTTTATGCTATAAATCCGGTCATAAGGAAGCTTTGTTTCTTTAATATCATATTGGGGGATTGGCCACTCTAGAAATAATACCAATTGAGTCATAAAGTAAAGATAATCCACTTGCCTTAGTATGTACAGTGCAAGCAGAACGTGCACTTAACAAGATTAGTGCAAGGCCACAAAAC
Organism: Cliona cf. orientalis; assembly: GCA_963930775.1. NCBI lineage: Eukaryota > Metazoa > Porifera > Demospongiae > Clionaida > Clionaidae > Cliona > Cliona cf. orientalis. The sequence continues at coordinate 5,648,889 of OZ005689.1, read as the reverse complement.
AAAAAAAATTAGCTACAATGTACACTCAAACATAATTATTTTTGTGAGTCCAGCTTAACAAACTTTAACTTGCGACGTTTCTGTGTAATCAAGTACAATACTATAAGTAGCTACCCTCAATATCTCACTTCCATAAGGACTTACTTTGATGAAAATTTGAACAGCAATGACAACCATCACTAATAAGACAATGGATAAAACTGCAAATACTAAAAAAAAAAAAAAAAAAAGAGCGTATAAGAAAGAAGTCATTAATCTACTATAATATTATATGAAAACTTACACTCCAGCAGTGAGCCCTAGTATCAGCCTCCTATCGGGGTCAGTCGGAGTGGGGGTTGTGGTAACCACGTGTGGCGCAGTTGTTGGGCTGAAGGAGGCCGTACTAGTTCCCGCATGGCTCGAGGAGGAAGTGGAGTTCTTCGTGGGGGCAGAAGTAGAAGGAGGGTGCTTGGTGGCAGTGGAATTATGGTGAGAAGTAGATGTAGGCCTCGTTGCAGTAGAGTTTCTGGTCGGAGTAGAAGAAGGGCGCTTGGAGGATGTAGAATTAGTGGGGCCATGGTGATGGGACGATGTGGAGTTTTTGCTGGGAGAAGGTGAAGGAGATGGCTTGGTACTTGTAGTGGGATGGGGATGTATAGTGGTCGTTGTGTTTATCTTGGTGGGTGTGGTCATTGTCGGGTGGGCTGTCGATGACGTAACAGTTACATTAGGGAACACGGGCAAGCAAGCTCCACTGTATGGTAGAACAAATTGATACTGTAGAAAGGGCAAAAAAGACAGAGGGATAATGATATTACAAAAGTCAAAATATTATGGGCTCAACGATCCTGTGTGGCAGCCTGACAATTGGGTTGGAGAACAATCATTTTTAGACATGCTGAAGGAGTCAGATGTGGAACTGAGACTGAATACAACATTTATTGAAGGAAGTGCTGACATTAACACCACTGTTGACAGCCATGGTATGCGGCGAATAACTGCAATCAAGCTTGAATCTGGTGAATGGCTTGAGTGTCAGTATGTCATAATATTGATGCAAGCTATGAGGGTGAATTGATGATCGCTACAGGATATGTGAGCTACACATTTGGACGGGAATCCAAGCAACAATACAATGAATCATTTGCTGGAATTACAAACGGCTCAGCTGGCCAATTTAAACACCCTGTGAATCCATATCAATCTGATAATGTGACGTTTCTGAAATGGATTCAAGATAGATCAGATCCACGAGAAAGAATTGGAGCAGCTGATGACAATTTAATGGCCTACTCATTTCGTGCATGCTTGTCTAAAAACACAAACAATATGGTACCATTTGCACCACCACCGGGATATGATCCAGCAGATCGACTTTGAGCTACAAAGACGCTACTTATTGTCTGAAGGAACAAGTCCTCACCATCCATGGGGTAATCTTCAATACCACAGCTATCCTTCTAGTAAAGCAATGAAGTATGATGCTTGCTGTGGCATGAGCGCAGTTGGAATAGATGCTGTTGGACTGGCTATGGGTTATGTAAATGCAACTAGAGCTCAGAGAAAGGAAATTTACGACAAACATCGCTACTATGTACAGGGGATAATGTGGTTTCGGGCTTTGGGTTTGAGTTTGGGTTTGGGTTTTGATTTGGGTAATGCTACACAAATTTACTAAGCTATTATAGTGAATTCAAATTTTGCATTAAGATAGTGATCATGATATAGCATTGATTTAAACCAAGCCTGATGTCATAGTGACCCTTTACCATATTAAACATACGATGCTGTCCGATGGATGGGGCATAGATCTACATTGTGTCAGTGACATGACTCTGGCATTGCCAGTGGGGTGCACGTGGGTTCATTTCCACCCAATCCATGCACCTGTGCACCCATCCCATACATGTGTAGTTTAGTTGTTTACTTATAGCTACTTTTGATAACTTTCACCCAATTAAACAACTACCTAGAGACACCACTGCATTGTGTACTTCAGTAATATCATGTGGCATAATAATACATGGCTGGGACTACAGTACATGTAGCTACATTAATTTTGTTTACAGAGCTACCTGCAATGTATTATAGCTAACTAATGGGTGGCCTACATTACTCTTGGTTTACAAACTGACTACGATAGCAAAGTTTTGTTTACACACGTACTGCACTAAAAAGTTGAAAGGTATAATGTACTTAACTCCCATCGATCGGTGAGTTCAATGCATTCGATGAGTGCTGCCTATCCCAGGCTTGCAATCAGGAGTGATTTCTTCGTAGATATCAGCACTAGTCTCGAGCTCAGCCCCACTTTCACCCATTGATATCTGATAATGATCTGTGTGGTCACTTCTCTCTGAAATCTGCCTCAATGACACCTTACTTTGCCGCTTAGCTTTCCTTTTGAGTAGTGCACAAACGCAGTGTTCAGCTATCAGGCCACAGATGACTCCGAATAAGAAAGTAAGACTTAGTAATGTGCAGACTATGATAACGATAGAGTTTGCTAAGCACACCACTGAGGTTACTTCACTTTTTTCTATCTTAGGCTCAGTGTTAATATTGGGTGCAGTGGTACTCATTTGGCCATTGGTATCAGTGTACTCAGGAATCTCAAACTCAAGCGTCTCAGTGTGCTCGGTAGTTACAGGATCAGTGTGCTCAGTTGTTTCAGTATCAGTAGTGTGCATGGTAGTGTACTCAATAGTTGTGAAATCAGTGGTATATGTGTCAATGTGCTTAGCTATCGTAAATGTCCACACAGTTGGATCAGTCAATGGAGGTGACTCAGCATGGCAGGGTTCAGTACCAACGGCAACACCTGCAGAATGATAGTTAATACATGCACACAATACGCATACAGAGTAGCTACGTATACTGTACATGTAATAGGTTGTGTATTATGAATTATTGCAAGTATAATTACAATAATATTATTATAGTACAGCTTTGAGCAGTGTAGGTTTGATGACATTTCACTAATAATAATTATTTATTATTATTATAAATGTTATTTTTTCGAAATAAACTGGATTTGCACAACACTACCCATTCAAACATGTACTGATATCCTCAGGGATTGCATGCATGCAATAATTAAGGTATAGATACACAATAATTCACCTGCATCAAGAAGTATATAAAATGTGTGACTTATCGGAAGCTGGCAGATGTTCACATCAAATATCAGTGTATGGCCCAAAGCATCACTGGGATAAATAACAGCTGCTGATGTTCTAACGTTGATAGTAACCATCTCATTTCCTCCTTCAACAAACACCCTAATGTGCGTATTTCTAGTAGGTCTAGTGAACTGCATGTGTATGCAAGCATAATAATAATATTAGTATTAATTTCATGAGCTCTTGCAGAACTCTCAACATTATAATATGCTTGCTTTGATCAATTGATTACCTGCTTATCAAATTCAATTGACATTGACCAATGACTTTGGTTGGAAAGGATTTTGCCTGTGGGTGACATAGAACCTGGAAATATAGCTGGCGGTTCTGCTAGGAAGCAAACAAAATTCACGTTTAAACTTTTATGCTTCTAATAAATAACATTGATTGTACTCACTGCAAATCACTAGCAATACTACACATCTTTGAGTTGATTGCAATCTATAGAAGTTATACACATGCACGTTAATAATTAGCTATAGCTACCCGTCCCATTTACCCTATATTATCCAATGCAGCAAAACAAAATATATTGGTTCCAAATTGATATTCAGCTGGTGTCCATGTGATGTTCACCTGCCACTCCCTTGGACTTTCACGTTGACATAAGTTAGACTTTCTCGTCCCAAGTGGGGAAGCTGTAACAAACTCAGTGATGGATGTAGCGCTGGAACCGCCTGCTACCCTTGCTACGATTGTCGTGCTCCAAGATGTGTTAAAGGGCACTTCAAAGTAGGACCCATTCAATGGAGTGTCTCCAACTAACTCTGGTTTACTAGTCTAAGAGCATGAACTAGAGGGAAATGATCGGACACGTACAATAAACTGAACAGGTACACTGCTCAAAGGTGTAGTGTCCGTTGAAGACATGAAATCTTCAACCTGTAGTGCTACTGCATAGTCACCAGTTGATAGACCGAAACCAGTGTATCGTAGTTCACACTGAATAGCATAAGAGGGTGGACATAGACTGCATGCATGCATGCATTAGCTAACTATCACAACGTACATTTCTTCCATTAAGATTTGCTGGAAAGCTTTTGCAAACCCCTCCACACTCATTAAGGTAACTCTCAGCCCATCTGCAACGTACATGATCACCATCAGGATCCACAACTGTACATGTCACGAAGATAAATTAAAATCGTAAATCACTATAATTAATTTTTAAGATAGTATTAGCAATGTACTCCTGACTTATATGACTGCTAAAATTATCTAGCCTGTTACTAAGGGAATATAATAATACAGATCCTCTTATAGCATTCATACATTATACTTATTATGCAGTGAATCAGACACCTTCTTACAGCTAGCACAGCTGAAAAAAGGTGTCTGATTCACTGCATAATAAGTATAATTAATAGTGAGTACAAACCTGGTATTTTGATGGTGTGGCTGCATCCCTGCTGTAGTCGAATCAGTGGAGGTATGTTCACTACTGGTAAGCTGTTGACTAAACCAGTTTCCTCTCTATAGGTCAGATTACCCCTGACTCGAATCTCCCACCTGCTACCACCAGTAGCAAGAGATAGCCAAGCACTACTTGTATACCTATAATATGAATGTTAATATGTATACAGCTACACTATAGCACTAGCTGGTACTAGTATGAGAGCCTGGTAGTGGCATACATATACGATGATAATGTTACAGTGAAGAATCCACTTGCTGCCAGTAAAAATATACCAGAGCCTTACAAAGACAAAATAATCAATATTATTGCCTCTATGGGACTATAAGACTTACACAGCTTCAAGTGAAGGCCCAGTGAAGTTGTATTTATATGTTCGCTCTCCAGCACTCCAATTATCAGTTACACTGAAGTCAGTACAGTAGTATGAAAAGTCTTCAATGGTTCCATTTATACATCCACTCCGACATGTCCGACTCAGCTGACCTTCACCTTGCAGGAGAGTCTGAGCATCTATTGTTGCCTGTGTACACCTACCACCTGCATCTGTATTTCTTCTCCAAGCAACACGATGAGTTACCTGTACCTGCAACTGGCAAGAGACAATCACTGAAATCATGACTTGCTGAAACCTTAAGTGCAAAGAGTTATAAGACTATTTACCATGGCATTGCAAAAAGATTTGTTATCAGTATGGATAGGCATGAAGTTATATAGTTTGATCCTGGGACTTTCTTAGCATGCACTGTAAGTATTCTTAATTATAGCATCATAATTTTGTTGGTGACAGCTGCAGGGTATTAAACATAGCCCAATTCTCACTGTTCCATCAAATGCTGCTGGATTCACTGGCCTCCATCGAATGATTCCTCCCATGAAATGAGCACAGTCAACTGGGAATACATTTCCAAGTGAGCATATACACAAGAACCACACAACATAACTAAAGGTTGCTGCCATTTCTTTCAGTTGACACTGAATGATTCGCAGAAAATTGTATGACCGGAAAATTTCAATGGCATGGTAAGTGTGGCCCCGCCCATCTAATGATCAATGAGCATGTCGACCTTTACCACAAATCATAGTGTGTATGAAATGGTGAGTGAGACTTGTTGCATAATAATTTGAGCTACACAAATACAAAAGTATACTGCTTCAATTTGTGACTAGCTACCTTAACTCATGGTTTTAACGACCATTTCCCCATCAAACTGGAGTGGCCTTAAATTTGCCATCATGCAAACCATGCTCAACTTGAATGTGAGACTAGCTACAACTGACTGGGTATACAGCTAATTATCTATTTAGATAGAGTTAGCGTATGGAGTCAGAAAGCTACGTAGCTCGGTGGTGAAATAGTGGCCTTGGCAAGTCTATGAACAATGGGCTATTCCAGATAATGAGGATACACCCCTATGGAGGAAGGTTGATTAGTATTGTAGGGTCAAGATTTATGGTGATTTAATGAAGTATTGAGGGCATTTTTAAGGATTTTAATGAGGTATTGTAGGCACCATTGTAGATAGTAATGAAGTATTGAGGGGGCATGGCAGTGAATAATTGTATTGATGGAGTAACTGGTCAGGGTATGGAGGAATTACAATTAGTTTTGTAGGGTGAAATCGAGATTATTGATTAGTTTTATAGGGTAAAATGAGCAACTTGATTAGTTTTGATGGTTACTTTTGCACTTTAATTGGTATTTAGGGTAATGAACATAAATCTCTTCCTCCATAGGGGTGTACGCCTATTATCTGGAATAGCCCAATGGTTGACACAGTCCACAATTTTAACACAAACAGTTTGGGACTAGAAATGTGATGGTCTCACTATGTCAATAGCTCATCCATTTGCTTTTGGCACAGCATCACATTGAACTTGTTGGGAATATTATGGTAGCCCAGAAGGGCCATTCTATGATTAATGCATAGAAGAGAATTAAACAGGAAACTGGCAAAGGGTCGACAGCCATGCCGTTTACAATCATGCAATCATACACTGAAGGATAACTAGCTATCTAGCTACTAAATTAATACTTGATCTCATGACATTTTAATAAATTTTTAATTTTTACACTACCCTTGCAGTAACCATGTATTGACACATATTATTCACATATACACGTGCGTGGGGTATGTGCTCTAGTAAATTTTGTTTTTTTTTTAATAAATAGTTGCACAGCTTCAAAGGAAGGTCCAGTGAAGTTTTACGTATAATAATGTGTTCGCTCTCCAGCACTCCAGTTATCGGTTACACTGAATCGAAGTCAGTGCAGTAGTATGAAAAGTTTCAAATCATCCATTCGACATGTCAGCTAACCTCCACTCGGCAGGAGAGTTTAAACCCTTCACCTGAGGTTCTTACCCAAGCTATGATGACCTAGAAGAGGAAATCACTGATGCTTACTATTGTGTTTTTGTTGGTCTAAACATTCAGTGAAGGTATAAGCTACAACATACAGCTTCCTCCATCCACGACAAAAAATTGTTGAAAGTTGGCTGTCCTTTAAAGTACTCTTAAGGACATCAATTTTAAATTAGTTGATAGACACCCTGTATTTAATTTCATGCATCATTATAATAGACTGCGCTACAATCTGATCTATCAAACTAGCTAGATTCTCATAATTCTCCCATCATGCTGCTGGATTCACAGGCCTCCATCGAATAGTTCCTCCCATGAAATGAGCACAGTCAACTAGTACACATTCCAAATGAACACACACACATGCAATTATAATGAATTATTAAGAAGTACAAAAATACTAATTCTACTCCATGTTAATACTAGCTACAATGACATGACCTTGTATGCACAGTTTCAGTTATCGAGGGTATAATTATTGCTGGTTTAATACTGTACGTTTCCATATGCTACATTTTCTTCAAGTTCAACGTGAGTATTTGGTGTTGGATAGGGTGCCTTGTAGCGTGCAGCTGTGTTGACTTCTTCATAGAGCTCAGCTTCTTCCTTTTGTGCATGCATCCTTGAAGGTTGAGTTTCTTGCAACTGCCTGATTGTGCTAGCCCTCCTTGTCAGTAGCCAACGAATGCAGTGGTAGGATAGCAATCCACAGAAAACTCCCACGATGAAGACAAGCACAGTGCTGATTCCAATTATGATGTCCCCATTATCTTTCTTTTCTGCATAATAAATAACATTGTTATGTCATTGACAAGCCTTTAGCTAGAGTTGTTCCATTCAGGAAGCGATCTTTACCAGAAACTACACTGCTATTTAGCAATAATTTATAATCATTAGCAAAAATGGGTCCAGAGGAGTGTCAAGATTTCATCCAGTAGGGGGGGGGGGGGAAGGTTCTCCCCATCCAAAACATCCAACAGGTTCCCCCCCCCCCCCCCCCCCCCCAAAAAAGGAAGAGAGAAAAAGAAAAAAAGGGAAAGGAGAGAGAGATAGAGAAAGAGGTAGCTAGTGGGAGAGGGGAGTGTTATTTTTAACCCTCGCCGCAAAGCATAGGTGGATGGATTACTGCACCGATCGTTTAGTGATTTTTGTTCGTGCCGTCCGTTGCAACCCTCCTATATATGCTAAAATTACTGATAGTAAGGGTCGTCCGATAGAAAGTATGCATTCGAGGTATACCGGACACAAAGGAAAAGTGAGTCCTGCCCAATGGTGTAGTAGTGTGCAGCTGTTGCCCGTCTATGTTTACATGGCTCTTACCTCAGCTACATGACTGATAACAATTCCGTGCCTTTCTGGTCAGTTGTCAGTGCAGTGAAAGTGTAAACAGGAATGCAGTGGTTCTCAAGTGCATAATTGAGTTTAGGTTATCACAGACTGAGCTTTCCGTTTGTGTAATGACATAGCCAGGTGCCTTTCCCCTACTCCTAGATCATCATATGCACTGACTCTGAAGAGACTTGAACAGTACCATAACCATGTTTCAGGTGCAGGGTATGTTACATTGTAGTTCAATATTCCTGGTACTGAAACGTGACCAGCATAGCTATATACACTAGACCAAAATTGTGATTTCCTTCTGTAGTATTTATCAAAACATGACATTTTCTACATATACTTGTCGGAGGAGAGGGCAGAACTTTTGCTAACTTAAATGAAATAAGCAGAAAATTTGCTCTATTCTACACATTTCCTATATACCTGCACGAAATCCATATTTTCATCTAGTGATACACAGTGAGCCACGCTATACATGCGCATGACTCATGCATGCATGTAGCGGCGAGGGTTCTGCACTCAAGTGCATCCATTTGCGCTGTGGTGCAAGTGATCAGTAATAAGATAATTATTTAAGAACACTAGATGAAATCACGTAATACCTCACCTCAGTGATATCCCAAAACACAATGCATGGGGGAGGAGGGGGCACTAAATTTTTTTCCTTCAGATAATATAATATTATTATACTTATTATTGCAGCTATTTGCCAACCTTATGCCAACATCAATAATCAATCAATGACATACTGCTTGCTCAAAGCATGATACTGCATACATTATTACAGAGGAAGAGGGTACAGATGACTTTAATTAATAGCCTTGTTGAATCAGATGTTCCAGGCCCTCCCATATTACATATATTATATAAAAGCCTCACAGTGTATGCGGATGTAGCTATAGCTATGCATAGTTCAGTCTACCTCACCATACCTGCAGCTCCAGTGCTGCTGATGTTAGCACATCCATGACTGGCAGGATCAGGATTCCACAGTGAATCTCCACCACTGGAACACACTGACGTGATGGTTTGGTGTACAGAAATGCTCTCAGCACAGTGATAAACCAGTGATGATATTATGGAGTTATCTACGATGTGTAGCTCTAATTCAATGTCGGTCAGTTTTATGTTACCACAGGTGATGGTAGCTGAAAAAGAACATGATATTGTCAGTTTGATAATCTTTGGATTGAAATTTCAAGTTTAATAATTCCACATTGAAATACTAAGTCAGCTAGCAGTAATCCTGTACAAATTTAGTGTTTATATATGTGGTATAGCCATCTGCTGTATGTACAAATAGCTACATAAATAAGATAAACATCATGTTAAAAAATCTGTACTGATGTTTGGAATGGGTACAAATGAATCCATGGATACACATACATATACATACATTCCTTGTAGCTGTTTACTACAAATTAAAATCACAGGAAGTAACATGTACATGTAGCGCAAGTTCCTACGTATGACTACCATGCAGGCACTTCACTAGCTGGCCTATAGTGACTGAGACTGTCTACATCGGAGTAGCATAGCTATATATAATGTATGTCCATGAGCAATACCATAATAGGAGTGTTTTGAGGCCTTCTCATACACATTTGAACTACTAGTGAACCAGCACAAGCTCTTCCCTGGCGAAGGTGTCTACTAGTCAGTTGTGCAGAGGACAACGAAGATCTATGGGTCACAATGTCAACACGTCCCTTGTATTAATTATTATTGTGCTATGATGCATTTTAATAACATCTAGCTATTCTAGTCTATGCTGTAGATGCATACTCATTCCCAGTGGCACAGTTATAAAGCATTACCATAATAATAATATTATGTTACGACATTTACTCTTCTCAGTTCTGTAGCTAAGCATTAAATTTTCCTTTTATGGTCATATTGATAGCCATTGTAAAGGTTGTCACACTATAGTATGTGCACTGTCATCTTGTAGCTAGCCTGATGGGAATTCAGGCTAACCAGTTTCCTGCATGGAACCCCAAAAATATACCTTAGTGGATCCAGAGCCGCTACTGATCATAAAAATGGTATACGAATGCTTTTCTACCACAGAATTCGAAGGGCTTACTAGCTAAAGGAGAAGAGAGCAATCATAGCTAACTAAGAACCTGCCATTATTAAAATTGAAACAAAATTTCTCAATAATATGTGTAGACCACAGTGTTACTGTAAATCACTGTTAGCTACATACCCTCTTCCCATTTGGGGCCTTTATTTGTACTAAAAAGGGCTTTTATGCATGTCAATGGATTTCCTTAGTATAGATAAACAGTTCAAAATAAGTCCCAAAATAATAATATCCACAATGTGTGTGCATGTGTATATACTCTATTGTCTGATGCGTACATGCATGGATGCATAAGTGTGTCAATTATTATACAGATGCTATATACTTGCATGATTGTGCATAAAATTAATAGTAATAATATTATTTGAGTGCATGACTGTCTTACCTATGCTCCACGTAAGTTGGACAGGCTCAGCCACATTGCCTTCAATATCTGTACCCTGAATGGATAAACTGTAGCCTTCCAGGGAATATGAGAGCAAAACGGTGTTTTTTAAACAAGGGATTGTCGTGACATTGAGCATTGAAGGAGAATGCAATTCACAAATGGCAGAGGCATTTTCACTGAAATACCAACTAATGGATAAACCTTCATTTGACATAACTGGTGCTCTGAGCTGAACTTCAGGTGGAGTCACATCAGCTACGTGTACGTAGCAAAACAGAAACTACAGTAAATTAAATGATTTACATACTAAAATCTTGCCTATTATAAATGTCCACACAGTTGGGTCTTTCAGAGCTGGTGATTCAGCATTGCATAATTCGGTCCCAGCAATAATGCCTATAATACACAGGCCATGCATGATAATAATGCTGAGTACTCCAGTTAGCTATAGCTTGAATGTTCACTTACCTTGATCAAGTAATATGTAAAATTTTCGTTTTTCAGGAAAGTAATAATTTATACTGAATATCAGAGTTCGTCCCAGAGTGGTATTGCTAGGATAAATGACATCTGAAGATGTTGCAGCATTGATGGAGATGATCATTTCTCCTCCTTCATCAAATATCCTGATGAATCTGTCTCGTAGTGGTCTAATAAACTGCATGAATCATGAGATATAAATATTTCAAATCCTGCCCTCTCTCTCGCTCAAGCCCACATCTCCCCTCCTACTCTGTCTATACTATTTCCATCCTTCCCTTTCTCTCTCTCTCTCCAAGTCTTTCTCTTGCATTGACTTTTGCCTATACATGTAGTGACCGTGATATCAGTCGAAATCACATTACCTGCTTATTAACTTGAACAGACCAAGTGGAGTGATTAGAAAAGATTTCACCCATAGGTGACATTGTCGCAGGCAGTAATGTTGGTGGTGTTACTGCAGATATAAAATTGAACATGTTCCAAAATTTCTGCATTGATTTTATGTGCTAACCGCCTCCTAGAAAGGTTATGCAGCTTTGAGAAGACGATTGGCTGAAGTATATAAAATAATAATCCATACCACTACTGTAACAATCAGATGTATAATATATTATTATTATTATCATACTCTTCCTACTCTACCAAAATACTGCAATGGCATCATTGATATTTAATGTAGTACCCTGTATTATCGAGTGCATAGTAGCAGAAGATGTTGGGTCCTGAATGAGATGGTTGTGGCGTCCACGTGATAATCATTTGCCACTCTCTTGGATTAGATGGAACTAGCTCTGATAATCTCATCCCAAGTGGAGATGTTGTGACAATATCGACGATTGATGTAGCTGTGGAGTTGCCTGGTAGCCGTGCTGTAATAGCTGTACTCCAAGATGAAGAGAAGGGCACCCCAATGCACGACCCATCCAATGGAGTTGTACTAACTAGCTCTGGTTGGGTAGAGCACAACTGATTGGATGAGGGTGTGAATACATGAATGACAAATTGAACAGGTACACTGCTCAAGGGTGTAGTGCCCGTTGGCGATACAAAATCTTCAATTTGTAGTGCCACTGCGTATTTACCAGTTCGCAATTGACCAGTGGCTTGATATTCTAATTCACACTGTGATTGAATAGATAATCAGATACTGTGTTACTAAGTCTTGCTGTAATATTATCATACAAAACAGTGACATACAGCAGCTTCATCAAGACTTGCTGGGAAGCCTCTACAAACACCTCCACATTCACTGCGGGAGCTCTCAGCCCATCTGCAACGTACATGGTCACCATCAGCATCCTCAACTGTTAGTAAGTATGAAGCAACTATAATACAATGTGTATTATATAGCTAAGTTCATGGATGGGCACACAAACTTAAGCTGAATCATCTATCAGACTAATGGGCCAGTGAACTGTCACATGATGGGCCTTGTTCCACTTGTAGCTAAACACTAGCTAAGGGTACATTGATGTATGGAATGGATGCATGCGAATGAACCCACTGGGGATGCCACTGAGCAAGAGTACATTAAATTAATGCTTCTGCATGAGTGATACACACAGAATCAAATGTAAATTAAGGTCATCACGATTGTGACTGTACAAAATGTAGTCTTACTTGGTATTTTAATGGTTCGATTGCATCCATACTGTAAGCGAATTAGAGGAGGTACGTTCACCACTGGTGAGCTGTTAACTAAACCAGTGTCACTTCTGTAGCTCAGACTACCCCTGACTCGGAACTCCCATGAACTGCTGCCTATGATGAGAGATATCCAAGCATCACTTGTAAATCTGAAAATTCAAGAGTATGGCATTGTAATTGTAAGCTATTGGTTAACACATGTACTAGTATGACATTGTAATAGGGACCTTATAAGCCACACCCCTCCAACGGATTTAGAGATACATGCCAGCATACTATTCATACTTGTCTAAAAGTGATAAAAATTATTCCACCAGTTAGTTATTGAATAACTTGAATCATTGGTAATGTTATAATTAAAAAGAATCAGTGTAGCTCACCACTGAAAGTGGGAATGATCATGAACACATGCACCTTAATCTATAAGCTCCCCTCCCTCCCCCCAAAAAGTTGCCTCTGCACTAAATTTTATCAAACGGAAAAAAAAAAAAAAAAAATCATTCACACTGATAGAGAATCATAATGGAATTTTGCATAAAACATTCAAAAATATTATGCTAAAAAAGTTTAAATTTTGGCTCAAACTAGCCGATGCCCTAGATAATTGTACTAGTAAAACTTACACAGCTTCAAAGGAAGCCTGTCCAATGAAGTTGTATGTATACGTTCGTTCTCCAGCACTCCAGTTATCAGTTACACTGAAGTCAGTGCAGTAGTATGAAAAATTTCCGACAGTTCCACTACATCCACTCTGACATGTCAGCTGACCTCCACTCGGCAGGAGAGTCTGAGCATCTATTGTTGCCTGTGTACATGTACCACCTTCACTTGAGGTTCTTATCCAAGCAATACGATGAGTTATCTGTATCTGCAACAAGAAATAGTTATCAAATAATCTAAACCAAGAGTAGATATAGAGTCCTAGATTCACTATTAGTTTATAGCTAGTAGCTAGTGTGCATGATTTGTTGTTTTTTTTTAGCAAGCCGGATTAGCCTAGCTATGCAGGTATATGACCACGGATAGAAGCAAGGGACTTTCATAGCGTGCACTATGAATATAGTGTGGTTCCAGATCTGCTCTGAGAGCCCAATTCTCACTCTTCCATCAAATGCTTCTGCATTGACTGGCCTCCATCGAATAATTCCTCCCATGAAATGAGAAGAGTCAACTGGTAACACATTTCCAAGTGAACACACACACAAGAACCACAAAAACGTTGCTGCCATTTCTTTTAGTTGCCACCGAACGCAAAATTACCGGTTATTAATACTCTCGCTAGTATGGCCCACCCATCTAATAGTACCGGTAGTAACAGCTTTGTCGACCTTTACCATAATTACTAGTGACTATGTAGCCCCTCCCATTTCGGAGACAATATTCTGATATTCAACCTTTACCATGACATTCTTGAGTAGATATCTAGACCAGTAAGATAAATTTTAGTGATGAAATTATTTCACTTTTACCATCCAGCTGAGTTATGGGCGTTTTTACCGTTTATTTGGAGTTTATTAAAGTCTTGGATTGACTTTTAAATGCGCAGTTTCCTTGGCTGAGCTATTATAGCAAATTTTATACAAAATCTACAAAGCTATTACAAGTGGTATCAAATGCATTTATTACAGTGGATTCAAAGTCTTGAATAAGATATTGATCATAATTAATTACACAAACCAAGCCTGATGTCGCACGATAATGTACGATGCTATCCTATGGAAGTTAGCTTCTTAATTATTATCAGATGTGCATAGTAACAAATCAAGCCATGCATTAATCCACATATATTGTACGTGAAAGTGACGTGTCTCTGGTGTTGCCAGTGGGGTGCATGTGGGTTCATTTCCACCCAATCCATGTACCTGTGTACCCATCCCATGCATGTGTAGTTTTGTTGTTTACTTATAGCTACTTTCGATAACTTGCACCCAGTTAAACAACTACCTTTAGAGACGTTAATGCATGGTATACTTCAGTAATACCATGTGGCATAATTATAATATATGGCTGGAACTTATACAGTACATGTAGCTGCATTAATTTTGTTTACAGAGCTACCTGCAATGTATTATAGCTAACTAATGGGTGGCCTACATTACACTTGGTTTACAAACTGACTACGATAGCAAAGTTTCGTTTACACACATATTGAACTAACAAGTTGAAAGGTTAACTCCCTTTATATTAATCGGTGAGTTCAATGCATTCAACGAGTGCTGCCTATCCCAGGCTTGCAGTCAGGAGTGATTTCATCGTAGATATCAGCACTAGTCTCGAGCTCAGCCCCACTTTCACCCATCGATATCTCATAATGATCTGTGTGGTCATTTCTCTCTGATATCTGCCTCAATGACACCTTGCTTTGTTGCTTAGCTTTCCTTTTGAGTAGTGCACAAACGCAGCATTCAGCTATCAGGCCACAGATGACTCCGAATAAGAAAGTAAGACTTAGTAATGTGCAGACTGTGATAACGATAGAGTTTGCTAAGCACACCATCGAGGTTACTTCACTTTTTTCTATCTTAGGCTCAGTGTTAATATTGGGTGCAGTGGTACTCATTTGGCCATTGGTATCAGTGTACTCAGGAATCTCAAACTCAAGCGTCTCAGTGTGCTTGGTACTTACAGGATCAGTGTGCTCAGTCATTTCAGTATCAGTGGTGTGCATGGTAGTGTACTCAACAGTTGTGAAATCAGTGGTATATGTGTCAATGTGCTTAGCTGTCGTAAATGTCCACAGCGTTGGATCTGTCAATGGAGGTGACTCAGAATGGCAGAATGAGTCAGTACCAACAGCAACACCTGCAGAATGATAGTTATACAAATGCATACGCACACAATATTTATTATACTCTACAAATGCATACGTACAGAGTAGCTACAGTATATCGGCATGGTCATGCATTCTGAATTGCGAGTATATAATATTATTATATTTACAGCTTTGAGCAGGGTAGGTTTGATAACATTTCACTATAACAATAATAAACGTTATTTTTTTGAAATAAACAGGATTTGCACAACACTACCCATGCAAACATGTACTGATATCCTCAGAGACACACACACACATGCATGCATGCATGCATAATAATAATATTATTAACACAATAATTGAGGTATAGATATACACATAATTCACCTGCATCAAGAAGTATATAAAATGTGTGACTTATCAGAAGCTGGCAGATGTTTACATCAAATATCAGTGTACAGCCCAAAGCATCGCTGGGATAACTAACAGCTGCTGATGTTCTAGCATTGATAGTAACCACCTCATCTCCTCCTTCACCAAACACCCTGATGTGCGTATTTCTAGTAGGTCTAGTGAACTGCATGTGTATGCAAGCATAATAATAATTATTGCCTAACATTAAGTATTAATAATTGCACGAGCTCTTGCAGAACTCTCAACATTATATATATACTTGCTCTGAGTTTACCTGCTTATCGAATTCAATTGACATTGACCAATGACTTTGGTTGGAAAAGATTTCGCCCACGGGTGACATAGAACCTGGAACTATAGTTGGTGGTTCTGTCAGGAAGCAAAGAAATTCATAATATTATGTCATGCTCCTAATAAAAAATGTTGATTGTACTTACTGCAAGCCACTAGCAATACTATACATCTTTGAGTTGATTGCAATCTATAGAAGGTTACACATGCATTATCAATAATAATCATAGCTTAAGTGCAATTTACCCTATATCATCCATTGCAGTAAAACAAAAGATATTGGGTCCAAATTGATATTCAGCTGGTGTCCATGTGATGTTCACCTGCCTCTCCCTTGGATTTTCACACTGACTTAAGTTAGACTTTCTCATCCCAAGTGGGGAAGCTGTAACAAACTCAGTGATGGATGTAGCATTGGAACCGCCCGCTACCCTTGCTACGATTGTCGTGTTCCAAGATGTATTGATGAGCACTTCAAAATAGGATCCATTCAATGGAGTGTTTCCAACTAACTCTGGTTTACTAGAGCATGAACTAGAGGGAAATGATCGGACACGTACAACAAACTGAACAGGTACACTGCTCAATGGTGTAGTGGCAGTTGAACATATGAAATCTTCAACCTGTAGTGCTACTGCATAGTCACCAGTTGATAGACTGGAACCAGTGTATTGTATTTCACACTGCACGAATCAAGTAAGAGGGTTCAGTGAAGTGGATAGATTATACACTATAGTAATGCAACGCACATCTCTTCCGTTAAGACTTGCTGGAAAGCCTCTACAAACATCTGCACACTCATTAAGGGAGGTTTCAGCCCATCTGCACCGTATAGGGTCACCATCAGCATCCTCAACTGTTTATTTTAATTATAGCTAGTAAACATTGTTTGAAATAGTAACTCTATAGCTGAATCATGAATCCTGACATTAATTTTGGGGTTGGATATTGTGACGGCTAAGATTGCAATAACTGTAACACTTGGTTTATCTTTACAGCATTTATATATGGAATATCAATCAGTAACCATGTATAATTGTACTATAGAACCAGCATTATTATAGACTGCATGCAGTGCAGCTGAATATTAATATTATTATTGAGTACTATAAACATAATAATTATAGCTACCAGGTATTTTGATGGTGTGGTTGCATCCCTGCTGTATTCGAATCAGTGGAGGTATGTTCACCACTGGTGGGCTGTTGACTAAGCCAGTGTCCTCCCTGTAGGTCAGATTACCCCTCACTCGGAATTCCCATTGTTGATTTATACCAGTGACAAGTAATATCCAGTCACCACTTGCAAATCTACATGTATTATAAAATAATTATTATAGCTAATGCTGTTAACTGCCAGTATGGACTGTTATGTTATGAACCACTTAAGCTTGCTACCGTTAAAAGTATCATGCAGAGTGTATAGACATGCAGTATAACTAGGCATAATGCATGAACAGGACTGAATTTACGCAGCTTCAAATGAAGATCCAGTGAAATTGTACATATATGTTCGTTCTCCAGTACTCCAATTATCAGTTACACTGAAGTCAGTGCAGTAGTATGAAAAGTGTCCGACAGTTCCACTACATCCACTCTGACATGTCAGCCGACCTCCACTCGGCAGGAGAGTCTGAGCATCTATTGTTGTCTGTGTACATGTACCACCTTGACTTGTATCCCTTCTCCAAGCAATACGATGAGTTATCTGCACCTGCAACAAGAGATAAATAATCTATAAACCGAGAGTAGACGGAGTCCTAGATTTGCTATCAGCTAGCTAGTAGTGTGCTAACTATACTCTTGATTTGTTTCTTTTTTATTAGCAAGCCGGGTTAGCCCAGCTATGCAGGTATATAACCATGGATAGAAGCAGGGGACTTTTATAGCGTGCACTGTGAATATGATTCGATCTGCTCTGAGTGCCCAATTCTCACTGTTCCATCAAATGCTGCTGGATTGACTGGCCTCCATCGAATGATTCCTCCCATGAAATGAGCACAGTCAACTGGAAATACACTTCCAAGTGAACACACACACAAGAACCACACAGCATAAGCAAAAGTTTCTGCCATTTCTTTCAGTTGAGACTGAATTATAGTTTGCAGAAATTGTATGACAGGAAATGCCCTGATCAGTGTGGCCCCGCCCATCTAAAAATTAATAGTGATCCATGAGCATGTCGACCTTTACCACAAATCACACCTGGTCCATCATAATGAGTATTCACTATCTATGCAAAAATAAGGCAATGATTAGAGGCCCATATTATTACTGTGGCATAGATTATTACCCCGCGCGCATGCGCAAGGGGGTAAAGTGGTAATCGGTCGTGTCGTTGTCGTTGTTGTTGTTGTCGTTAGCACAAAAATCGCCATATCTCGAGGTCTAGGCACCTGAGCGACTAATAAGCACAATGAATCAGTCGCATTTGGCGAAAAACGAGCTTCAGTGTGCCTCGAATCGAGGGATATGGTCCACGAGCGTCATAAATAGTGCCTTTTTGTTAGCCTTCGTAACCACGCCTATCGACAGTGCCCACTCTATGCATTATGCATACAGGCCTTGTGCTTTCTGCTCATGCGCATAGCATTGAATAATTATGGATGGTAAAGGTCGTCAATAATGGTAGTGGATCACGTTTGGCGGACTGGAATGCAAAGCCCCATCGAATCAGAATGTAAGATAACTATATCTACCTAGTCTAGATCTGGTGCAGAGAGAGATTCAATGATATTTTGGCTGATATCACCAAGAGCCCTATATTATACAACCAGGGCTTATGGGGTCTATATTAAAATCCTTGATATAACCAAGCAACAACAAAAGCAGACCTATAGATTGCGCAATGTGCGCGCGGGGTATGTGCTCTATAGAGCTCTAGTTACAGTATGTATACCATGGTGGTAGCTAACTACAGACTAGCTATACTGGTATTAACTGAACTGAACAAACTGCACTAGCTACACAGTAGATGGTAAGATTAATAGACTCATGCAGTCTTCAGAGATCGCGTGTTTTACCCTGGAGTGGGGTGCATTATGAGTATGAAATGGTGAAGTGATGCATGGAGACTTGCATCAAACTAATTTGGAGTGGCCTTAAATCTACGAACAGGCAAATTACACTCAAATGTGAGATTATGGGACAGTGCTAACTAGCTACAACCAAATGGGTATAGCTAATTATCTATTTGGATAGAGTTAGTGTACGGAGTCAGCAAGCTATACAGCTCAGTGGTCAATTGGTAGGTCTATGAATAGCTAATGAATGTTTATTGCTGACACAAGTCCACAATTTTAATACAAACAGTTTGGGACTAGAAATGTGATTGTCTGACTGCCAAGTAAAAGTAGCTGCTACCTCTTTTCTTCCACCACAATAAAAATATTAATTATTAATGCATAGAGAGAGCAAAAAATAGGAAACTGGCAAAGGGTCGACAGCCATGCAGTTCACAATCAATCATAGGCTGAAGGATAACTAGCTATCTAGCTACTAATTATTAAATTAATACTAGATCTTATGACATTTTTAGATCCTAGTTGTAACAAATACTGTTATCTGATTGGTCAGGAGCAGGTATCTACTTCTCATATAAACCTGTAAAAAGCTCATATAAACCTGTAAATTTTTCATATAAACCTGTAAAAAATTGTTGCCTATGGTTAGGATTGGGCATTGTTGCTAGGATCTAAAGTTGTTAGACTGTCACACTGTTTAGTCGGTTTCTACATGATTTAGAAGACCTCAGGCTCAGTAGAACCCTCGCTTCGCTCGGGATTCTACACAGAGCCCCTGTCTTCTAAATCACATAGAAACCTCCTGAACAGTGTCTAACTATTATTTATAAACTTTTAATTTATATGCTACCTTTGCAGTTATGTATTGCCATAATATCATTCACATGTACATGTGTGCGGGGTACGTGCTCTAGTAATTTTTGTGTTTGAACTTTAAATAGTTGCACAGCTTCAAAGGAAGGTCCAGTGAAGTTGTACGTATAATAATATTAAGTTCGCTCTCTAGCACTCCAGGTATCGGTTACACTGAAATCAGTGCAGTAGTATGAAAGTTTCAAAATTTAATGGTTCCATTTCATCCATTCAACATGTCAGCCGACCTCCACTCGACAGGAGAGTCTAAGCATCACCTTCACCTGAGGTTCTTACCCAAGCTATGATGACCTAGAATAGGAAATCACTGAATCAGATGCTTGCTATTGTGTTTTTTGTTGGTCTAAACATTCAATGAAGGTAGCTATAAGCTACAACATCCATTTGCATACAGCTTCCTCCATCCACGATAAAAAAATTGGCTGTCCTTTTAAGTACTCTTGAGGACATCAATTTTAAATTAATTGATGTCCTCAAGAGTACTTTAAAAGGTCAGCCAACTTTCTTATGAGGTTGCTCTAGGTCTAACTAGTAGTTTAATGTAGCCATGCAGTGTACTACTAAGTCTTAATAATTGGCAAATGTATCCACCGAGAGATAGATCAAAGTCTGCACTGCATAGCAAAGAAATTTATTTACAATAGACACCCTGTATTTAAATTTATGCATCATTATAGACTGCACTACAATCTGATCTATCATACTAGCTAGATTCCCATAATTCTCCCATGCATGCTAGTTCCTCCCATGAAATGAGTACAGTCAACTAGTAACACATTCCAAATGAACACAAACGCACACACAATTATTAAGAACTACAAAAATTAATACTAATTCTATTCCATATTAATACTAGCTACAATGAGTCGAGACATGTATGTATATACTTTCAGTTATCGAGGGTGTAATTATTGCTGGTTTAATACTGTACGTTTCCATATGCTATATTTTCTTCAAGTTCAACATGGGTGTTTGGTATTGGATGGGGTGCCTTGTAGCGTGCAGCTGTATTGACTTCTTCATAAAGTTCAGCTTCTTCCTTTTGCACACGTATCCTTGAAAGTTGAGTTTCTTGCACTGAAGGCCTTGTGGCAGCCCTCCTTGTCAGTAGTAAACGAATGCAGTGGTAGGATAGCAATCCACACAAGATTCCCACGATGAAGACGAGTACAGTACTAGTGCTGATTCCAATTATGATATTCCCATTATCTTTCTTTTCTGCACAATTATAACGTAACATTTTATATTATGTTAACTCGCTTCACCTCGAGAATCACTACCACCAAAGATAGTTAGTTGTATTTGGTAAATGATGGCGGGGCTGTGTCTGCATGCCGTTACACAAATGTACCCGGGCACCACCTGGACCCTGCGTACCATTTGCTACCCACCAGTCAACTTCTCCGACAGGGACCATCAGTCTACACCCTGCTGGTGCCCGGGTAGACTGCTGGTTAACTCAAGTGGGGCAATGAGCACCCCATTATTGACATACCAGAATCTATTCAGCCAACATTAGCTACCACCAAATTGAAGGGACATAACAGTCCCTTGCCGTCACCCAATTGAAGGGACATAACAGTCCCTTGCCACCACCAATTAGAAGGGACATATCAGTCCCTTGCTGCCACCCAGGAGGTACAACCACCCCTTGCCACTCCCAACCAAGTTATGGGGTGCCTGATCCCTTACCATACCTACCAATACACGGGAGTGATGTCGGGGAACAACCCCAAATTATCACCCCAGTGATCAACGATCCCCACATCACACTCACCTATTCTTTGCCTACCCAGCAAACTATGTACCCCATAACGAATTATTACAATGACATCAAGACTTCGATATCCTTTATGAATGCATCCCCAGTTCCAAATCTGAGCACCCTTGTTGTTAACATGAACTAGCCCATCAACTGTTACCAGTTCTGAGTCGTATATTATTGTATTAGGTGATTCATTTAAACATGCATTTCTTGATGGTGATCCATTGATCGAGCTATCCTTATACTAATTTGAATATTGTATGTACAGTGTGAATGTATCAATAAAAGCACAGTTTCAATTTTGAGAAAATCAACAGAAAGGACCATTTCTATTTATTACCTCAATATCCAGCTGTTGTGCTTTCTACAAAATTAATTGTTGTGAATATACATGTACCAGAGTAGCTATTACCACAAACACAGTAAATCCACTACACATAGAGTACATTGCATGGTACATAATAATATTTATACTACAAACTACTACTTTTATACTATAATATAGTTGTGAGTGTACTTGTAGCAAACCATAAACACAGAGGCAGCACATTACATGCTATACATGTAGAAACAAAACAATCCCAAACAGTCCCTTTTCTCATATAATTATAGCTGGTCAAATTAATTTTAATAATCATGCCAGGTATATAATGCCTAAAATCATTTTACTTGATGCATTCACATATGGGAGAAATTCATCTTATCCACTATCCTCATACTATAGGGGGTGGGGGAGGGTGGATAATCATCGCATTACTGCCTGGGTAGTTAGCTAATTCCTGCACCTACTCAAAAAGCAAGCGTAGGGATGTATAGTGGATGTGATTACTATACTTGTACATAAAAGTCTCACAGACTGAGTGTGGATGGAGCTATAGCTATGCATCATTCAGTCTATCTCACCATACCTGCAGCACCAGTGCTGCTGATGCTTATGCATCCATGACTTGCAGGATCAGGATTCCACAGTGAATCTCCGCCACTGGAACACACTGAGGTGATGGTTTGGTTAGCAGAGATGCTTTCAGCGCAATGATAAACCAGTGATGATATTATGGAGTGGTCTGAGGTGTGTAGCTCTAACTCAATGTTCGTCAGTTTTATGTTGCCACAGGCGATGGTAGCTGAAAAAGAACATGTCAGTTTAATAACTGAAGGCAATCTTCAGATTGAAATTTCAAGGTCTGCTATGGAAAGTGTAATAATTCCACGTTGATTACTATAATTCTGCACAAGTTTAATGTTTATCTATGACACTGTGGTGTAGCCATATCATCTGGGGTGTGTGCAAATAGATACATAGGTAAGATAAACATAAACATAAAGTGTGTTATGATACAAAGTTGTTTGATTTTCAATATTAACATCTAGCTATCTATAGCTAAATATAGTATATGCTGTAGATGCATACATGTTTTCCTCATTCCCAGTGGCACTATTGTAAAACATTACCATAATAATATTATGTCACGTATAACATTTGCTCTTCTCAGTTCTGCAGCTAAGCATTATGAATTTTCCTTTTATGGTCATATTGATAGCCATGGTAAAGATTGTCACACTAGTATGCATGTGCACTATCATCCTGTAGCTAGTCTGATGGGAATTCAGTTTCCAGGAACCCCAAAATACACCTCAGTGGAGCTGCTACTGATCATAAAAATGCTATACAAATGCTTTTCTTAGACTACCACAGAAGGGCTTACTAGCTAAAGGAGAAGAAGGCAATCATGTGTTACAGTAACTAGGAACCTGCATGGCACTATTAAAATTGAAACAAAATTTCTCAATAATATGTGTAGACCACAATCACTGTATTGCTGTAAATCACTGTTAGCTACATACCCTCTTCCCATTTGGGGCCTTTATTTGCACTAAAACAGCTTTTACACAATGTCATGTCAATGGATCTCCTTAGACTAGTATAGACAAACAGTTCAAAATAAGTCCCAAAACAATAAATTAAATATCCATAATGTGTGTGAACATGTACACTCTATTATCTAATGCACACATGCATGGATGCATAAGTGTGTCAATTATTATACAGATGCTATATACTTGCATGATTAATACTGTGCATAAATTATGATAAACAGTAATATTAGAGAGCATGACTGTCTTTACCTATGCTCCACGTAAGTTGGACAGGTTCAGCCACATTGCCTTCAACATCTGTACCCTGAATAGATAAACTGTAGCCTTCCAGGGAATATGAGAGCAAAATGGTGTTTTTCAAACAAGGAACTGTCGTGACATTGAGCATTGAAGGAGAATGCAATTCACAAATAGCAGAGGCATTTTCACTGAAATACCAACTAATGGATAAACCTTCATCTGACATAACTGGTGTTCTGAGCTGAACTTCAGGTGGAGTCGCATCAGCTACGTGTACGTAGCAAAACAGAAACTATATTAATAACAGTAATGATTTACATACTAAAATCTTGCCTATCATAAAAGTCCACATAGTTGGGTCTTTCAGAGCTGGTGATTCAGCATTGCATAATTCGGTCCCAGCAACAATGCCTATAATACACAGGCCATGCATGATAATAATGCTGAGTACTCCAGTTAGCTATAGCTTGAATGTCTGCTTACCTTGATCAAGTAATATGTAAAATTTTCGTTTTTCAGGAAAGTAATAATAATTCGTACTGAATATCAGAGTTCGTCCCAGAGTGGTATTGCTAGGATAAATGATATCTGAAGATGTTGCAGCATTGATGGAGATGATCATTTCTCCTCCTTCATCAAATATCCTGATGAATCTGTCTCGTAGAGGTCTAATAAACTGCATGAATAATGAGATATAAATATTTCAAATCCTGCCCTCTCTCTCACTCATTGACAAGCCCACATCTCCCCTCCTACTCTGTCTATACTATTTCCATCCTTCCCTTTCTCTCTCTCTCTCTCTCTCTCTCCAAGTCTTTCTCTTGCATTGACTTTTGCCTATACATGTAGTGACCATGATATCAGTCACAATCACATTAGCTACCTGCTTATTAACTTGAATAGACCAAGTGGAGTGATTAGAAAAGATTTTACCCGTAGGTGACATCGTCGCGGGCAGTAATGTTGGTGGTGTTACTGCAGATATAAAATTGAGCATGTTCCAAAATTTCTGCATTGATTTTACGTGCTAACCTCCTCCTAGAAAGGTTATGCAGCTTTGAGAAGACGATTGGCTGAAGTATATAAAATAATAATCCATACCACTACTGTAACAATCAGATGTATAATGTATTATTATTATTATCATACTCTTCCTACTCTACCAAAATACTGCAATGGCATCATTGATATTAATTTTAGTGTAGTACCCTGTATTATCGAGTGCATAGTAGCAGAAGATGTTGGGTCCTGAATGAGATGGTTGTGGCATCCACGTGATAATCATTTGCCACTCTCTTGGATTAGATGGAACTAGCTCTGATAATCTCATCCCAAGTGGAGATGTTGTGACAATATCGGTGATTGATGTAGCTGTGGAGTTGCCTGGTAGCCGTGCTGTAATAGCTGTACTCCAAGATGAAGAGAAGGGCACCCCAATGCACGACCCATCCAATGGAGTTGCACCAATTAGCTCTGGTTGGGTAGAGCACGACTGATTGGATGAGGGTGTGAATACATGAATGACAAATTGAACAGGTACACTGCTCAAGGGTGTAGTGTCCACTGGGGATACAAAATCTTCAATTTGTAGTGCCACTGCGTATTTACCAGTTCGCAATAATTGACCAGTGGCTTGATATTCTAATTCACACTGTAATTGAATAGATAATCAGATAATCAGATACTATGTCTTGCTATAATATTATTATACAAAACAGTGACATACGTACGGCTGACTCATCAAGACTTGCTGGGAAGGCTCTACAAACCCCTCCACACTCACTGCGGGAGCTCTCAGCCCATCTGCAACGTACATGGTCACCATCAGCATCCTCAACTATTAGTAAGTATGAAGCAACTATAATACAACGTGTATTAGCTAAGTTTATTCGCAACTTTTTAATTAAAACTAGTATTATACGGATGGGCACAAAAACTTAAGCTGAATCATCTATCAGTCTAATAGGCCAGTGAACTGTCACATGATGGGCCTTGTTCCACTTGTAACTAAACACTAGCGTAAGGGTACATTGATGTATGGAATGGGTGCATGCAAATGAACCGACTGGGGACGCCACTGAGCAAGAGTATAATAATATTAAATTAATGCTTCTGCATGAGTGATACACACAGAATGAAATAAGATCATCACGATTGTGACTGTACAAAATGTAGTCTTACCTGGTATTTTAATGATTCGATTGCATCCATACTGTAAGCGAATTAGAGGAGGTACGTTCACCACTGGTGAGCTATTGATTAAACCAGTGTCCTCTCTGTCTGTCAGATTACCCCTCACTCGGAATTCCCATTGTTGATTTCTACCAGTGACAAGTGATATCCAGTCACCACTTGCAAATCTGCATGTATTATAATATTATTAACAAATGCTGTTAACTGCCAGTATGGACTGTTCAAGTCTGAACCACCGGCTACCGTTAAAAGTACCATGCAGGGTGTAGGCATGCATGCAGCTAGGCACAATACATGAACAGGACTGAACTTACACAGCTTCAAATGAAGGTCCAGTGAAGTTGTATATGTATGTTCGTTCTCCAGCACTCCAGTTATCAGTCATACTGAAGTCAGTGCAGTAGTATGAAAAATTTCCAATGGTTCCACTACATCCACTTCGACATCTCAGCGGACCTCCACCACTCGGCAGGAGAGTCTGAGCATCTATTGTTGCCTGTGTACACGTACCCCCTTCATTTGTATCCCTTCTCCAAGCGATACGATGAGTTATCTGTACCTGCAATAAGAGATAGTTGATAATATTATCTAAACTAAGACAAGATAGAATCCTAGATTCCCTATCAGTGTTCTCCCCAGCATATACCTAAGGCATGTCGGCCCAACAAGCCTTCAATTCAGAATTCCCTTTGATGTGGGAATAGTGCTAATCCATAAGCTTTAATGTGGCCACAGTCTCCACCCAAGCTATGCCCTACTATCATGCCTTAAATGTTTCATGGGGAGAATACCGCCTATTATAGCCTATAATTTATAGCACAATGCGCAAAATTTTCAGTGATAGACATCAAATTATATAGTTCAGAATCTATAGAAGTTTGATCTATACAAGGGATGGATTAACCTAGCTATAATATTCACAATTCTCACTGTTCCATCAAATGCTGCTGGATTGACTGGCCTCCATCGAATAATTCCTCCCATAAAATGAGAAGAGTCAACTGGTAACACATTTCCAAGTAAACACACACACAAGAACCACACGGCATAAGCCAAGGTTGCTGCCATTTCTTTCAGTTGACACTGATAGGAAATGCCCTGATCAGTGTGGCCCCGCCCATCTAAATAGTGATCCATGAGCATGTCGACCTTTACCGCAAATCACTCCATCATAATGAGCTAAATAATCAGTATGCTATATAAAATAAGGCAATGATTAGAGGACCGTAGTACTGTGGTATGGATTATTACAGTATGTATACCATGGTGGTAGCTAACTACAGACTAGCTATACTGGTGTTAACAGAAACTGCATCACACAGTGACTACGTATAAATCCGTGACACTAGGCTAGCTAGTCTGTACCAACTGAAAATTACGTGAAAACCACAGTAGCTGCTATTTTTAGAGATTTCAGGATAAGCGTGAGCAATACACCATAAACACAATGATCCACCACTGCTGGCATGAAATTTTGCAGTCTTCAGAGGTACGTTTTATATACCCTGGAGACTCCAACTTGAAGTGGGTTATGAGTATGAAAACTAATGGTGATTCAAAGTGATGCATGCATCAAACTTATTTGGAGTGGCCTTAAATTTACCATCATGCAAACCGCACTCAAATCTGAGATTATGGGACAGTATTAACTATAACAATTGGGTAGCTAATTATCTATTTGGATAGAGTTAGTGTATGGAATCAGCAAACTAGCTCAGTGGTGAACTTTATAATAGCCTTGGTAGGTCTATGAATAATGTATATTTATTGTTGACACAAGTCCACAATTCTAACACAAACACAGTTTGGGACTAGAAATGTGATGGTCTCACTATGTCAATAGCTCATCCATTATTTTGCTTTTGGCACAGCATTATATTGAACCTGTGGGAATATAATTTATAATATTATCATCTAATACATGTACAGCATAAATATAACTATGTGACTTTGGATTAATTCCTTATGATATATAATAGCTATAAATAACCTTGATACTAGTCAGTATCAGAAACATGTTGTGCACATAGGTGTGACTTTTTCAGTTTCACTGTTATCACTCACATAAAAGTCATGTGCAGCTGCTAGAAATCATTCAACACAAGTGATTAATATTAAATTAGTAACTGTAAAAGATTTGTCTACTAGCTATACACACAGAATCTGATAAGAGTAAGTAGGCTATATATATCCGTATAATAATTATATCAGGTACTGTCACTGATAATCAAACCTGTCCATATGCAACATTCTCACTGAGTTTCAACTGCACATCAAGCATTCCAGGCCTAGAAGCCCGAGGGATAACCTTGTCATAGACATCACTTGCTTCCGCCTCGATATTCACATTTTTCTTATAGTGAATTCCTTTTAAGTTACCACTTTGCCTTTGTCGCTCAAGATTAGCTTTCCTTTTGAGTAATGCAGAAACACAGTGATAAGTTATCAGACCAGAGATGACTCCCATGATGAAAGAAAGTACAGTGCAGACCGTGGTAATGAGTATATTCTCGTTTGTCTCAGTATTTTGTGAGTCTCTAAACGCAAATGTCCACAGATTTGGATCTGTCAATGGAGGTGACTCAGCTCGACAGAATAAGTCAGTACCAACGGCAACGCCTGAATAATGTGCATGTGGTCACATACAGTATCACACACATAGTTACCGATATAATAATATTATGCATGTATTCTCAACACACACTAATTATTATTATAATAATATAATATTATGTCATGCGGACATGTGCATACACATACTCATAATATTATACTGTTAATTAACATCAATTGTTATTGTAGACAATCACAAATTTAGTAAACCTGTACACACACCCTCCCACCACATACAATGTAATAATTATGTGGACTATTACCTGCATCAAACAGTACATAAAATGTCTGATTGAAGGGAAGCTGGCAGCTATTTATTTTGAATGTCAAAGTACGGCCGAAAGTGTCACTGGGTCCGGGGTAGGTAACAGCTGATGACGTTTTCACATTGATTGAAAGGAACATCTCATCTTCTTCTTGACCAAATATCCTGATAAATGAGTCTTTTGTTGGTCTAGTGAACTGTTACAGTATACTGTTATGAAGATCTTATTACCATGCAACTAAGAAGTGCAGCTGTTTGTGCATATCCTATTAATACCTTTTTGTTGAATTGAACAGACCAAATCCCTTGATTTGTAAGAATTTCACCCGTAGGTGACATTGAATTTGGAACTATCATTGGTGGCTCTGCCACTGTAACAACACTCATGGATATATGATTTAATTATAACAACAAAACTACATACCACTGCTTACTTACCACAAATGAACAATGTTACACATCTTTGATCAGACTGCAAACTAATAGCAATTAACGTAAATTCATTCAAGTGAATCGTGTGCATGCATGTACATTGAATCTGGTCACATACCCAGCACTATCCAGTGCAGTAAAGCAAAAGATATTTGGTCCACCAAATTGAGACTCAAGAGGTATCCATGTGATTTTCACTTGCCACCCCCCTGGGTAGTAATCGGATCGAAATAGTTCAGATTTTCTCATCCCCAGTGGAGAAGTTGTAACAATTTCACAGATGGATGTGGCCATAGCACTGTCTGATACTCTTGCAATAATCGTTGCATTCCAAGATGTGTTAAAGGGCACACTAATACAGGCTCCATCAAGTGGAGTGGGGCCAACAAACTGTGGTTGAACTGCACACGTGCACAGACTAGAGGGAATTTCCTGGATACGTACAATGAATTGAACAGGCACACTACTTAAAGGGGTCGTATCTGTTGGAGAGGTGAAATCTTCAATCTGCAGTGCAACTGCATAGTCACCAGGTGCTAAACTTGAGCCATTGTATTCTATTTCACACTATGGTGGTGAGGGATAGATTAAATATTATACGTCATGATTATTATTTTTACATAATAGCAACTATATAGAACTTGCTTACCTGTCTATCTTTAAGAGTTGCTGGAAAGTCTCTGCAGATCCCTCCACACTCATTAAGGGAGATCTCAGCCCATCTGCAACGTACATGGTCACCGTCAGCATCCCCAACTGTTTTTAAGAAAAACATGTCGATATTATTTTAACGAATGTGAGTGATTGTTTTGCTATAGTTCATTAATTATTATTGCATTTTGTGACACTTACATAATTATGTACATGTATATACACTACAGTAACTGTAATACCATGCAATGAATGATAGTTGTGCTATAACAAACATTATGATATCACTTTGAAATCCCTAGTGTAAGACTATAGGCTGTAAACTGTGAGATACTCTTAGCGGATGATGCATTGAGCGATATTGTGATAATGAGTGCAGCTACCTGATACTTTGATGGTGTGGCTGCATCCCTGCTGTATTCGAATCAGTGGAGGTATGTTCACCACTGGTGGGCTGTTGACCGAGCCAGTGTCCTCTCTGTAGAGGAGATTACTCCTGACTCGGAACTCCCATCCGCCACCACCAGTGACAAGAGATATCCAGGCACCACCTGCAAATCTGAATAGATTAATGTTAATAAAATTGATACGCTAGTAGCTACTTAGCAAGAGACTATATCTATAGTTAATTGTATAGTGGTAGACTCGATAATAATATTATTGGTTTTATTAACCCATGCTTATAATTTACAAGAGTTCAAAGGACTGTATGACACCAAAGTTGTAAGTAAATATTTTCTCTCCAGTGCTCCATCCATCAAGCATGCAAAATCAGTGCAACTTAAGGTAGAGGCTCCGATAGTTCCATTGCAGCCACTTTCACACTGTAATCGCCCCACACTGAGGGTTGCTGTATTGATTGTTATCGGATTACAGGTAGTATGTTTGAGAGTGACACGATGAGTTATTTGTACCTATAGCAATGGACACAAATAATCATGAGTCAAATTGATAATACATGGAGCTACATATCTTCGCCAGCTAGCTAGGTATGGCTGCATGATCTCACTCTTCCATCAAAAGCTGCTGGATCCACTGGTCTCCAGTGAATGATTCCTCCCATGAAATGACTGCAATCAATTGGCGTAACATGAATTCCAAGCGACCAAACACACACAGCTACCACTGGCAACCACATAGCCATCTTCTCTCGCGCGCGGCTAGCCACACTTGTTTGGCATACTATACGGTGCAACCAAGCAAGAGAGCAAAACTTTTTATTTCAGAATTTGAGCCTTTTTTGACTCATAAAATAAAATCTATTATAGACAAGAGTTTGAAATTTGGTGCCAAACTTCTTCAACATAAACTCTACATAAATTTTAAATTATGGGATGTAACCATGATTACTTCCATTTTTATGGCTTCATAAGATAACATGGCTCTCCAAAATATGTTAGGCACATTAAATGAGTATTGTTTTCAGTTAAGGGTGTGCGCTCTACCCAGTCATGCACATCCATATGAAGTTAATTGGACATGAGTGTAGAGGCTGTGCAGTGCATTGCTAACTAGATATTGTTCTAAAATCCCTTTCGGAGGGCCAAATATGTTAGGCACATTTTTTCCTATTTAGTTCTAGTTAAGAAATTCCACTTGGTGGGCTGATAGCACTTGTAATAAAGTTACTAAATCCCAAATTTGAAGTCTTGACTCCTTACCACTTCCAAGATATAGCCACTTTTATCCAAAATCAGTGAAAAATCTATGAAAACTGGCCTGCACATATGTGGCTTCTGTACTAGCTATATATGGGAAATTTGCAATTTTGTAAAACACAATAAAAATGATTGTTGTGGCCATTTTGATATCAAGTGGGTCTGTCTATATAGTTTTTAGCCCAAAAATATGGTTTAAAAAGTTTTGCTCTCTTGCTTGGTTGCACTGTATATATGCGCATGCGCATGTGGGTGGGGCTAAAGTAATACGCAGCCACGTCAGGGCGCAAAAAGTAAAAGCGTGATAAAAATATTGGGAGTCATTCCCCACAGGCCAGGGTCTAATCATTTTGTCATATAAATATTGTATATGCCGCTGAATACCGATAGTGATATAAATTAACAGATTTTGTCATTAAATTTTGTACTTAATTAAATACCGGTAATTACGATATTGTGCAACACTATTATGTGGCTACACAGTCATCACTGAAGAAGAGATACTAGTATTAAAAGTATTAATGATATTATGTGAATATTGTACATTAAAACTGCCCTAGATATTAGTACCGTATAGCGGGAAATTTTTGTTGGTGCTAATTTTCGTATGATTGACCAAAACACCCTTAGAATAAATTTTCGTATTTTTTAATTTCGTATGCTTGCTGTGGGAGATTGCGCGCATGCGCAGCTGGTAGTATGTGCGGTATGAGGTAACGCTAGCATCACTGACTTCCTTGATCGTAGCGGGGCTAATCGATGCTGATAGTGGTCCACTGGGATCAGAAAGGTCACTCCATTTCGACGCCTTGGCAAAGAACCGATAAAAAGGAACCGTTCAGTAAGCTAGGCTTGCATTTAGCACCTGCTATATACTAGCGACAGCGTGTGGCGCGTACAGGTCAAAGGTCACGCACGAAAGGAAAAAAAAAAAAATTCACACGTTCAAATTTTCGTATAAAGGATGGAGCATACGAAATATACGAGAATTAGCACCATACGAAAATTTCCGGCTATACGGTATTCAATAAGTGATTGAATCAAGTTTACTTACTCTGTCAGGTTGAAAAATTAATGTTTAATTTTGCCCACAACTAACTAAGCACTCAGACTAAGACTAAGATAGTAACAGACTAAAGAATTTGGTATAATAAATTGCTCTTAAGTTATAGTATCTGTATATAACATTCCTAGCCTACTAGTAGTGAGTTCCATCTGAGAGTGGGGCACCTTCACCTGACTACTGCGATGATCCATGACCTCATCATTGATGGCACTTAGTCTTATTTCATGTTGCTCTATGTTCCTTTTCCTTTTATACTCATTGGCAATCACTAGCTCACGGGTGCATGGTCCCAAGGATGAAAGCAAGTATATAGGCCTACTGTTCAGCCTGTGATAATTATGATAGAATAAGTGTACTGGGGATCTATGACACTGTGTTCGACAATTATTGTAAATATCCACAGAGTTGGATCCATTATTGAATTAAAGTGACTCGGCGTAGCAAAATTCAGTACCCACAGCAACTCATGTAGCTACAGAAGAAGACCACACTGGTTTGTTGAACCTACTATGCAATATTATTATAATTATGTATGTACAGTAGATTCTGGCCCATGCAGGATTGAGGTGCAGTGGTGGTGGCTCTGCATGTATATAGGGAATTGAGGGGTGATGGATAATTATGGGAATTTTGGGAATAATCATATAGTTATTCCGTCTCTATACAAAAGTCCCATAGACTAAGTGTGCAATTATTTTCTTAATTGCACACTTATTTGCTTAGTAATTGCACACTTACTGACCGACAGCGGCGCGCGCTGGACCAATCAGATCGCCCGTATGATCATAGCAACAAGCACCAGCCCAGCAACGGCGCGGTCGGAACGAGTCCTTGAATGGCGGATAGCTGAGCTGGCCACCATCATTATGATTGCCATGGCGTTGTGGAGATCGACAGAGAAGGCTTTGTAGAAGTCATCGAGCTAGACCCTTCCTCTTTCGCTTGTATCTATGCGTCTGCTCTGCTGTCAGAATGCTGAGCTCTAGAACAAGCGAGCGAAACGGCGCCCTCGATCGGACCGACTCATACTATTCCTCGTGGATGCATAATTATGACAGTGAGGCGTGGTCAAGACTTCAGTTAGCACAATAGCTTCTTGTGATTATTGAACTTGTCGACCACTTACCAACACTGACCTTACAGCAACATTCTTGTGGTTGGCCAGTGTGCCTCAGCTACAACAATGGCTGCCCCACAGCTCCTTTGCTAACTGTACTATATGATTAATATGCAATCACATGAATTCTCGTGCAATTGTGGGAAATAATTGCACTCGTTATGTATTAGAAGGATAAATTGCACTCGGCTTCGCCTCGTGCAATTACTTTCCTTCTAATACATAACTCGTGCAATTATTTCCCAAATTGCACTCGAATTCATGTGATTACCTATACTAATAATATGGACAACAGCAAACTATTTTCCTATACGTGTAGTATAGGAATGAATGATATATAATATATTATTATAGGTGTAATGTATAACTTTTTCTGAATCAGTTTCACTGTTATCACTCACACAAAAGTTATGTGTAGCTGCTAGAAATCAAGTGATTAATAATCGTACCATACTAAATTACAATATATAATAACAAAATGATTTTCAGAGTCTACTATACACACAGAATCTGCCAAATAATATTAAGTAGCTACGCGTAGGATATATCAGTATAATATTATTATTGTTATTATGAAATGAGCACAGTCAACTGGAAATACATTTTCAAGTGAATACACACACAAGAACCGCACAGCATGAGCCAAGGTTGCTGCCATTTCTTTCAGTTATCACTGCATGCTAAGTTTTTTTTACTATGGACAGGAAATGCTCTCGTTAGTGTGGCACCGCCCATTTAACATACTGGTTGTCATTGAGTATGTCGACCTTTACCACAAAGCATGGACTGTCGCCCACAAAGGCACTCGCTGCGGGCATTTCATACAGTGGCCCAGAAGTGCACTCGGCTCAATCCTGATTCTGATTCTCCGACTTGAGTTTGATTTTGATTCTGATTCTCTGACTTGATTCTGATTCTCCAATTTGATTTTGATTTTAATTCTGATTCTCCAACTTGACTCAGTTTTGATTCTGATTCTCTGAGTCAGACTTGATTAACTTGATTATTTCTCTGATTCAATTCTTATTTAGATTTTTACTTCGATTTTGTAAGTGGATTCTGATTGTCAATCGGGAATCCTCAATGGGGGGTGTATGCCTATTAAATGGAAAAGCCCAAATTTACTGGTTTTTAGCAAAGCAAGCCACCTATTAATGTTTTTCAATGACATACATGCAATTAAGATATTAACCCACTCACGGTAGATGATTCTTTTTCCGTAAGATTTTACTCCACTGCCATAGACAGTAACAAGACTGTCTACATGGAATACCTACCTCTTACGCTATTATACTGCAGTAGGAAATGTTAATGCTGTTGTAAATATCTGTTATCCTTGTGCATTCACTTTCTTTGTTTACTTGCACCCAG
Source organism: Cliona cf. orientalis (assembly GCA_963930775.1). Classification (NCBI taxonomy): domain Eukaryota; kingdom Metazoa; phylum Porifera; class Demospongiae; order Clionaida; family Clionaidae; genus Cliona; species Cliona cf. orientalis. Next base: position 5,613,401 of record OZ005689.1, on the reverse strand, counting down.
GTAGAAACTACCTAGAGACACCACTGCACCAGCCCTGTGCCACCAATGGCATGCATGTGATCATGATGGTAGTCTATACCATGAGCATGATGAATCCTCGAATAAATCTTGACTTACATGAAGGCTCGCCCCACACAGATGATTTTCATCACCACTATAGTAACCCAAAGCTGGCTACTGACTGAAGGGGAGGGCTGAGGAGGGGGGGGGGGGGGGGGGAGAGTTCTGGGGGAGATGCACCCTTACACTGCTTGTGGCCCTAATCCAGCTGCCATTCTGAAAGGACAGATAGCTATTATTTTGAGTCACCACTAGCTTGTAGAATAAGAATCAAGTTAGAGAATCAGAATCCGCTTACAAATAAGAATGAAGTCAGAGAATCAGAATCAAAATCAAAAATCAGAATCAAGTTGGAGAATCAGAATCCATTTACAAGGGATCTAGCTAATTTTAAAACAAGAATCAAGTCAGAGAATTCAAATCAGAATAAATCAAAATCAAGTTGAAGAATCAGAATCACATCGGAGAATCAGAATCAAAATAGAAATCAAGTCAGAGAATCGGAATCAGGATTGAGTTGAGGACCGAAATGAGTGCACTTCTGGGCCACTGTATGTTCCTGAATACGCTACTTTATATCATAGCACACATAAAAATTGATAATAGTATTATAGCTAGACTCTTCTTCATAGATTCATGTTTCCTCAACTCTCAAAGACATCATAATGATGATAATTAAAGGCTAATTACCATAAGGGAACCAGGACCTTCTGAATTCTAGTCAGACACTCTTACCAAATGAGCTACTAAGCCCTGATGGCAGCGGAATGTAGCATAGGTGGTATCAGGAGTAGATTAGATACATCCTAGGAATGAATTCAATACTTAGGCCAAAAAAACATTTGTATACAGTGATTCCCATCTGTGGTTAGTAAATTTTTTCATCATTATGGGGCTACCTTCCTGTGGTGGAGTGAGATCCTCCCATATGACAGCACTGCCCTCAGTGTTGGCAGTGATGGCCAGCTGTATCTCATGCAGGAATGAACACAGATTGAGTCAACACTCCAAGCGGCTTGTACTTGTATTATAATATTATGATATAGTGACAGTGGCATGGATTACACCATCGATATCATTGCAGGGTATATAACTGTAACTGAACTGAACCGGAGCATTCCAGCCTCAAGCTCGGTAGGTGGGATGGCGAGGAGATGATTTGTGAAGCAAATAGTTTATTATTTTGCTGCCTCAGTAGCTAGAATATTTGCCTTAGTCAGTATATTGTCCCCATGAAGCTGTGTGGCAGTAGAGGAGGAGCTGTCGATTAATTTGTCGCTGGAGCAAGCTCGTGACATGCTACCGCCCATGTTGTTGGCTGGGGGATGACACCTGTGACACCCTTACCACAGAATCATACACACCACACTCAATGTACATGTACAAACCAGATACTATAAACTAATCATTACTGCAATGTGCACCCATGGCACTCAGTAGGCAACTAGCTATTTGGAAAATCTCTCCCTCCCTTATACTCACCAGCTGATGAATGTTGTAGTAAACTCAACTTGTTGATTATGCAAAGGAGTGAACTCAGACTATACTTATTGACTGTAAGGGCTACGTATAGGCTGGTTGTGTTAATGCTATGAGACTATGCGTCTATGCTCTATAAGTATAGGTAATAGTGAGGTTGTATGTTGAATTTGGGTAAAATAGCACTCTGAAATAGGTATTAATTTTGGTTCAAAAATTGTACGAGGGATAGCGAGTACAATTTGATGAACCAAATGCCTATTTCAGAGTGCTATTTATCCAAATTCAACATACAGCCTCACTATCACAGGCTAATAGTATACATACAAAAAGTCAGATAGGTATTTCAACTCAGAGTGGTATTTCAAACTCAGGTGCCTATTTCACTTGTAATACTTGTAATTGATATACAAGATTTGTACACATCAAAGTACAAGTATACTAATAATTAGCTATTAATATGTACCATATTTATTATTACGTCTACTACAAGCAGGTTGAATCAGATTGAGTTCTACAATAATAATATTATAGTACCATGTATTATACATCGAGTTCTGCTATTACAATCAATACTGTCCATATGCAACATTGTCATCGAGACTCATCTGCACATAGGGCATTCCAGGTATAGGGACAATCTCGTCATAGAGTTCATTTGCTTCCGCCTCAGTATTCACATAGTTTAAGTTATCACTTTGCTTGATGTTCAATGAGGCCGCACTTTGTCGTTCAGCTTTCCTCTTGAGTAACACAGAAACACAGTGATAAATTATCAGACCAGAGATGACTCCAATGATGAAAGCAAGTACTGTGCAGACCGTGGTAATGAGTATAATATTACTCTCTTGTTTATGAGTATCACTCTGCCCTCGCGTATCTCTCTGCTCTACAAATGCAAATGTCCATAGAGTTGGATCCGTCAGTGGAGGTGACTCAGTATGGCAGAATGAGTCAGTACCAACAGCAACACCTGCATAAAATAGTATAATGTGCACACAATGTCATGTGTAATAATTATACATGTATATACATGCATACACACACAATCATACATAGTAGCTAACAATTGCCTAGGATCACAAACAAAATATTATAAAGCCTGGACCAGGTATGTGCACATAATAATTAATATTATACTTCACTATGATGCATTGAAATTACCTGGATCAAACAATATATAAAATGTCTGATTGAAGGGAAGCTGGCAGATATTTATGTTGAATATCAAAGTACGGCCGCAAGTGTCACTGGGTCCGGGGTAGGTAACAGCTGACGATGTTTTCGCATTGATTGAAAGTAACATCTCATCTTCTTCTTGATCAAATATCTTGATAAACAAGTCCCTTGTTGGTCTAGTGAACTATACAAAGCATGGCAATAATATTATTATGAACAGCTCTTATCATAATATACCATGCAACTATAATATTATAAGAATGCAATTATTACTATACCTTTTTGTTGAATTGAACAGACCAAAGACCTTGATTTGAAAGGATTTCACCCATAGGTGACATTGAATCTGCAACTATCATTGGTGGCTCTAATACTGTACTCACTGCACAAAAATATTTAGCTATAACAACGAAATCATTCTAGCTATAGAGTAATGCTTACTGCCAACGAATAATGTTACACATCTTTGATCAGATTGTAAACTATATAAATAATAATATAAGTTCATTCTGTATAGATCTATTGTACGTTAAATCTGGTCACATACCCAGCATCATCCAGTGCAGCAAAGCAAAAGATATGTGGTCCGAATTGAGACTCAAGAGGTGTCCAAGTGATGTTCACTTGCCACCCCCCTGGGTAGTAGTCAGATCGAAATAGTTCTGATTCAGATTTTCTCACCCCCAGTGGAGAAATTGTAACAATTTCACAGATTGAAGTGGCCATAGCACTGTTGGACACTCTTGCGACAATCGTCGCATTCCAAGATGTGCTCAAGGGCACATTAATACAGGCTTCATCAAATGGAGTGGGGCCAATAAACTGTGGTTGATCAGCGCACGGACTAGAGGGAATTGCCTGTACACGTACAACGAACTGTACAGGCACACTACTTAAAGGGACAGTATCTGTTGGAGAAGAAAAATCTTCGACTTGCAGTGCAACTGCGTAGTCACCAGGTGCTAAACTTGAGCCAATGTATTGTATTTCACACTATTGTGGTGAGGGGTAGATTATACGTATAGCAACTCTAGTATAACTTGCATGCTTACCTCTCTACCTTTAAGAGTTGCCGGAAAGTGTCTGCAGACCCCTCCACACTCATCAAGGGAGCTCTCAGCCCATCTGCAACGTACATGGTCACTGTCAGCATCCCCAACTGTTAAGAAAAACATGCATGCATGACATTGTCGATATTATTTTTTTAAGGGATGTGATTGTTTGCTAAATAATAGTTAGACACTGTTTAGGAGGTTTCTACGTGATTTAGGAGACAGAATTAAGGGCTCTGTGTAGAATCCTGAGCAAAGTGAGGGTTCTACTGAGCCCTGAGATCTTCTAAATCACGTAGAAACCTACTAAACAGTGTCTATTAACTAATTTAGATCCAGCAACAATGCCTATAGGCTTTGCAAATAAATAATTGCCTAACAACAAACTATAGCCATAGGCAAACAAAATTTACCAGGTTTTTTAAGGAGCTTACAAAGTTTTTATGGGGCTTACAAAATCAAGATATTTTATGAAGGATAGATGCTCAGTCAGATCACTGTATTTGTTACAAGTAGGATCTAATAATTATTATTGCATGTTGTGATACTTACACATGTACACTACTGTAATACCATGTAATGAATGATAGTTGTGCTATAATATTATGGTATCACATTGAAATCCCTAGTATAAGACTATAGGCTGTAAACTGTGAGATACTCTTAGCTGATGGTGCATTGAGTGATATTGCGATAATGAGTGCAGCTACCTGATACTTTGATGGTGTGGTTGCATCCCTGCTGTATTTGAATCAGTGGAGGTATGTTCACCACTGGTGGGCTGTTGACTAAGCCAGTGTCCTCCCTGTAGGTCAGATTACCCCTCACTCGGAATTTCCATGGATGATTTATACCAGTGACAAGTAATATCCAGCCACTACTTGCGAATCTACATGTATTATAATAATATTAGCTATAGAATGCTGTTAGCTAACTGCCAGTATTGACTATTATCACTGGCTACCGTTAAAAGTACCATGCAGGGTGTGGGCATACAGTATAGCTAGACATAATGCATGTAGCTAGGTCAGATTACCCCTCACTCTAGTCTGAACTCCCAGTTGGCGCTAACTAATCTTGAACTTCCATGAAGAGTGATATCCAGTCAGCATGCACCTACAAACCTATAAGTACACTCAGAGTAGCTACTAGCAAAAGCATAGTAGTGGTTATCATGTGGTATTATGTACCAATGCATGGTAGCTATAGACTGAGGCTTACAAAAGTTCGAAGTAGGACTGTGCAACACCGAAATCGTAAATTAATGCTTGCTCTCCAGTACTCCATCCGTCAACCATGCCAAAATCAGTGCAAGTTAAGGTAGTGGTTCCAAAAGTTCCATTGCAGCCACTTTCACACTGTATTAATTGCCCCGGGGCCAGCCTGAGGACTGCTGTATTGATCGTCATCGGATTACAGACAGTATGATTGATAGTGACACGATGAGTTATTTGTACCTATAGCAATGGACACAAATAATCATGAGTCAAATTTGATAGTACACTGTGGAGCTAGCACTATGGCCACATAGCTAATAATATTTTCGCCTGATCTCACTCTTCCATCAAAAGCTGCTGGATCCACTGGTCTCCAGTGAATGATTCCTCCCATGAAATGACTGCAATCAATCGGCGTAACATAACTTCCAAGCGACCAAACACACACAGCTACCACTGGCAACCACATAGCCATCGTCTTGCGCAGCTAATCACGATACCGTAGGCTAAATTTACTTGTTTATACGTTTTGGCATACTATGCGCATGCGCATGTGGGTGGGGCTAAAGTAATACGCAGCCACATCTCCTGGATCTGGGCGCAAAAAGTAAAGGCGTGATAAAAAAATTGATATTGGGAGTCATTCCCCACAGGCCAGGGTCTAATCATTTTGTCATATAAATATTGTATATGCCACTGCCTACTTCCTACACCTACTTGTGGATTGGAACTACTGAGTCACACTATTAAACCCTGCAACACAACATCTTGCCAACCAGATCTAGATCTAATAGCTATGTGTGTCTGTAGTTTATCGACCCCCAACTCCGAAGCTTCTGTGTTAGACGAGCTGTCTACCTATCTTGAATCAATCAATTGTGCCCAATTAAAAAATTTCATTGTTAGCTATTGGCGACTTCAATATCGACATAACATCTGGTTCACATTCTGATTCCATTGTATAGTAAACTTTACTCTATAATGTCAATAGCTACTCTCATTAACTCAAATGGTTCACGAGCCCACACATGTTCATCACAATGGCACCGCCAGCACTATAGATCTTGTATTCGCCTCAAACCAGCACCTGCATGGTTGATTATTGCTCAATAATCCTGTCCAACTCATGATCAGGGCTTACTGTTTAATAATTTGTCCTTCAATTCAACTAACACAGCTACAAAAGGCCGTGAAGCATGAGAAGCATGTATATAGGCTAATTGCCAGCCACCTTGCCGCAATTCCACTTTCTGACTCGCAATCAGGGGTTTTAGATCTGGGCGCTCTACTGTCTCGACTTTACTCTCAATAGCTAGTTGATGACTGGCTGAAACTGCTAGAGGAAGGAATAGAGATTTATGTAACCTTCTTTGACTGTCCGAATGAAACCTTTCGACTCGGTCCCACACCGTCCACTGTTGGAGAAGGTATTATCTCTGGATTTAAACCCTTACCTCTACAGATGGATATCTGATTACCTTGCTCGCAGATCACAGCAGCTAGGTTGTAGTTGATTGAGGGGTGGACTGGTGGATAATAGAATTTTGGACAACAACAAACCATTTCCCTATAGTATAGCCTCGTCCCCAGGCCACTCCCACGTTTTCAATGTTACATTGAAAACGTGCATGGGAGCGGCCTGGGGACGAGGCTACTATTTACTGTTACTGTATAGGAATGAGTAAATGGTTATGCACCCATTTCACTCTTAGAGACTTAGTCCCAGCAACCATGCACCCTATACCAACTGGAGTATACATGTAGTCAGTCAACAGTTACGTACCCCTCATCCGGCACAGCATCACATTGAACTTTGTTGGGACTATAATATTATTATCTGATGTGATTTTGGATTAATTCCTTATGGTAAGTAACCTTGATACCAATCAGTATCAGAAACACATTGTGCATAATAATAATTATTATTGTACCATGGTTGTAACATTCTGACCAATCAGATTGATTTATAGGAGGTGTCTAAATAAAATAGACACCTCCTAGGAGGTGTCTATCTAGATAGACACCTACCTCTGAGGCTATGAAATTTTACATGATCATGCCTGCTAGGGTAGTTACAGCATCTTTTGTTAATAGTGAAAGAGATGAAGTACAGAGCTCTGGTGCAATGCAGAAGTACTGTATGCAGATGATTAGTGGGCAGGTCTTACTGCGTTAATTGAATGGGTGGAGCGAATGATTGCCAAGTCAGCAGAAGTAAAAACTGAGCTGCACTCTGACTACCTCGAGTTGAAATCAAGACAGCGATGACATGGCCGGCCTTTTGTACGCAGCGACGGTAGTATTATGGTTCTGAATGTCAAGGAAGAAGCTCGAGTTGGACAGAAAACGGCGTCAGCTCACTATGCATCGATGTCCAGCGTCGACTCGATCGACGACGATGGTTTGAACTGTTGCTAGGTACGCGCTCGAGCCTTTTATGGCCGGCGCTGTAGTTGCTAGGCTGTAGATACGTTGTCAGGACCACGTAGCCCATGGTACAAGTCGGTTACATCACTCGGTTCGGTCTCTACGCGATTTACACAGCCTCGGGCCTCCGGCCCTCGGTGTGTAAATCCCGTAGAGACCTCCACCTCGTGATGTAACCTATACTTATAATATTATAGGTGTAATGTACTTCTTCAGTTTCACTGTAACAGTTATCACTCACACAAAAGTCATGTGCAGCTGCTAGAAATCAAGTGATTAATCGTATCGTATAATTAAGCTACTATAAAAAGATTTGTCTACTATACACACAGAATCTAATAAGATTATTAAAGACTAGTAGGCTATACCAGTATAATAATATTATTATACCATGGCAGGTACTGGTGGTGTATAATCAAACCTGTCCATATGCAACATTGTCACTGAGTTTCAACTGCACATCAGGCATTCCAGGCCTAGAAGCCCGAGGGGTAACCTCATCATAGACTATGGCATCACTTGCTTCCACCTCGATATTCTCATATTTCTTATAGTGAATTCTATTTAAGCTACCACTTTGTTCGATATTCAATGAAGCTGCACTTTGTCGCCCAAGATTAGCTTTCCTCTTAAATAATGCAGAAATACAGTGATAAGCTATCAGACCAGAGATGACTCCCACGATGAAAGTAAGTATTGCAGTGCAGACGGTGGCAATGAGTAAAATATTTAACTCATTTTTCCCAGCATTACTCTGCCCTTGTGTGTTTCTAAACACAAATGTCCAGAGATTTGGATCTGTCAATGGAGGTGATTCAGCATGACAGAATAAGTCAGATTGAGTACCAACAGCAACACCTGCATACATGCACATGCATAATCAAGCAACACGTCATACACATACAGTGTCACATGGACACGTGGGAATATGTGGGTTAGATTCAGTTTGTGCATGGCCTATAGCTAGTAGCTATTATAACATTGTCCTTCTATCTGTGACCTTTGTTATTATACTAATCCGTATGCCCGACATTATTGGTAATGCTGGCAATATAGCCTACAATTTCTTATTGCTAAAGTAAACATCAGTAACTGTTGTTATTATAGCCTATCACAAACAAATTAGCTAAGCGTTATGCACATAACCTTCAAGCGTGTACAACGTTATAATACGTGCATATATAATAATATTATACTTCACTATCAAATTACCTGCATCAAATAGTACATAGAATGTCTGATTGAAGGGAAGCTGATAGCTGTTTATATTGAATGTGAGGGTACGGCCAAAAGTGTCATTGGGTCCGGGGTAGGTAACAGCTGACGATGTTTTAGCATTAATTGAAAGAAATATCTCGTCTTCTTCTTGACCAAATATCCTGATAAATGAGTCCCTTGTTGGTCTGGTGAACTATAGAAACATGGCAATAAGACTTAGTAATATTCAAGATTATGAAGATCTTGTATACATGATACTGGTGCAGCCATTTCCTATATATACCTTTTTGTTGAATTGAACAGACCAAAGACCTTGATTTGTAAGAATTTCACCCGTAGGTGACATTGAATCTGGAACTATCATCGGTGGCATTAGATCTACTACAGCACTCACTGTATGAAGAATATTTATGATGACAAAACTAGAACATCATAATATTAATGCTTACCACCAACGAATAAAGTTACACATCTTTAATCAGATTATAAACTAACAATAAATCACTTATTACTGTGGTACACAATTGTGCATGCATGCATAATTTAAATCAGGTCACGTACCCATTATTATCCAGTGCAGCAAAGCAAAATATATTGGGTCCAAATCGAGACTCAAGAGGTGTCCACAAGATGTTCACTTGCCACACCCCCCTAGCTAGGTAATAACAAGAAGATCGAACTATTTCAGATTTTCTCAACCCCAGTGGAGAAGCTGTAACAATTTCACGGATGGATGTGGCTGTAGCACTGTCTGATACTCTTGCGATAATCGTCGCATTCCAAAATGTGTTAAAGGGCACACTAATACAGGCTCCATCAAATGGAGTGGGGCCAATAAACCGTGGTTGATCAGCGCACGGACTAGAGGGAATTGCCTCAACATGTACAACAAATTGAACAGGCACACTACTTAAAGCGATAGTATCTGTCGGAGAGGAAAAATCTTCGACTTGCAGTGCAACTGCGTAGTCACCAGGTGCTAAACTTGAGCCATTGTACTGTATTTCACACTGTGGTGGTGAGGGATAGATTACATTATTATCTTAATATGGAACTTAATGTTATTATAGCAACAGTAGTACAACCTACCTGTCTACCTTTAAGAGCTACTGGAAAGCTTCTGCAAACCCCTCCACATTCCCCGAGGGAGTTCTCAGCCCATCTGCAACGTACATGGTCACCGTCAGCATCCCCAACTGTTATTTTAAGAAAAACATGTTTTTTTATCTATAACAATTTCTGTACATAATGAATGATACGATGAATTAGTTGTGCTATTATCATAAACATTCACCTTCAAATTGAAATCCCTAATGTAAGACTATAGGCTATTATTATCATGCATCGATAATGAGTGTACCTGATACTTTGATGGTCTTGCTGCATCCCTGCTGTATTCTAATCAGTGGAGGTATGTTCACAACTGGTGAGCTGTTGACTGAACCAGTGTCCTCTCTATAGGTCAGATTACCCCTCACTTGGAGCTCCCATCTGCCACCACTACTAGTGACAAGAGATATCCAGGCACCACCTGCAAATCTGAATAGATTAATAATGTTAACAAAATTAATAACATTATGCTAGTAGCTACTTAGCAAGAGACTATAATACTATATTTGTATAGTGGTAGACTCGATATGGTTTTATTAACCCATGCTTATAATTTACAAGAGTTCAAAGTAGGACTGTGTGACATCAAAGTTGTAAGTGAATGTTTGCTCTCCAGTACTCCATCCATCAAGCATGCCAAAATCAGTGCAGTTTACGGTAGAGGCTCCAATATTTCCACTGCAGCCACTTTGACACTGTAATCGCCCCACACTGAGGGTGGCTGTATTGATTGTTGCCAGATTACAGGCAGTGCTTTTGTGAGTAATGTGATGAGTTATTTGTACCTATACAATGGACACAAAATTAATAATAGTCAAATCATAGATTAGGAGGGAAATAATATAATCTATGGTCAAATTGAAACAATGCTTTATACATGGAGCTATATAGCACTTGACTTTAGATGCTCTATACTTTAGCCAGCTAGCTAGTATAGGTAAGCTTATGACTGATCTCACTCTTCCATCAAAAGCTGCTGGATCCAGTGGTCTCCAGTGAATGATTCCTCCCATGAAATGACTGCAACCAGCCGGCGTAACATAACTTCCAAGCGACCAAACACACACAGCTACCACTGGCAACCACATAGCCATCGTCTCTATCTTTGCAGACTATGCGCATGCGCATGTGGGTGGGGCTAAAGTAATACGCAGCCGCCTCAGTGCGCAAAAAGGGAGTCATTCCCCACAGGCCAGGGTCTAATCATTAAATTTTTGTCTTACATAAATATTATTGTATAATACCGCTGAATACGGATAATATTAACAGGTTAATTTGGCACTTGCACTTTCAAAATGGTATCGAGCAACACTATTAAAATTAATTATTATTATTTACAGCTACACACTGATACCATAATGATAATACATGAATATTGTATTAAAACTGCCCTGCGTTAGTATTAAGCTATAACTGTGTTTTAATAACGGTTACTCTGTCAGGCTGAAAATGTTTAAGTTTGCCCATAACTAACTATTAAAGCACCCTGGCATAATAATATAGCTATACTGCTTTTAAGTCTGTCTGCTGTACGCAACATTCCTATTAGTACTGAGTTCCATCTGAGAGTGGGGCATCTTCACCTGACCACTATCATGATCCATGACCTCATCATAGACGGCACTTGTTTCACGTTGCTCTACCTTCCTTTTCCTTTTAAGGTAGCAACAGCACCCAATCACTAGCCCGCAGGTGGTCCCAAGGATGAAAGCAAGCACCGTGCAGCTTGTGGTAATCGCGATGGAAGTGTACTCAGTCTGGGGATCAATGACATTGTGCTTGACAATTATCAATGTCCAAAGAGTTGGATCTGTTATTGGAAGTGACTCGGTGTGGCAGAATTCAGTACCCACAGCAACTCCTGTACAGGAAAAATAAATAAAAAAGATCATACTGGTTGTTGAACCCACTATATGCACTATTTAATTTTATATTATCTATGCATGTACAGGTGGCTCCGCATGTAGGGGAGGAGATAGTTTTGTGCACCAGCCCCTCCTGCACGTGACTAGACAGGAGAGGTGGTGGATAATAGGAATTTTATTATGGGCAATGTCAATGGTTACTGTACCTGTGGTATTTCCCTAGAATAGGAATGAGTGAAAGGAGTGACTAGTCATGTACCCATTTTACTCTTGGAGTCTTAGTCCTGGATTGTCGATTATGATCAGCAACCATGCACCGTATACGTACCAACTGGAGTCAGTCAACAGCTACCCCTCAATCACAATTAATGCTCACCTGGATCAAGTAGTATGTAAAGTGGTTGATCTAAAGGAAGTTCATAGCCGTTTATGTTGAACTTCAGTGTATGGTCCAACGTATCACTTGGATAGGTAACAGCAGCTGATGTCTTAACATTGATTGAAAATACCTCTTCCCCCTTTTCACCAAATATCCTGATAAAGGCATCCTTTGTTGGCCTTATGAACTGTGTATCGTTAGTATTTCAAGTATCAGCTCTAGAGAGATCATTATCTTTGTTACCTGCTCGTCAAATTGAACTGACATTGACCAAAGTCCTCCGTTTGAAATGGTTTTGCCTTGGGGTGACATAAAACCAGGAACTAGCTACCATTGGTGGCTCCACTGCATAAAGAGAGTGGTAAGTACAATAGGGTGCTGTGTTACTTACATCGTGCATGTTAACATGCTTCTGTATTTTCCCTTACCACCGGCCAGTAAAGTTACACATCTATGGGGGGATTGCAAGCTGGAGAGAATGATAAAATTATTTTGACACACACATACACAAACATGATAGTAGAGTTATAATTATGACATTACTATTGGAGTTCTAACTTCACAAGATACACTTAGGACTACTTCAATAGCTACATCATACCCTAAGTTGTCAAGTGCGGCATAACAGAAGATATTGAGTCCATATTGAGACTCGTTTGGTGTCCATGTGACATTCACCTGCCACTCCCCTGGATTTACAGAAACCAAATTACTTTTCATTAACCCGAATGGAGAACCTGTGACAAAATCAGTGATGGCAATGGCTCTGGAAGTGTTCGACACCCTTGCAATGATTCTAGCATTCCAAGACGTATTAAATGGTACACCAATACAGGCCCCATCCTGTGGAGTAGTACCAACGAACTCTGGTTGACTGTTGCAAGGTGGATTAGAGAAAATATCCTGAACACGCACAATGAATTGAAGCGGTACGCTACTTAAAGCATCAATGTCCGTTGGAGACATGAAATCTTCAATCTGTATTGCCACTGCATAGTCACCAGTGAGATTAGAGGCCACGTACTGTATTTCACACTATTAGAGGGATAAAGAGATAATATCTAGACTGCTAGCCTTGTCCCCAGGCTTTCTAGTATTTTCAATGTTATTGTCAACATGCAGTTAAGTTTAAAAGCTGTGCACGCGCAATGGGGAACGAGGTTAGAAATTGCTCGATATATTAGCTATACATATTATTATAAGTTAGATACTGAAGCCAAGGGATCTACAGGATTTAGAAAGACACTGATATAAAATCACGAAGGCGAAGCCTGAGGGTTCTATAAGTGTCTGAAGTATTCTAAAGACTGTAGATCCCATTGACTGAAGTATCTAACTTGTTTAGACTCTAGCATGCTGTTGCTTAGTAACTTCTTGTAGCTATGTTGTTGCCTATAAAGATCTAACTTTCTAAGTAGAGGGGTTCTAGGTAACTTAGAATCCTTGTTTCCAACCAATCAAATCACAGTATTTGTGATAACTAGAATCTAAAACGTACATCTCTTCCATTAAGATCTGCCGGGATGTTCCTACAGACCCCTCCACACTCGTTAAGGTAACTCTCAGCCCATCTGCAACGTATAGGATCACCATCAGCATCCTCAACTGCATGCATATTGAAAGATAAACCATTTAGCTCTACTCAATACATGCAATTGCAAAATTAAGTTTAAGCACTGCATGTAATGAGCGTATAGCAAAATAAGTTGGTTTGTATATTTTCAGTATCGATATTAATGCATGCACTAACTATTTTAATTGTATCAGGGTTGATAAATCCACTGGGTATGCTGCATGCATAATAAAGTCCTTGGTTTAGGATTGGTTGTGAATGGCAAACATTGTAACAGTTACTGCTTAAATCAATGCTAGCTGAAATAACAAAAAAATTAGCTAATAATGATTGACCATGCTTGTGAAAGCCTAAATTATGTCAATCTCACTTTCAAATTTAGAATTAAACACTATGTAGAAGTAGCAATTGATCATAAATGTTTGCCATTCACAACCAATCCTAAACCAAGGACTTTATTATGCATGCAGCCACCAATATCATTATTCTACCAGCTGCGATCCACTCACATATAATATCATTATCATTATAGTCAGAATCAGAGACCTTGTGAACCTATTATACTTAATTACATAGTTTGACAGCTCCGGGCTAGTACCTGGTATTTTGATGGTGTGGCTGCATCCATACTGTATTCGAATCAGTGGCGGTACGTTCACCACTGGTGGGCTGTTGACTAAGCCAGTGTCCTGTCTATAGGTGAGGTGACCTTTGACTCGGTGCTTGACCATTGTAGAATGTTATCCAAGCAGTATTTGCAAACCTATAACATTAAGCGTAATTTAAATTGGTGTAATTCTTCAAAAACTGTGAACAATAGAAATGTGATTGAGGATGATTAGTGTTCGGAAAGTTGTTCCCTTCCTCTAGGCCCACTCTCCCACCACAGATGGTGCCTATTTAGCTATAATATCACTTTCCCCTCAGATGGTGCCTATGGCTATGTTGATTACAAATTAAGAGACATTTTCACGATCACCACTGTATAATTATTATATACACTGCCATGTAAAATATTTGTAGTAGCTACTTACACTGCTTCAAAGTAGGAATCTGTTGAATAGCTCCTAAAGACGTGGGTGTATGCTATCTCTCCAGCATTCCAATGGTCAGCCACACTGATATCAGTACAGTTGGCCATTCCATAACCATTACGAATGACTACACAGCCACTTTCACGTTGTAGTGGAGCTTCCTGGACAACTGCTGTTCCTATGGTTGTTGAGTTGCACCTATTGCTCCTCCAAACAACACGTTGCATTATTTGCACCTGTACAAAAATAACTAACCATGCACAGGAGTAGCCATCTATGTAGCTACTGTCATAAAAAATTAATGCAAGCTTTGAATGGAATATGAAAAACGCAGTGTATAGAGGGCTTATCCAAAGTCCTTGCGGAAAAATTAACGTCATTGTGACATTAGGGGGGAACCAGGGGTCTTGGTCCATGACGTTTTACAACTGCATTGTCAGCAGACTTTAGCCTTTAATAGTTGTGATTATGCATTCTTGTGGTTGAATTGGTCTAGATATGCCTCCAGCAGGGTCAAAATTTGCATTTTAGTGACAGCTGTGTCGAGCACTACGTAGCTAGAAATTGTCAAAGAAGCACAAGTATACAATGAATCCATGAAGACATAGCTAGCACTGTATATAGAATACAAGTGAATATTGAATGTGTAGCTATAGCCTGGCTAAATGGAACAGAATCAGAGTTTCAATGTTGAATCTATGTTGAAACACTGTGATGTTAAGAAAGTTGTTGGGGGGGGGGGGGAATGTTAACATCATAATCATTATCGGATGCTCATTTTTCCACAAGGACTTTGGACAAGCCCTCTAAATATTCAGACTGTAAATGTTCTATGAGAACAAGGGTAACCACTTTGCAAGTTCTGAGGCAATACGTTTTGGCTGGCCAAGGATTATAAAAAAAATCTGACATAGTGACTTTAACATCATTATAGGTGAGTATCCAAGGCATAATTATTAGCTAACTCTTGGCATCCTAAATGACTTACCCTTCCATCAAATGCTGCTGGATTCAGTGGTCTCCAGTAAACAAGTCCTCCCATGAAATGAGCGGATTCAATTGGCTTAGCAGCAAAAATGCACAAGCACAATAGCCAGACAGCGTTCATGTTGGCAGCTTGATGGGCTCAACAACCTAAAGGTCATTGTGCGCATGCGCATGTGGGTGGGGTGGGGCTGGTAAGTTTTCTAATTGATGCACAATCAGATGCAGTTCCGCCTCTTCAGGAGACACGAGAGAGCAGCCACCATCTCCTCCAAGTCGCTACTGACTATATTCAGTTCCTAGTCACTGTTTTGAGAGATGATGGAGGTCTTGATTGTGCCAACAGTGTTGCTAGTAGCAGCCATCTTTCTCCTCTGTTCTAGTACCATAGCTGATGAAAGCATTGCGGCTGCTGCCAAGCAACAGTATCAGTGGGATGAATATGGATATATCCTCTACTGTCCATGCATGGGTGAGTATATTATTGTGGTTAACATAAATTAATATGGACATTAGCATTGGGGATCTTGAACTACTTTTTATGGTAGCTATGGTATAATAAAATTGAATGGTTGTGTGCACTGACGTTATGACTGGAAGATGATCAGATGACTGTGGAATCTGCATGCTGAATCCACAAATGGTAGCGATTCCGGACGATCGATCTGGGCAATAAAAGCAGCTATAACTTGGCAGCTATGAACAGGAAACACAAACCATGAGTTATATCTGAGTGAATGGCCTTTCTCCTGAACCTCGAATCAACCGAATCGGTTAACCACACGCTTTGCGATTTTGATTTTTTTTGAAATTTGTATGCAAAATCTATTTTAGTGCGTAACTCGAACTAGCTTTGTTCTTTCAACAGGAAACACTCAGCGCTGAATAGGCCTCGTCAAGAGGAAGCTATCGACACCTTAACTGTATGAATTGCTATTGCCGCCACTTTGCGATATTGAGCCGAAAAATTAGGCGTCCGGAATCGCTACAAATGGAGCTAGCAAGCATGAAGCACAATATTAGATGGGAAGGAGAGGGAGAAAGGGACCTATGATTATATTCTTAAGTCGTTGACTCATAATAATAATAATATTATGGTTATTATCTGACCACTCATGCCCAACTTTCCACTCTTAAATTAGCTCCTATGATTTTAGCTAACCCGGAACTAAGTGTAATATTTTTACCGCTCTGATCATATGTACTATGATTCACAGTGATCATCAATAATTTATTATTTTCTGACATTCCATGCATGTAGGTCGTTTTGGGAATCAAGCTGCCCACTTTCTTGGGGCTCTGGCCTTTGCAAAGAAGCTGAACCGAACGCTTGCCATTCCACCTTGGAGATCCTACAACTATAACGTAAGTATATTTCATAAAGCATTTCGTGCTGCATAGATTTTTTTTGGGTACAATTTGATTTTATGGTTTCTTTTGACTATGAGAGTAGATTCTTGGCCGGTGAGAGTGGGCTGGTGTGTGTGTGTGTGTGTGTGTGTGTGTGTGGAGGGAGTAGACATCTAATTGCATGAAAGTTAGTGTTCTTATTCTTCAGTCGGATATGAATCGGGTGAATTGATGGGTTCAACTAGCCGTAGGTACAGCACTACTAGATTGAATATTCTCATAGATTCTTCGCAGCTACCTCATACCCAAAGCACTCTCTTATATAGACTGGAGAATACGAACGTGCGTGTAACATTGAAAATATGAGGGAGCCCAGGGGCGGATCTAGGATTTTTATTATGGTGGGGTTGTAGGTATAATTGCGCGCGAAGTGCGCGAAATTTTTGCGACCACGCCCACTTTTTAATGAGCCACGCCCACTTTTAATCGTCCTCTTGCGCCCCAGAGAGTGACTGTGACCATAGATAGTGACCTAGAAAGGTACTATAACACTGTAGGTTTTGAGCTTTACCACGCCTAGAACCACAGCTGACTCTTGTGGTCTACAGTAGATTATTCATAGCTGAAGCCATGTTCAGGGTGTACCACTAACCACCGTACACCACCTGTTGGTTTGAGACCAATTATGTACTACACAGCTAGTCTGCTGCTAACCATACAGTGGCAGCTACTGTGCCAAGCTTATAGTAAGCCTTGTATCTAAGTGGGAGGGGCTGCTCAAAATCGTTTGGGGGGGGGGGGTTGCAACCCCAGCAACCCCCCCCCTAGATCCGCCCCTGGAGCCTGGGAATGGGCCGGCCTATGTCATTGAACTGTCTGCATCTCTAAATTTCACTTTTTTATAATGTTTCATTTCATATCTACACATCTGCTGCAGCACAATGTTCCATTCACTGAGTGGTTTCAGTTGGAGCCGGTGCAGAGCTACCACAAGTCTCTGCCCCTGGAGGACTTCATGGAACAGCTAGCTCCAGAGAAATGGCTTCCTGGAAAGAGAACCGGGTACTGTTACAAACCGTCAGACTTCAACAAGGAGGCAAATCGTGAAAGTTGTGAGATGAAGTATGGGAATCCGTTTGGACCATTCTGGGATGAATTCAACGTCGAGTTTGATGAATCAGAGTTTACACGTCTCACTTATTCACTGGAGGTGGAATCAGTCTATAAAGCGTGGACAGAAAGGTAGGCTATAGTTATTTTTATTGCGGTTCACAAGGTTGGACCAATTTTATACCTTAAAAGCCAGGATGTGGTCTATATACAAGCCTCAAAAGCAGAATAGTTGTAGAGAGCTAATACAAGTTCATTATCATAATTCATGTATCCTCTGCAGATAAATTCTATAATATTATGCCGTAGATCTGGAAATTTTCGTGTAAAGAAACTTTCGTATGATAAATTTTCGTGTAAAAAGATTTCTTAGGAACGACCCCTTACCGTATTAGCATTAATAGTGCACACTAATTTAATTTTCGTAGCCACCATCAACTATGAAATATTTTTACAATGAAAATTTCCAGATTTACAGTATGTGTTATGATGCATAGGTATCCGCCAACATTGCATCCTGTACTAGCATTCAAAGGAGCTCCTGCATCATTTCCAGTGAAGAGGGAGCATAGAGAGTTGCAGCGATACGTCCGATGGAGTGACAAAATGGAAGCACAGGCTATGGACTACATCCAAAACACACTCGGAGATTCACCATACATTGGTGTGCACCTCAGGATGGGAACAGACTGGGTACATAATTATGATTGTGTGCTATTTTATTCATTGATCTCGTAAGCCTGGTAATGTATGCAGATTCAATTGGATGCTTATATGTTGAGCTTGTACGTTTAACTAAAAAATGTCATTCAAACTGATGCAAATTGTCACCAGCATCCACCTTTGAGTTTATCAACCTCCTCTCTTTGATTCCTTTTGGTGTGCATCTGTCTGCTCAGGTGAGAGCTTGTGAACATGCTGGTGGTCGTGACAGCTTCATGGAGTCTGGTCAGTGTCTGGAAGACATCCCTGGAGGAAAAGTCACTAAGGAGCTCTGTCTGCCTCCAATGGACATGGTCGCCAAACATGTGATGTCACTGATCAGGAAGCACGGTACTCGGACGGTGTTTGTGGCGTCTGATGTGTCTCCTGACGTACATGGCTTAGAGGAAAAGCTTGGAAACAGGGTATGCTGAATCATGCATGATAACTTTTGCCAATCAGCTGGAAGATCCAGCAAATTATTAGTGTTCCACCACCAAAGATCTTATCCCATAATATTAATGGTAATGTGAGCACCACCAAAGATCTTATCCCATAATATTAATGGTAATGTGAGCACCACCAAAGATCTTACCCCATACTGGTAATAATTATTATTATGAGACAGTCGCCGCACCATGGCCAGCAGTTTGTTGATATCTTTATCTAACCCTAGTACCCCTTATCCAAGCAAGTATTAGTCATAACCATTGAAAAATCTGCTATTGATTTGCAGATCCTGGTGTACCGCTTGAGCTCTGATATTCCAGAACTGGACCTCATTTTATTGGGCAAGGCAGACTACTTTGTTGGCAATTGCATCTCATCATTCTCAGCGTTTGTGAAGAGGGAGAGAGACGTCAATGGAAAGCCATCGGAATTTTTTGCTCTTGATCAGCTTAAAAGTGACATCCATCAGAAGCAGAAGACTGAATTGTGAATCGACAAGAATAGGCAATTCCATTGTTTATTGTATATACGAGTCATTTGAAACACATGTACATGTACAAGGCGGCTGGAATCACTTGGTAAAGGGTCATTATCTGAAAATTCTAGAGACCATACACTGTTGCTATGTATATATACGTATATACAGACTCTGAGCAGCCAGTTAGAAGTCCATCTCTAGCTATTGGAATTAATTTTATAAAGTAATACATGTTGAATAATGTTCCTTATATTCATCCACTGCCTAAGGCCACCCACGGAATAAATTGTTTATTTGAACTACATGTAATAAATTATGGCCACAAAATATTAAAAAAAAGTGGGTCAGTCGATCAGGTGGATGATAATTTAACCAAAGAATTTTAATTACAAGTATCAGTGTTCCTACGTATGTAAACTTGTAGTATTCCAGCTGTGTGTGGTAGTTTTAAGACAGTCCTATTAAAAGCCTGAGTCAATGTAATAATTATATCCCTGTAGTAAACTCAGCTATTGGATGCTATAAATTTTACAGTCGGTCGGGTTAGTTCAAACAAACATTAAAGTTTAATTCTGAGTGGCCTAATGATAACAATTTAATGTTCCATTGTGTCATATTATTTGGCATAATTATTATAATACTGGTAGTTAGCTATACTTGGTTACCTAATACCATGACTGGTTCCTCTAAATTCGAGTACTGTGAGGATGACTAAAGCACCTAGTTAAAATGTCAATACGTTTGCCAAACATGCAGTTTGGTAATACTATTAATAATATAATATTATTATCCATAGAGAATCTTGTTTTTTTGGTTACCAACTTAAGATCAAAATCAAGTCCTCTCAAGTGCCTCAAGTTACCTGCAATGTACCTATATAATAGTTAGAGACGGAGTCCAAGGTGTCTACACGTTTTAAGAGACCCAAAGGTCCGAGGCTGTAGCATCCCGAGTGTAGCGAGGGTGCTACTATAAGGGCCTGCATGAGGATCTCTTAAAAGCGTATACGTAGAGACCATTGGATGAGGTCTCTTGCCCTTGGCTATACTTGTAGGTCTCTATGAGAAATAGAGACCTCTGAGTGACCAATCAGATCACGGTATTGTTACAACTATACTATTCTAAATCCAAATAAGGTAAATCCTCAAAGGAGAACTGTATGTGATATATATGTATATGGGTATGTACATGGGTATGCACAAAAATGCAGGTAGATTTAAATTGATAAGAATAAAATCATTCCGATGAGAATAAAAAGTTGATTATCACTTGCACTATTAAATGATATTCCCCTGGCCCTTCCTCCATATCATTACTGGCTGTGGGATTCCCTATTAATATTATCTACCATTTATGTATGTTTTGAGTGAAGCATGGCCTTGAATTCTATAGCATACTGCACATAGCTATATATCATTATAAGTCCATGTCATATCACTTATAATAATTATTGACCACAACTCAATGTGCAGACATAAGTCAAAGGGTGCACTGACTACCCTAGTACTACCCTAGTAGTAGCTACGTATACTGACATCCATAGAATCAGAGGTGTACATAGCTAGCCCATGTGCATTGAAGTGTATCAAAAAGTGAGGGGTGACTGAAAGAGGATACCGGTACTTGATAATTGTCTGTATGCAGCCAAGATATAGTATTGTTCACACAAGCTCAAAAGAAATAATATTTATCTCGTAGTTAAAGTTTGATGTGATGAGAGCCACAATCTGCCATGCATCCCTGGCTACGCCACTGCACAGATCTAGAATAGCTGGACAAACTGGCTAGTCCAGAAATCCATATATACCATAATTGTTATTATAATCACATAACACAGTAGATTGGAGATATAAGCCCCGTTTACACGTACCAAACCAGTTTAAACTGAACCGGATTAAATCGCGTTTACACGCACGCGCCTGACCCGAGTTAAGATATTCATAGCCCACTACTATGCACGTAACCCACTTCTAACCCACATCAGGATGTGGGTTACAACCCGGGTCAACTAATTCGGTTTACAAGTGGATTAGCGCGTTTACACATAAGCGAGTTAGTTTAACGCGGATCCTGACCCGAGTTAAGGCCTACGTGTAAATGGGGCTATAGTGTTGAGTGGCCCTTGTGGATTCACTGGTCTTGTTTAGGTGTGTAGGTAGCCAGTATTCAGGGCTGGGGACATTGTTTGGTTATGTACTCTTCGTTATCAGAATCTGATAGAACAGTGCTTGTGGTATCTGGTATCATAGTAACCTGTTTATGATGCAGATATTTGGGGGAGTGTGCATCAAATTATATCATATTCATGAATGGTGGTATCAGGCTGTAATTTGAAACATGTCATCCTACTACCACAACTCATCCACCCCCCATTCTTTTACAACTTGATTTTTTATGAACTGTTGCAAAAGCAGTTAATTGCAAAAGCAAGCATACTTGAGCTCATTATAGTACCAGAAATAGTTGTCCTAAGCCTCAAGTGCGATGTCTGATTCATCAATGAATGAGGATGAAATTGTTCCATCAAATGGTGCGATTGCGGCTACAGCTCCTGAAAACGATGCAATAGATCTGGAGCACACTAAAGGAAACGGAGGGGCTGAGATGACATGGACTGATGAACCTGATACAGTGATGCACCAAAATGGTCACCTGATGAAAGAAACGGTCACAATCGAAAGTGGTGAAAATGCCCCGAGTTCAACTATCACGGTCACGGTTGAAAAAGAGTCTACGAATGCAATAGATGAATCAGCGAACATTGAGGTGGAGGTGAAAATCAAACAGCTATCAACTGAAAACGGCTCAAGTGAAATGGTTCAAGAAGGAGTTTCTGAGTCAGCAGAGATCACGGTTATTGAAGAGCAGCCTTCACAGACGAATATAGAGATTGAAGAAACATCTGGTGACGATCAGAACAATGATATTAAATTGACAGAAGAAGACCAGGAAAAGCTGCAGGATATCTATGAAGACCTATTCAAGGGAGCACAAGAAGAAGAGGAAAAAGAGAGACAAGAAGAACAGCAAGAGGATGAGGAAGGGGGGAAACAACGTAGGCAGTGTCATTGTGACTGTGATACACTTTTACGAGGAATACAATGCAACAAAAAAGTCATTATGTCAAAATTTTGTATCTGTGGTCGTCGACGTCGTCGCCAACGAGCTAGCGCTGTCGCAACACAACAGGCACAGTCGACCAATATCTCAGCCACAAATCCTACCATAGTTGTTGAACAGCAAGTATCAATAAAACCAGCACCGGAGGAGCAGGAATCAGCAACAGAAGACGAGGAACCAAAAACTGAAGAGCCAATTGCTAAAGCTTTAGAAGTCGAGGAGTTCATGACACCAACGATGCAGCGGGCACGGAAGCAAGGATGGTCTTTTTATGGCAAGTTTGCTTTTCCGCTTGTTAGTGATATTGTTCGAGATTTTTGGGTCATTGGAGAGCTATGCCTTCTGGTACTATCATTTCTCGTATCACTGGTTTTCTTTGCACTTGATGAAAACAACAGGAAAGGATTCAACATTTTCCATCTTATCCTCACAATTATTGCCTCAATATTTGCCCTTATCGATGCCATCCTTCAGTTAAAAGAGTGCACATCTTGCAAAGCTGCAGTAGACTACCACAAGAAAGTGAAGAAGTCAAAAGAAGCCGATTACGAGGTTGATCACACCGAAGACAACGACGGCAGGAAAGCTAAACACGAGAGTGATAGTGAAGCTTCAAGTCAAAATGATGAAGGAACAGACAACAATAATATAGAATCGGATGGCAGTACAACAAAATGTCAAGCACGTATCGAAAAGTTCAAGGATAGAATGGATATTGTACGAACTCTTGTTTCTGAAGCGATCTTTTATCCACTGCTGATCTGTGACCTGTTCGAGTTTATCACGGGAAGAGGATATGAGGTTAGCAATGCCAGTGACCGCCTTAGCCTTGTACTCTTTCTTTTATCTTGCTTGGGAATCTTCTTGTATGTGTATCTGGCCAGAATCATGGTGCTTTGTAGCATGGTAGTAAATGTCCATAAGAAACGACAGACAATGCGAAAGAATAAAGAAGATCCAACCGGACTGTACGTCCAAGTCTATTTTGCTGCTCACGTCTTCTTGCAAATGATTGCTCAAATTTTCATGATTGTTGCTATAGCAGCAAAAATAAGCTACGAAAATAGGTTCTATAATCCAGACCTTCGAGTATGTGAAGGCGAAAATCCCCCAGACATGTTTTGTTCGACCCATGCCAGCTCCCGTCTCTGGTACATGCTCATAGCAGCTTACATGATGCCTCTGTGCGGAATCCTCACTTTCTACATTGTTTGCTATTATTGGATTACTGAGCTACCTTTGACGGTATGTCTAGACTTTCTACGGATTCTTGAGGCTGGGAGCTGTGATAGTTTTCTATCTCCAATTAAAAGTAACAAAGAAAAAATCCACAAGAGTAAGGGCATACTCAAGCATTACCACAACTCACTTTGGAGGGATTTTGAGAAGATCTACAAAGTCAGTTTCATGCAAAAACTGTTCTTTCCTTTCAGAAATCCGCTAGTTATAGTTCTCTGTCTTATCTATGCCGCTTTCCAGCTTGCGTTTGTTGTATGTGCAGGATTTTCGGGTGCTGCCGCTTCTGATACCTTTGGATCTGAGCAAATCACGGTGATTCTTAATGACGGAACGGGATGGGCTGTATTCTTTTTCATAGCTGCAACAATGGGGGCACTGGCAAACGCATACGTATTCATTATCGCATACTTTTGGCTTTTTTTCATAATCATTGTGGTCCTCCTCCTACTACTCTATGTTCTGTGTGTCCTCTGTGAGTTATGCACAATAGTTGATGATTGTATGGAGTGTCGACGTGCACCGACACCTAACAGACTACATAGAGCTTTTGGTGTATAGATAAGAGTTTGTGTAGTATAATAATATTATGCAGAAACTTTAAGTTTTGCAGAACCTACTAGTAGCTAGTTTGATTTATTATCACAGTATAGTATGCACTATATATTATTATGTTCTTCAAATTTGTAGTAGACTGTATAGCTACACGATGCTCTTTGTGTGAGATAGCCTTTGAGAGTTACTGAGCTAAAAATTGTTCATATTAATTTTGTTTCTTATAGTTGACATTAATTATAATAATATCAATGAAGATATATCTTTTGTGTGCATGGAGCTCCTTTGGTCCGGGAATGCGCAGTGACAAATCTTATGGGACAAGCAGCATTAGTTAAAATTGTATTTTTTAACAAGTAGTCATTATATTATACATCAGCTATTGCTAACGTTAACTATGCATCCTTGATCTGTAAACGACTCTCACGAATAATCTATACAGTCCCAAGACTATATACATAATAGATACCATATTGATGATAATACAGTTTACCAACAAGACTGTTTCACAACCATACATGGTAAATCACTGTACTATAAAAATTAATGTTATAGTGCTACCCCTTAACATGATAACATCTACGTTTATCACAGTTTATACCTGTACACTATCTTATAATGTAAGGCTTCACCTTCAAAGTGTTCCCCAATCAACAAGATCACCGCCTACTATAAATCGGATTGAAAATAACACAATCATTGTTTTTGTTAGTTTTATTTCCCAGTGTGAACACTTTTAGTTCGTGGATGTGACCGTAAGCTGAGTTTTGCTTAAGGGGGACATCACTTTCCAAGCTGGCTGATCCCTGAGGACATGTGGGTGGCACTTTGACCTCTTGATACACTGGACGAGGTGCATGTTGATACTCTGAGGCCTGAACAGCTGCAGAGTCTGACTCACTTGTGGCTCGTTGTAATTTTCTAGAAATTAAAGATGTAGGAGGCTGGCGCTGCCCAGCCATAGTACGTATGTAGCAGTACAGCACAAGTATAGTTGCCACTACACCGACAGTGAAGGATAAAACTGAAGTGCTAAGCACAGCGATTATCACAGATGTAGATGTAGATAAACCTGTGAATTGGTTAGTAATACTAATAATATATAATTAACTGGCTGATATACCAATAATAGCTAATATGAAAGTTCAGTAGGTCTATCTTTTACAACCAATCCCAAACCTAAGGGTAACCCATCCTGTTGCCTGCTCAGGCAAACCTAGCTAATCGAGTCACTTAGGAGTCACTAATACCCCGGTAAATTAAATTAGATGCCTATAGCCAGCTTGAGAACTAGCTAGAGCATTATATTCACTTAACTAGTAGTAGCTACCTGAGTGGTGTTTTACACAGTAGGGTAGATATCCACTCCAGTGGCCATCAAACTGACACACTCTTTGAGGGTTTCCCATTAGCGTGTAGCCATTGTCACACTCGTAGGTCGCCGTGGATCCAATGAATGTGCCTGTATCATGCCACGCTTGCCCATTGGTAATTGAAACACTGCCACTGGTGCTGTTTCCCTCCGACTGGCAATTGCAGTCCACCAATAAGCCACGAGGAGTCTGAAGCTCTTCAATTAGGCATGCTAAAATTTAAAATTCAATCATGATCACAGAATTAATGCATTTGCTACACTAATATTATGGATCTCATGCATGTGAGAAATGTGTAGAATAGTGCAATAGTTTCTACACATTTCATTTACAGTGTAGTCCACATAAATCAAATCTCGAAATCCATGAAACATAGTATTATTATTTGAATTGAATTACAGTGATCCACTGAAAGAGAGTAGTACGTATTGAGACTCTGCATGTGATGCTTCTTTGTGAACATTCAACTATATATGAAGCTTAGAATTACTCTGAGTGGTTTAGCTTGATACTCGTAGTTTCATAATATTATTATCTCAGGCAGGATTGTAGTGATCTGCATAATAATAATACCGGTATGATCTATGTTCTGTATTTATTATGTGTACTTAAGTATGCCAAAGCTGGCTATAATTAAGCATAAAGACCAATTCAAATTAAATTTTATGTATTAGCTCTATATTATGTAGGAAATTGAATCTGAAAGAATTTGAATTAGATGAAATACACTGTATTTTTACAAAACTTCTGCCAAATACGTGCAGGAAAGCTCATGTTTTGGTAAGCACAACATAAGGAAACCTTATAGTTTGGTCCAGTGTACAGTGGAACCCCCTTACACTAAATGGCCACCCTATACATGTCTATATGGCCACTCACCTTGATCCCAACCTTATATCACCATAATAAAAACCAATTCTAAGAAATTAAAGGGGCACCCCCTATACATGTACATTATGATGGTCAAACTCCATTCCCCAATGGTCATCGCTATAGAGGGATTCAATAATCCCCATGGAATAATCATCACCACTAACAGAGTTCAACTTATGGTTTCACTGAGTCACTGTTTATTTGTTACTGCATGGGCTTACATGTAGTGACAGTGACCTCCACAGCCGGTCCTTCTTGATTTCCACAGTTGATTGCAGAGATAGCAATAGTGACACGCTCACCAATCTCCAATCCAGTACACCGGCAAGGCTCATCAATGGAGCAAATTGGTGGACACTTTATGTCATTATTGAGTGATCTTGACAAATTATTATTGGACTGTGCTATTTCTTTATTGCTATGGGCGTATAGAGGTCTGATCTTGTAAGCAGTAATGGCATAGTTGTGGTCGAATGTTGGATTTGAAGTGAAGTTGAAGGCAACAGTAGTAGCGGAAGCAGTCATTGGTGGAAAAGCCTGGTATCGATCGAGCAGTATGTTGTACTCTTTTGGAGCAGGTGGAGCAACTGCATAACATTGTGTGGGAGTACGTATACGTGAGTGTGTGTAAGTGTGTAAGATCGAGTGTGCATGTGTATGTCTTGTTATAGCTACATGTACAAATATGTGTGACAGTGTACATGTACACTGTATGTATGGAGGGGAGGGAGAAAAGAGTATTGATATTATTTCAGTAGATAATTTGTCATTAGTCATCATGCAATCATCGTGCAGTAGCTATACTCAGACTAGGTTTTGTAGCTACAGTATGATTGTAACCAGGAGCGCATGATGGTGTAGCTAACGTTTCACACCGTTTCTAAATGATATACAATCACCTTGTAACTTGTAGTGCAAAGTTATCGAGTCTTGTGCCACCAGTTCCTTGCAAGTCACCCGGTCACCGTTCACCAGATCATTTAGGCTGACCACCAGTCTGGAGGTCATATTTGCCACCTGACCCTCATGCCGGTGGATTTCATCCAGTGATAGATTATAGGGTCCAGTCATCACAGACCTTGGTGTATCACCAATGTTGAAATTCGGTTCAATTTCATTTCTGTTCCTCTGCCAACTCAAGAAGCTTGCTTCCACTGCGATGCATGTGAATACTACTGGGTGCGTGTTGGGACAAAGAATCTCTCCAGATGTGATGTCCACTGAACTTGTTAGAGCTACCAAAGAAGCTCCTGATCCTGAATACATAATCAATTTTATTATGATAATTAGTAGGGCACTATAGTAGCTGTTGTAATTAGAATCTATTTGTAGCAATGACTGCACTGTAATATTAATTTTTACTGGTTATACCCTTTTCAACCAACAAGCTTTTAATTAAACCAAGCACTAGGAATAAGTTCAGCGCTGCACGCATCATTGCATTCTGCGCACCGACTATTAGTATTAGCTGACTGCGTGAAACGCTAAAATTTTGTGGTTGAGGATAGGGTGTGGATCGAAACCACCGTCGTGACATCAGAGACCCGCCTTTGTTTTTATTGTCACAGTACTAGTGTACTACATGTACTTTCACCCGTAGGCCTATCCGACTGTTTTATGTATGGCGGTTACACAGAAATTCTTTTGGTCACTGATAATTGTGGTTGTGGTTCGCTTGCAGTGGATCATCGTTGGTAAGTGTGGCACGATATTCAATAAGTTTGTACCCGTCGCGAGGCGCCAGAAGGCTAACTCGGCCAGGCCACATGTGCAGGCCATAGACTCGGACCTCAGTGGCTAGTACCTATGAGCACTAGCTACATCATGTAAGGATTTCTTGTTTGCAAGCTCAAAATTTAGTAGCTAGCTATATTAAAGTATTGATAATCACTTAGCCTTGTCAATGAAACTTTGTTTCACTTCAGGAGCTCAGGATGTATCTCTCCAATCACTTAATACTGATGTGACTTCTGGACGAGAGGTGTGTCCTGGGCTCTCTCTGATGTTCGAATGCAAAGGAACTGATTTGTCCTTTCTAGAATTCCAAATAAATGGTATGGAGATAGAGCCTAACTTCAACATTGGTGACGTTCCGGGAGAGCGGAATTCGAGTTCTGGTCCGTACACACTGGAGTTGGTATCCATTGATGTCGACCAAGCACGACGAGTTTCCAATATGACTGTTCGATTGAGAACTAATATCTCGTCATTGATGAGCACTGATAAAATCACGTGTGCAACACTTGGAAGAAACTCTTCTACAATGCTTAACTATACGTTAAGAGGTACATACACTGAGCTGCTATATATAATATACTAGACTGTTGACGTTATTATAATACACAATACATTAAGAGCCCAGGTACAATTATTATACACCTGCATGCATCACACAAGTGTATAGGAACTTTACATTAAGATCCCGGAATAAATTACGATGAAAGCCTGGGTACAAGCTGCTAAGTGCCACTATATGTACGGGAACATGGTTGGGAAGCTCTCAGTATAGAACGATCTAGTCTAAGAGTGCTTTAACAGTACTGGTGCTCTCCCCTATGAAAGCTTACTGATATTTGCGTCACTGAGGACTAGGCAGGAATTGATATAAATTAGAGGGTGGAGAGCACTGGCAGGGATTCCCACCAGCGTACAGAGCCTATGACGTCACCACTTACAATAATATTATATCTCAGCAGTAGACTGAGGCCTTAAAGGTCTATCATTAACGTAATGGTTATCTTGTTTGAGAAGTCCCCTTTGTAGATGATCTGAATCTGATAATCTGCCAGTGAGTTTATTGTGTCCGTACACAATCTCTGCTTGTCACATACAGCTATCATTGTATGTGGTTATTTTCTACCATATCCTATATACAGGTCCACCACCTGCCCCAGTTATCAGTACTGACTTTTTGATATCTTCTGAAGAGGACAATAACTCCACCTTCAAATTCATGATCTCATGGAACTCCTCCTTTACTAGTATCAATGCCATCACTTCCTACATTGTTACTCCTCCTACTAGCACCATCGAGGGGCGAGATGTAGCTATTGACTGCCCACTATCATGCTCTCTAGATGCTCCCTGTCAATGCACTGGACTGCGTTTGAGAGAGAGGATAATTGTCAACATTTCGGCCATTAACTGTGGGACTCAACGAGGGGAAGCTGTGGAAGTGACTGTCGCTTCATGTAGGTTATAATATGATCGCAAGTACATAAGCTATTAATGTTGTCTTGGTAGTACTGTCCTACAACATGTATAAGTTGTCCCCCTAAAAGGCCAAAGTGGTTCCCCCTGGACTGTCCAAGGCAATAATAGGCATATGAAGAAGTTGGGGGACATTTTTTTGTTTATCGTACAAGGTAGCACCCTTTCACACTAAATGTAGGTATAGGAAAAATGTATTGGAAAGATCTATTTAGTTCAATATCTTCTTTCAAAACAACTTGAGGGCTTTTTGCACCCCAGAGCAGTCTTGGTGAGCTTGTCTGCTCAAAGTAGATACTAAATAAAGCAGGATATCTTCCCTGCCTTACGTGCCATTTTGCATAATGCACGGCGCCAGATTTGTATTACCAAGTATAGGGGAATGAGGAGGCGTGGTCATTCTATGCCATTTATATTAGAATGCGTGCACATACAGCGATTTTGCACCCCAGAGCACTGTTCTATTAGGAGTGTAGATTAAGTCTGAACAACTTTCAGACATAGCTGTAGAGTAGTCTACTCGCCAATTTGCCAAGAAGTTTTGGGCATAATACTCCATAGCTTTGTATAGACCGCAGTGTCAGCTAGCTCAAGAGACTTCATCAACACCTAGCGCCCTCAAAGTGTGCTGATATTTAACACCAGCTAACGCTAGCTACTAAGATGTCCCAAATTGTACAGAAACTTCCTGATATGCTTGCTTAATTGAGCTTATTAATTTTAATTGGCTTGTCCTCTGGCCCATTGGTGGCTACGTGCATAATATGCAACATGAAAAACTGACAGAAGGTGCCAGCCCTGTGGATGAGGCTGACTTACTTTTTGTACAGTGTTACAATATTATTATTGGGTAACACGCCCACTTGTTTGTGTGTGCTATAAATTATATTAGGCCTGGGCAACACGCCCACTTTTTTATATGTGCTATAATATTATATTGGGACGCCCACTTTTTTGCATGCATGTGATCACATCCAATCTCCTCTGCTAGATGCCCGTCTTGGGACAGTTTGAAGAGTCCTGATTAAAGGAGGTGTCATCATTAAATTTTCAAAGGGTACTTTATACATGTCTCTATGTAGCTGGAACCACGGGAAGTGTCCTGATAAGAGAGACATCCTCAATGCAGGGGTGTCCTTATGAAGGGATTCCACGATAATTAATGTTCTCAGTGAAGGATCCTAGCTATGTTGATCATTAATAATTATTGTATTTGTTATTATCTATGGTACACAATAATAATTATCTCTGTCTCCTAACGCAGCCTGTCCATCAAATATTCTCGGTGATGTAGAAAACACAACTGATTCCAGCTATGCTAAAAGAGTCACCATTCTCAATGGTGTGGGCTGCTTTGAGAATACAACAGTTGGCTCAGTGGTCTCCTACAAGTGTGATGAAGGCTATAGTGCACGTGGAGATGATTTGAATCTAACTTGCCTCATTAATGGAAGTTGGAGTGGAAGCGTACCGAAGTGTATGCTATTAGGTTCGTAGTACTATACGGTACTTCCTGGCACAAACATCATGTTGAATTCGAACTTGATGCTTAAGCCTCACACAATATTTAGAGGCACATAATATGTACAACATTTCAGCTGTGTGACTAGTTTGCCAAAAAATTTAGTAAAAGAGTCTAGTGTAATTATTATGCCTAACACACTAGATAACGCTTAGCCTATTCCCATGCATCGAAAGTGTACACTACATTATCTGATCCACTTATACTGTGGCAACTGTAGCGCACATTGTTGGTCATTGCCTATAGCTAACAACCAGCATTTTTAAGGTAAATATTATTGCCAGCTACCATAGGGGTGTAGATAGTCATAGGGTGTACCAATGATGAGGTGGGGTGATAGGCCAATAAACATACAAGAGTTGTTGCACACCCCCATAGGGATTACACTACTATAGTGTCCTGGGCAAGCGCCCATTTCCGGGTAAGCGCCCATACCGGTATTACATGTATACTTCATCTCAAGGGATTAATGTAGCAGCTTCTGTATAAATGTATGGAAATTATGTCCTGGGTAAGCACCCATGCGGGCCAAAATTGCCATGTATGTTTAATAATGCACCTATCAATGACAATCCCCACTCCGCCACCCCCCCCCTCCCACCCCCAGGTTGGGTGGGGGAATAGTGGGGATTTGACCAAGTGCTGTGTAGAAAACCCCACCCCTGGGGCACTGCCCAATGTCAATACACCTATAGGTCCCGACATTGCTATAGGGGATTGCTAAAGCCTGCTGTGTCAATATCCCGTACCCTCGGGGGGAAACTCCTGTCAATTCCCCGTCAACTCCCCTCTATAGCACATGGGTGGGGTAGTGGGGGGTGTCATTGACAGGCGTATAAGCGCCCATGGACGCCTACTTGGGACACTATGGTACTATTATAATAATTATTATGGTTGTTCTTTGTTGCATTACATCATGGTGTATAATTCCCCCCCCCCCCCCCCCCCCCCCCCCCCCCAGAAGTTCCTCGTCAGTCATCTAATCTACATGTACATACAATTATTATCATTATTGTGGTAGTAATTCTGGTCTCCTTGACTATTACCGGTATCATAGTTACTGTAATCATCAAGATGAAACGTCAAAAGTCAGCATCCGAAAACTTACCAAGTATGATGCCAAGCTGCATGGACTATAGTATAATAATTTATGCTTGTTATAATATTCTAGTCTTCAAATTTCAGACTGTCCAGTGAATTATGACTATAAACCAGAACCACTAACAGATCACAGGGATCCCGTCGCAGAGTCAAGTGAATAAGTAAGTATATAATACTAGTCTATGGTGTACCGTATACATGAAAATATTCTCTGGATAAAAAATTCAC
This sequence comes from Cliona cf. orientalis, assembly GCA_963930775.1. Classification (NCBI taxonomy): domain Eukaryota; kingdom Metazoa; phylum Porifera; class Demospongiae; order Clionaida; family Clionaidae; genus Cliona; species Cliona cf. orientalis. The sequence goes on along the minus strand of OZ005689.1, from coordinate 5,580,516 downwards.
TATTAAGCCCTGCTACCTTTGAAGAAATGGATGGAAAAAAAAACTTTGCCAATTAATGTGGTAGAGGTGGCCACATGCTCTATGCAAAGGATAGTTTATTTTCGCCAATGAGAGCAGGTGGTGAAATTGGTGAAAAATTTTCTCCTGGCAAAATTTCTATGCACGTGCACATAGCAAGAAACTTTGATAAATTTTGCTAATTGGCAATAATAATATTATTGTGGAAAATCGTATTATTTGCCAACATTTCTTATGTATGTAATACAGTCGAACCTATATTTTTATAAAATATTTGAAAATTTAACAGCGCTAAGTGCTGCTAATCACTTAGTTAGGTCCTTCTGTGATATTGTACTACCAGGAGTAGATTAGATAGGAGTGTTGAACTACAGTACAAATGTAGTAACGTATAACAGCGTTCCAGTAGGATGACATACACAAATTGTAATCAAGGCTGCCATGCGCTATCACATCTTGTACTTGAAATCATGAAGTGGGTGTTATGTAAACACAGACTGCACTGAGCTGTATAGTGCTGCTGGTACTATGGTGGTCTGGGTGGGACACACCCGCTCTACTCACCTACATGACCTCAGATTCATTTACTCGCATACTATCTACGTCATCCTCCCGGAACACGTTTGCATGTAGTTCAACCATAGATAATAGTCCTATCTAATCTACTCCTGGTACTACATATAATATACTACATAACTACACCAGGCAGTTCCTGGACCAGTGCTGATGTACTGTATTCACTATTATTTATGTAGGATGCTTCAACAAGTTGATCCTGCTTTTTCCTGTTTCTTGATTACAATGAAAGTAGAAACATTCAGCTTAGCTTGTACATGCAATGTCATGCACGCATCTACTTGTCATAATAACATATACATTGATACAATTCATTTTTGTATCGTTTTATACAATGTCATGTAGTTTTACATAATCAGCTATAATATTATGATTATTTCTACAGATGCTCTAATTTTGATATTGGTTCATCTACATTGTGTTTCGGGAGGTCTGCTGAGCAGGCCGGCCATCGAGCCTCAAGCAAAGCGAGAGATGAAGTCTATTCTTTGTCATACCTATCAATAGTTCTGTAGATTCAATGTTTGAACAGAGCGAGAACATCGCCATTGTTCATAATAATATTATGGTGGTGAGTTACATGTATATAGATCAGCTGCTGTTGGCATGATATGATCGAAAGTGTGACCAATGCAATAAAGTTTGTTCTGCTGTCCATCTCTGTACTAATGGGCAATCTATATAGCATAGGCAGGATACTGTTTGTGATCATACACTGTTATAGGTGATCATGCAGAATAATAATATTAGTCACATGATCCCATGATTGTGTCATCAAACATACTATTCTCCATAAACATAATAATATTATTATTCTTGCCACAGTGATTTTTAGCAATAGTGATAATACCGGTATAATATAGATGAATGATCGATGGGCAGTGATTACAATAAGTGATAGCAGCATAACATTAGTGATAATTGCTTTAATTAAATTCAACGAGGGAAATTACTAAACTTTTAATCTTTATAAGGTTGGTTAGTCCACTTAGTACTGCTGCTGTTCGTCATACAACTCTTGAGCAGCTCGAAGCAAGTCCGGTATTGTGAACTGTGAATGCTGCTCAAAAATATCCAGAGCAAACTGCTCATAAAACTCTCGAGGAACTCCAAGTCGATCAGCTCTGTCGTGACACTCTCGTATCAGCTCCTCCTTATCTATCTCCAAGTCTTCAGCTGAGAGAGCGTCCTGGTTTTCTCCAGTGGGCGGAGTTAAGTGCAGGATGTCACAGAGAGCTTCGTGTGACGGATGCCGGGGATGCAACTGCTGAGTCAGCTTAAACATGTCGTTGAACTCGATCATCCTCTCAAGATCGAAAAAGCGGATGCAAACGTTACCAGTAATATCTGCCACATCTCTCAGAGTTCCATACTCCTTCAGTGATGCTATGCCCACTGGACCAAGGTACCTGTAATAGGTATCAATAGCCAGCTCACTTTCCTCCAATCGACAGTACATCAAAAAGAGTGTCGTAGCGGTCAGAACCAGGATGACATTACGTTGATCCAGGATTTGCTTCTGGGACTCAATTGCTGGTTCCAAGATCTCGATGACTTTGGATGGAGAATCGACTAGTGAAGGACGGCTACCGTCACAGAGTAGACCCCAGCCCGCTATCATCGTCTGTCGAGCCATCGCATGAGACCAAGGAGCAATAAGTGATGATTTTTGCTGTTCAAGAAGCCACAACTTAGATCCAGGTAGCGTTTCCCTCCGACACACGAAACACTCGCAGTCCAATCCAAAGCATTCAACCAACTTTGCACGTCTCAGTTCTCTGACGTTCATGTAATACTCCCTCGTGACAAGGCTGATCCCGAGCTGCTCACCAGGCCTCACATCATCGACAGTGTACACAGCAATCGTTCCGTCTTCTTCCCGATCAATTTCACAGTTCGGCTTGCACATGTGGTTGAGTAAGCAATACTCATTGCTGTAGACGGCAACAGTCATGGTACCAGCAGGGCCACCTCCAACGGTGGCGGCATTGATACTTACGGCACGTAAGGCACGTTTGATTTCTAGGTCACTAATCTCCTCTGGAACTAGGAGGCGCACGTATTCTTCTAGCTGAGAAAAGACACCAGCCTTTATAGGTGGCAGCGTCTCAGGAGTGGTGACATGTTTAATCCAATTGCTAGCATCCTGATCTTCTTTGAGTATGCCCTTATTGATGATATGTGCGGCCAGAATAGCATGCGGCGGTAGCCAGTAGTGCTCGTAGTCGTCAAGCCAAGAGGAGGGTCGTGGGATTTTCAGAGTTACCTTTCCGCGAAGCTTTTCCAATTGGGCGATTCCGTAGCATTCTAGCAAGTGAAGTGGGCGGGCAGCTTCAAGGCATTCGTTGCTACAGTAACTGATGATTCGACACTTTCTACACACAATGGGGTGGGTGTTGGTGATACCCTCAAGGCAGTAGTGGCAGACGGATCTCACATCGTTTAAGGTGTACCCACCGATCCCGGTTGTGTGAATTTCTCTGGAAAAGAGCCTTGTACCTCGTTGTATGCACCCTTTGGCAAATAGTCCCATGAATCTACTTGCACCAGTGCCCTTCCTGACTTCAAGACAGAGCGGCAGATTGAGGTGCTTCAACATCTTCTCTGCCAGAGCTTGCTCTTGAGGTCCACGTGGAGGTCAAGGTTTAACCCTTTGTGATTGTGATGAAGGTAAAGGTCGCTATAATTACCGCTGTAAATGAGATGTGTACGTAAAGGTAAAGGGTCGCTATATTAAAAGGCTGTCATGCACACGTAAATTCAATAATGACACGTACACCGAATCATATCGTACAGGGAGGCGCTTTAGGTACTCGGGGTTCCCAAAATTTTATGACACGGAGTCTGGGAACGAGACTCGGAGACTACCGTAAGTGACTGGCTGCGCGAGACTATGTCTGCTCAGGAGCTGCCAAGTTCAGTGGTTGCTGATGGCGGACATCCATCAGGTAATTGGTTTTTTTTATTATTATTATATTCTTACAGTACAATGCACTAGCGAAGCCCACCCGAATTTGTTCCAGGGATGTCCTACTTTCAGTTGATAGAAATCTCACAAATAATTATTCAAGAGCATTGGCGACGGCAGAATTTCCTGAATAAGCCTTGAAATTAATAATATACCCGGGATGGCAGTAACTTTTGAACCAAGTTCAAAAATCAGAAGTCACTAACTACTGTCCTTCTAGAAGCAGGCCCGGCTCGGACAGTTGCAATGGAGAGCGGCATACATCTTGTACGCTTTGTATGTCTTCTCACATGACATTTTCATGATGACTCACTGCCAGTGCCGTGCCCTCTGGTGTCATGGAACGGGAAATAGCGGGAAACAACTATGCAATTTGTAGTGGCCTTATATTATTATCAATCCATTGCTAAGTGTGATACTCTTGAAGTCTCGATCTATACCTCGAGCTCATTGCCAGCTGCACATTAAACTTGTTAATGCCGCACTGTATCATTCTGCCTTAAAATTAATGTCACTGTTAAACTGCCTGTGTACTTGAATAGCGAATTGTGTGTGGTGATAAAATGATCTGACAGGCTGTTGTTTGCTCTTGCGGTTTGCTTACAGTGCATCTGTATGATTTAATAAGTACTTCCTCTTGCCTGTATTTAATTAGCAATAGTCCCATAGTCCTAACCACCCGCCTGTCCGCATGTACTTAAGACAACTGGTGTGACCAGAAACTATAATGATTGACTTGATGTGGCCTAACAATAGCTATTATTAGCGATTGCGGTCTTCCAAGGGCCTCCAGTAGATCGTGAATATCTCGGCTCTGGCTAGGAGAGCTTTCATCACCCTAGATAGCTCAATGGAAAAGAGCCTCGTACCTCGTTGTATGCACCCTTTGGAAAATAGTCCCATGAATCTACTTGCACCAGTGCCCTTCCTGACTTCAAGACAGAGCGGCAGATTGAGATGCTTCAACATCTCTGTCTGAGAGCTTGCTCTTGAAGTCCACGTGGAGGTCAGGGTTTAATCCTTTGTGGATTGATGAAGGTAAAGGTTGTTAATATTACATAGACGATAAAGGTCGCTATATTAAAAGGCCATCATGCACACGAGCTGGAAACGAAACCCGATGATAGTGACACCGAATCACAAAATTATTATACTCAGTCCAAGACGAGCATTCTGGCACCATGTCTGGGCTGGCAATCGCAAGTTCAGAGATAGATCTTCTTGTGCTACTTGGGCATCCACCAGGTAGGTAGCTAACTTTTTTAGCTATTAAATTTTACTATACTAGCTACAGCAATGTTAAGATATGACGCCCTAGTCATTTAGTTATTTATGTTTCAGGGATTACTAAACTGGAAAAAGAAAATAAAGAATACAAGGCTGCCACCAACCTCATCGGAGTGGGGGTAGATTTTGATTCATGTAGTGCTGGACCTAAAAAACCGATAATGAAATTACAAGATGTCCCCAAGAAAAATCCGCATTATGTTGTCCCCAACAGGGACTGGGCAAAGAATATGAGGCTGGATAACCAGGGTGACATCTTCGATGAAAATAACAAGTAAAGCACAATTTCAGTAGCTACCTTATACTTTGTACCCTATAGCCCATATTTTTCAGGAAAGGTATAGCTGCCAATTAAATTTTTCAACTATCTCAGTTGTTAGTCTTCCTTATTTATGCAGTGTTTATTATAGCTATACCTTTAATTAGCCTCTTACCTATATAGTATAAGTAAGGTACAATGTACATGTATAATAATATTAATCTTTATGTACTATCATAATGATGAAGCCACACTATATACAGCTAGTACAAGCCCCTACTGTAACATGTAGAACTTAAGTTTCACAGCGGAAACATTCCTTCTTAATATAATAATTGCCATGCAGATGTAAATGTGCCAGATTAGCTGTACAAATTGGGAATGAAACAAATGCTCAAGCTAATGTACAGATTGATGTTGAGTTTGGCAAAAAGAAAATACGGAATGCACTACAGCAAAGTCTTGATGATGGTGAGGTGACTTACTTGAGCGAGGACATTGATTCAGAACAAGGTGTGTGCATGAAGTTGATTGAGTTTGCATATACCAAAAATGATTGTAGTATGATTACCAACCAAGACTATATCTATGAGGTTGCTACAGATCCAATATCAGTAATATTCATTCAGTCATTCTTCATGCGTGCAGATCAACATGCCTGACAGTCTAATAGCCTCGGCTCGTAGGCCCTTGATTTGAGGCTAGCGTGATAGATATAGCTAATCAAATAATTATGGGTTTAGCTAAGGGTTGTAATTCATGATTATCCAAGAGCCTAAGGACAAATAAGTGACCGAATTTGAGAAAATAGACCATTAAATTTTGCAATAAAATTTCAGTTTCCAGTAATAGGCAAAATGTGGGAAAAATGAAATTTTTTCAATTTTCTATTTTTTAGTCCTCCAGAAAATGTAGATTTTTGGCTTCATATTGATATACAATGTTCATGTGGTTGCAGCATGTAAACGTTACTTATAAGCGAAATATTTGTTCAGACACATTATAATATATATAATACTAAATTTAATTAAAAATGCGTATTTTCTGAAAAACGAATGTATCTATAATATACCCAACTGCATAAAAATGGTTATAACTTCGCTTTTCATGATACTTGCACCTTTGGATTTAGCACACATTGGGCTATCAATCCATGCCAAAAACTCAGTTTTTATGAAAAATTGCAAATGCCATTGGTCTATTTTTCCATAGCAGGTCACATATTAGCTATCGCTATTATTTGCCTGCATGCATGACTACAAAAATAAAACCCAACTTGGTTTACCTCAGTTGCACTTGTTTTGCATGCTCCAGGTTCATCATCTTGTCACAAAAAGGTAGTACGTAATTTGAGCCTTGACCATCAATCGTACTGAATACAGGGCAACAACATTAGAAATGCCGTTCTATTATGATCAATATTATTTAAAGTCTGAAGCTTCAACCGACACTAAGCATTTGAAGCAGCCATGAGAACCTTAGAAACTATAATACTTACTCTGATGATTAATGGTGCCAGATCCAATTGCAGACTGCACTTGTGAATGCATTCCAAGACCACCAGATGGTCACGAATAATAATATGGTTATAATATTATACATAAAAGGCTGAAGCCAAACTCTTACCTCCTATTGGATATCATGATAATAATATTCTTAGACTAGTAGACTCGATCTATAATATTATACTTAAAAGACAACAGAAGCCTCTATATTTAATTGGTAATTACAGAATCTTTCAGTGGCTAATTTTAGCTCAGGCCAGGCTTCAGTTATCCCCAATATAGTTGCAACTGGTGCATGGTAACCCAAATATTAAAATAAACCTTTTATTTCACAATGGCCGTATCATCATCAACCTTCATAGCAAAGCATAGGTGGAGGGTTACTGCAATCGTTTGGCGATTTTTGTCCATCCGTCCCAACCATCCTGTGTTAAAATTAATGGTAAGGGAGAAGTACGCATCTGAGGATTACCGGGCATCAAGGAAGAGTGGTCACGTTAAGTCCTGCCCAGTGGTATAGTAGTGTGCAGCTGTTGCCATTCTGTGTTTACATGGCAGCTACATGCCATTCTATGCCTTGCTGGTCAGTGATCAATGCAGTGACAGTGTAAACAGGCCTAGGCAGTGGCTCTTAAGTGCATAATTCAGTTTAAGTATGTCACAGAGGCTTTCAGTTTATATAGTGACATAGCTAGTCAGGTGCCTCCCCCCATCTCTTAGATCATGCACTGACTCTAAAGAGAAGGGTACCAGAATCCTGTTCACTGAATCACGTGCAGGGTATAATTATAATTATTTCAATACTCCTGATATTTAACAGGCATACACACAGTGAGCCATACATGCTATAGATCTACACATGCATGAGTCATGCATACATGCATGTAGTGGTGAGAGTTCTGCACTCCTGTGCATTCATTTATTATTGTAAATTAACCTTATTATAACAAGAGAGAGGAAGGAAGAAGCCAAGAATAAGCTCAGATGGAAGTTTAGCTGGCCCAGGAGTGAAAGGGATAGAGAAGGTGGACATAGAAGACGAGAGAGGGAGAGATAGAGGAAGGAGAAGGAGGGACTCAAGAGAGAGGGAGAGAGGGGGAGATGGTGATCGACAGAGGAGAGAGGAGGAGAGGAGGAGGTCTCGTTCACGTTCTCGATCGCCAAGGAGCAGAGACAGAGATCATCACGGCAGCCACAGACAATCTTGAGGCAGGGACAGATCTTAGGGACCAGAGAGATATTGCAGACACTAGTGTACATAGTTAGTCAAAATCTCTCATGCAGTGTATAATATTACATTTCCAATAGTATTATTATATAGCTCCATAAGGTACGTAACAAAATATCACGTAGCTAATGCCTCTGACTCACTGCCAGTACTGTGCCCTCTGGTGTCATGGAACGGGAAACAGGAAAAAGGAAAGAGTAGCTAGTCTAGTTCCCAGACTCAGAGAATGCTACCTTACACTGTAAAATAAAAAGGTGGGTATAGTGTCCACCATTATATATATTATGTCTCCCCTATCACACCAATTGCCCATTTGGTGTGTCCCGGGAGACAAAGTGGTGGACACTACCCACCTTTACTTTTACCGTGAGTGTAGCTTGTGCATGGGCTGAGTGAGGACATTCCTGCATGTACTGATGTGCCATTTCCTCGTTCATAATATTATTATAGATACTCTTAAAGTCTTGATCTATACCTCGAGCTCATTGCCTGCTGCACATGCCATGATGGTGATCGAACATTAAACTTGTTAATGCACTGTGGTTATCATTCTACCTTAAATGCATACCTATCAACCATCTAGCTATCTGCTTGATTTCAAGCAAAAATGGTACCCATCCCTCACAAAAATCACTAAATCCCTCATTTTTTGTGAGAACTTGGCCCATATATGCTAATACATTTTGGAGAAGCCAGTAGCATTTTCAAGCAAAAATACCCCAAATCAAGCACATTAATTTTTATACAAATTTCAAGCACAAGACTATCTGCAGGTTGGCAGGTATGTAAATGTTACTGTTAAACTGCCTGTGAACTTGAATAGCGAGTTGTGTGTGATGATAATATCTGACAGGCTGTTGTTTGCTCTTGAGGTTGCTACCGTGCATCTGTATGATTTAATAACTAAGTACTTCCTCTTCCTGTATTTTAATTATAGTCATAGTCCCATATCCTAACCACCCGCCTGTCTGCATGTACCGTAGAATCCCGCGATTACGCCCCCACCCCCCCCCCCCCCCCCCCCCCTCTTTGTGCATGCTAGGATTGGGCAAAAGTGGGGAGGGGGTTTATAAGCGGGATCCTAACATTTCTGTGTGACGACCATTACCGACCTCCGAATGCCACGTGGGCGCGCGATCTCTGTACTTTCTCTGGCTGTTTGGTGGGCAAAACTCGAGAAAAACGACAAAGTAAGGCATATTATGACACAAATAGCTAGTTTGCTAGCTGTAGCTACTGTTTTTATTGACTAATGGACTCCATTTTACAGTCAGGGAGGGGGGGGGCGTAATCGCGGGATTCTACGGTACTTGAGACAACTGGTGTGACCAGAAACTATAATGATTGACTTGAAGTGGCCTAATAATAGCTATTATTAGCGATTGCAGACTTCCAAGGGCCTCCAGTAGATTGTGAATATCTCAGTTTTGGCTAGGAGAGCTTTCATGAAACAAAATCACCCTAGATAGTTCAAATTATGAAAAGACTGGAAAAGCTGAGCTTCGTACCTCGTTGTATGCACCCTTTGGCAAATAGTCCCATGAACCTACTTGCATCAGTGCCTTCCTGACTTCAAGACAGGGTGGCAGATTGAGATGCCTGAACATTATTGCACTCACACCTGCCGTTTCTTTTTCAGCAAAGCCACGTGAAGGTCAGAGTTCAAGGTTTGAAAGTGCATGTCTACTGATGAAGGTACCGGTAAAGGTCGTGAAGCGAACGCAGAGCATATCAGCCCCTCCCACAATAGTAATGATGCTTGGCATAATAATATTATTATGATTTATGGTTGTTGTTTGCTTTTGACTTGTATAGTAGTTTAAGGCTGTTCCCGTTTCCCTTTTATAAACTGTTCAACTGCAAAGTATACAATAATAGTATCTCCAGTAGCTGTATATATGAGAGTGGGGGTAGCTTGAGATAACACATAATATTATGAGTGTGAGAAAGTAAGAGCCAACTAAAATGGACCTCTCATCAGGTGTAGTCTCAATTTTATTCTTGTGCTTATTCACTGTTACAAAGAAAGGTCAGTCTACAGCTATTATAAACTAAGTCAGGACTGTCTGTAACATACTAATTATTCTCAGGTTCTGCAACAGTTGAAAATTCGTTGGTTTTGTTAAATCAAAATAATGATTGCATAGTATGCCCTGGTCAGATCCTGATGTTTGAATGCAGCGTGATAGGAGTGGGTTCAACTGTTTGGAGGGGAAGTGCTTTCAACTGCCCCCTGAGGGAGATAGTGCTTCGCCACAATCAGTTCGTTGATTCCGAAGGGACATGCAATGATAAAGCGATACTTGCTCGAGGTGTTTCAGTGGAAAGCAGCCGCTACATATCTCAATTAAATGTTACACTAAGCTCAAGCATGAATGGAGAGACTATCATGTGTGCACATTATAACATTACTGGCACTACAATTGTTGGATCTTTCTTGGTGAACTTTACATCAGGTAAGTTCTAGATTCCATGGCTTATCGAAGTTGATATTGCTCTTCATAACATTATGTAGCTGGTCTGTGTAGCTATATCATATACTGACATCTATAATATAAACCTATAGTTAAAAACCAAGAGCTTTTGGGTTAATTTGGTGTATGCATGGTGACTGTGCATTATTAAGATTTTTATAGATGTACCCCTAAGCTATCATAACAGCTAGTACTCTTGTATTCCTCCAAATTAGAACAATCTCCTCCACCTGACAATGTTCACCTCAGCAGTGTGGGCTCTAGAACATTGACATTCAGCTGGAACCCTGTAAATGGCAGCTGCCATGCTCTTTCATACATGTACAGTATCAATTCAGTAAACTGTGGTGTTTGTCCCACTATTACTATTGACACATCTGCAACATGTGTGAGTGTGTCTGTGGATGGTTCAGTCTGTTTATTTCAAGTTCAAACGACAATTTGTAATAACAACCATGGACCATCGAGCACTAGTGTCCCCATTATACTCCTAGGTGAGCTCATGGCTTCACTTCGAAAATTATTGTATGTTCATTGTCAACACTTCTTGTGTACAGTACCTGTCATTTCACTAGTCAAAACTGTGCCTTGTTTCTCAGAAAGGGGCAGAAACTTTACAGAAATTCAGGTTTCTTTTAATGAAACAGTACGTTCTAAAAGAATTATACTGTACTAGTGGCTACATACATTTCCTGTAATTTTTTCCCTTCATGTTATTGCAGGATCCTTTCTTGTTCTCTGATGGAGTAGATGGTTCTGCAGCTTCATACACAATAGATTATTCTGATACGATATCTGGTAGCAATTGTGGGTTAGCAACGATCCCAGCCTCCTCTTGTAGCCATGGAGTCTGCCAGAATGTGTTTGAACTCTCTTCATCTCTCTGTCCTTTCTCAGACAGTATCACTGTAACAGTATTTGGCACTAATGCTCTTGGCAATGGAACAACATCTACACCAGTATCAATAAGTAAGCTGAAGATTTCATATGGCCCAGGAAAAATACAATATTAATCCCTCGTATCACCTATACTTGATAATGAATTCCCTTCCTTATAGGTACAACCAATAACTATGTCCAAGTGACAGTTGATTTACTATCAGCAGCAATTATTTGTCAATTCATTGATGATCAGGGTAAGAACATGAAGTCATGCTCTATAGCCTACGGACCTACTACTGAAGAGTGTGACAACATGGCCATTCACAGTCGTGTCAGCAATACCACATTTACATCAGACTCTGTGGTCATACATCTGCCAGTGCTTTTAGACAGCATTGGGATGGAGTACTGCTATATTGCGACTGCTAGCAATGGTACATTCACAGCCATGATGAAAGGAACCTTCAGCACAGGTATTATGATAGCTGAGATCTCGTCCCTCTCCTTTTTCACTGTTAATTTCACGTGAAAAGGTTAGAAAAGGAGAGGGAGAGCCAGCATGTAGGTGAGATTTGGTACATAACTCTTATTGTAGCTGGTCCTATCTAATTCAATTTACAGTATGCAATCCAACAGTCTTGGGTAATGCCCCAATGCTACCTATGGACGTAAAGTGTGAGGCCCCATTTCACTCCCTTGGTGTAGAAAATGGCATCGCCTGCTACAGTGGAACGGAGATCGGATCTGTTGCTTTCTACTCTTGCTTGCATTGTGGTCTAAGTGGCATCATGAATGGCACATCAGTTCGAGTGTGTACAGAAAATGGTGTGTGGAATGGATCCACTCCTCGATGCAGCTGCAAACTACAAACCAGTGAGCCTCTATATATCATAAGCTACCTGCTGCTACTTATTTACAGTTCATTAAAGTTAAATTTGTCTTTAGGGATATCAGAAGGAAATGCAAGCAATTTAGTACTCACAACAGCACTATCGATAGCATTGGTGGCGTTAATTGTTACAGTCTCCATTTCAGTGGCCTGCTCAATTGCAGCATGTATCTTAGCCAAAGACAGAGCAAAGTTTAAGAGACAGTTTGAAGCAAAGTGTATCATCTATGAAGAGATTGACATTAAAGGGCAATCACTGTCACATATGAACACCACTGAGAATGTGGCATATGCCATGCACGGCAGTGTGTCAGATACAGCATAGCCAGAAAGTTTGGCATGTCTTGCATGCTAGCTATTATTATTATAGCCGTTGTATATTTCAGTGTGTTACAAGTTTTCAAACGTTCACCATTGTTATTTCATAACATAGACAATGCGCAATGTATTCACTTACGCATGCGCGTTGAAATGCACGCAATCTCTGCGCATGCGCATAAACGGGCATTCATATAGAAATTCACAAGTAGCAGATTGCGTGTGGTAAGACACCATCTGGAAGTTCAGCTGTATACGTAGGTAAACACTGAATTTTACTAAGTCATTGATTTATCTAATACATAGCATTAGTAACAGCTTAGCGGGGGGGGGGGGGGGGGAGGGGGGGCTTGTTCAAAGTCTAATCCCTGTGGAAAAATTTACGTCATTAATATGGTTGAACAAGTCTAGACACACCTCCAGCAGTGTCAAAATTTGCTTTTTAGTGACAGCTGTATCAAGCACTACGTAGCTAAAAGCGTGCACGTAGCTACAGGCAAGCAAGAAACTGTCAAAGAAGCACAGGTATGCATGAATCCATGAAGATAATATAGCTATAGCACTGTAGAATACAAATGAATACCGAATGTGTAGGCTAAATGGAGCAGAATCAGAGTTTCAGTGTTGAATTTATGCTGAAATGCTGTAACGTTAAGAGAGGGAGGAAGGGGGGGGGGGGGTGTAAAATGTTAACATCATAATGACGTTAATTTTTCCACAAGGACTTTAAATTGGACAAGACCCCTTACTACTACTAGTAAGTTTTGCGGCAAGGAATTCGGTGCATGTGGGTCTCCATTGTTGAGCTCAAGTAGTGCTGGAGGTAAGATTATGCATGCTGGACCTTGTTGATTTAACATTTCTTGGTGAACTGATAATATCATAGTAATTGTGTAGGTTATGTCGGCTGTCTACATTATTCTCTTCCTGGCCACTCAAGTTGGTAAGACTTTAGCTACACGATGTATGATTGTAGATCTCAATAATTATACTTCATTGCACACTTTACAGGTCTCTCATGGCAACAAAATAGATTTCCATTGCCTCCAACTGGCTGTATCTGTCCAGGCAGTAACCTTACCTTTGAATGTAGCATTGAAGGCGAAGGAATAACGGTATGGAATGGAAATTTCTTCACCAAATCGGTTGGAATCCCACTTGTTCACAATCAATTCAATACTTTCAACTACTATGGGATATGTAATAATGGAGCTGTGGTAGCCCGACCACATAATCTTAGGCCAGTAGAGAATGGAATGTATACATCACAGCTGGATATCAACATGACAATGATCTCTCTCAAAAATGGCAGCATGGTTACTTGTGCTCATGATCATTTAAACAGAACAGTAACTATTGTTGGTACATGGACAATGATAGGTACATAATAATCACTGTATTTGATTCCCATGCATGCATATAATATTATTATAAGCAGCATGTATGGGTGGCTCCTAAAATTTTGTTGACTAGTTTCTGAATTCCTAAGGAGAAAATTTAATAAGGAATGAGAAGTCCAAAGTATGGGATCTGGGGCACTCTCTATAATATATTATTAAGACATGATTAAGTTAAATAAATTATACAGAACTTAATATAATATTATACTGGCTATTGTTTATTTGTACAGCTATACCCTTAATATCGTGGTGAATTGCATTAATTATTTATGAATCTATTTCATGATATTCATGCATGCATCTGCATGTGCTGTGTGTGTACATGTCTGGCAGCTTGGTTCAGTTGTTAAGGTCTTGTGCTCCCATCATAGCTATAAAGGGTTGCACGGGGTTTCAATTCCCACAAGTCCAAGGCACTTTATCCATGATAATAACAAGTATAAAATTGAAGGATGAAGTAGGGATGGCAGGGTCAAAAAGGACAAACAAGATTTGTAGGGATAATCACATCCACTATTACGCTTGCTTTTCTCGATTGTCATGCGCTGCATGCATGTGGGAGAAATTACATTGTTAGAGTGTGGAATTTTAATTAATGTACCTAAATTCTGGTATAATATACCATGCACTATAATATAAATATAATCATGCTTCTTCCCTTCATAATATTATTATAATTATGCTTCTGATTGAACTTTACCACCAGATCCACCAGCAAATTTGCGTTTGGAGCAGAAAAATGAAACACATCTAAAATTCAGTTGGGACTCCGTGCTTTCTAACTGTCCTCTCTTAACATACAACATCTTCACCAAAAATTGTGGAGTGTGTCTTGACAGTGTTAATTCAACTACTGTATATTGTGAAATTTTGGATTTAGAAATGGCTGATGTACAAGTGTGCAGTATTGCTGTGCAGAGAAGGTGCGGTGGTGCGGTTAATAGTCTTATTGGTAATCTTAGTGATATTCTTCAAGTTATATTGAAAGATGAATCAGATGGAGAACTGATTTCTATAAGCAATGGTAAGTTGTTTATGGCCACCTAATGAGACATTGCATATTCCGGGCAAGCATACACTCCCAGGTAAGGGCCCGTGTGACACATTTTCAAGGAATCAATGATACAGTAGCTGAATATAGCCATGGGTATTTCATATACTAGGATAAGCACACATGTATAGGGTATAAATATGATAGCGAGATATTATACACATAAGTCCGGTTTACATGCACACATGCACTGATCCAGATTAAAATTGAACCAGTTTAAATCGTTTACACACTAGCTGTGCTTAATCCGGATTAATATTTTCATGGCCCATAACTTTATATGTAATCTACTTTTAATCCACATCAGGATGTGGATACTAAAAGTGGATTAAGGTGTTTATACAGAAACTGGATTAGTTTAATCCGGATTCTAATCTGGATTATAAGGGCCTAGTGTAAACGGGGCTTATAGTAGGCACTATTATTATAATACATGTACACAATGTCATGATATCATGATACCAACAATAATATAAGTAACAACCTGTAACATAATAATAATTATTATTAATTTTTAATTTGGATCGATTATAGGTTACAAAGTTGCCATTGGAATCCTCAGTCTATTATCCCTAATAGGCCTTCTAGCCATTGCAAAAGTCATCAAAGATTTCCATTGGATCACTCAACATAGCATTAAATTTTATGTCAGTGATGAGCCAAATTCCCTTCCCAAAGCACTACAAGTGTTTAAGGTATACCTATTATAGTCTCATCCCCTGACTCCACCCTTGAGGAGAGTATATATACTAATGGATCTGGTGATTTTGGGCAAAAAGCTTGGTCCAGCTATATAATTTTAATATAATATTATGTAGTTAATAAGAGGAATTTGCACATGCATACCAATCAGATTGCAGCTTTAGCACAGTCATAATTATTATGACTCATTAACAAGCTTGTACATGCCATTGCTTATTGTAGATACAAATTTGAAATCATGCACCCACACAGCGGCACTAGTAGCTATACTTACTGAAAAATTAGATCTGAGCTTTGCATTATTTATAATTAGCCTCGTCCTTATAGGCCTTCTCCCAGAAAGCCTGGGAACGAGGCTAAGTGCAATTGTGTCAGTGCACACTCAGGCCCAGAGCTGGCCTAGTCTTGTCCCCAGACCCCCCCAAAAGGAGGAAAGGGTCTGCGGACATTGGCACTGATTCTTGGTTCTGCAAGCTCAGCAATAATATGATTATTAAATTTTGCATAAGTTTCAAATTGTATTGGAGCACGTACAATCATGTGATGGTGTGCAAGACCATGAAAAGGCTTCCAATGTCCCCAGACCCTTTTCTCGCGGGTCTGGGAACGAGACTAGACCAAGCAAACAGCCCGTCACCTGAGTCCTGACTCTTTTCCCTCCTTGAGGGTGGGGTCTGGAGACAAGCTTAGACTATAATTACATCAATTTATTTTATCAATTTCAAAACTATGACTAATATTCATAATTTAGGATCACGATGTCAACATAACTATTGTGCACACTTATCCAAAAACAATAATAAAGGATTCTATAATTTGCAAAGGATTTCATATTTCGTACGAGTGTCCTAAAATAAAGGTGAAACGTTTGATTAAGGATCTTTTTAAAGCTAAAGCAGAAGTGGTTAAATTGGAGAACAAAGCCAATGATGATGATTTAGAATCTGGTATGTTAAGTTACTGAATACGGAGTTATAGCATGCACAATATTATGTCATAATACTGTATAATTAATATCATTATTACTGCAGGATCAACTGTACATCCTGCAAACCGTACAATTTTGTCTTTCTCTGTCAAAGATGAAAGAGGTACCCTTGCAGAGGCAATGGAAGTACTAGGGGTACGTGATAATGCTATCATCGTAAAATTCCGCAATCATGACCCCACTTTATGCATGCGCATGCTAGCATTGGGCAAAGGTGGGGAGAGGGCTTATTCGCAGGCTGGAGCGTTACACTTCAGTGTGACGACCATTACCGACTGTCGTGGGCACGCAATTTCTGTACTTTGGGCAAAACTGTAGAAAAATGACAAAGTAAGGCATAATAATGCTATTTATACTAACAGCTAGTTAGCTAGCTGAAGCTACTGCTTTTATATTGTGGACTCTAATATCCAGTCGGGGGGGGGGGGGGGGGGGGGGAGCCTCAAAACTACCGAAGAAAGTAGCTAGCTATAGCTAGGCATGTCAGAATCACAAAAAATTGCCTATAGAAAACCTGCACACATTTAAATATTATGAAGTTTCAGGGATCATAACTACTCACTACAATGTGCTACGAACACCAAACTTGCACCACAGGCTTCAGCATTAAAGATAGCACTACACTGCAGTATCCAAAGTGTTGGGTTGCAACCACTTCCGGAATTGCAGGGCTTCAGGAAAACTCCATAAAATACCACATACTCAACTAGAGCTCTGTAGAGCACATACCCCGCGCGCTTTGCAATACTCTGCAATATTGCAACTTGGGCAAAGCTGTTTTATGACTTGACGACCCTTTTCAACACTGAGCTTGAGCATGCGCAGTTGCATCAGCATACTAAAAGAGTGGGTGTGGTCGACAAACCACAGGCATACAGAACAGAAAATGCACGATTTGTAGCACTAGTAAGCCTTTTTGAGCAATTCGAAGCGCGTACAAACCAGTTTTTCACCGATATCTATCGATTGGTTGTGCTTACAACACGCACAGACGCCTAGAACTCGAGATCTGGCGATTTTCGTGCCGACGACAACAACAACTACAACTACAACAACAATATTGCTAATGGATAACTTCAACTTGCTCCATGCTGCTCACTTCTCCAGGGCATTTTATGCTTCTAGGGGTACTTCAAGGTGCTAATTTCAAATTTTTCAGTAGTTTCAACCATTTTTGAAGTGTACGGTCGAAAAGAGCTCAATCAGCATTTTATTTTGTGTAAAATAGCATGTGTACACATGAGAAAATGCGTTGAAAATACGAAAAATGAAATATTTGGCTCAAACTACCCCTAGCTAGACTATTTCTGCCAAAAAATATGCCACATAGAAAGTGCATGCACTTTAAACTCTTTGTTGCTTCTAAGGAACTCAGGGCTTGTCTTACACTTTAAGAATAGATTCCACTTCAGAAAACAATATTAAAATATGTGCATAATGTGCATGTACATGTGTGAACATGTGTGTACCACTGTGAGAGTTTATGTACATTGTGTATATGTTTGAGTGGACATCTAAACTAGAAATTTCAAAAAATCATGCATGAAGTCAGCTTCTGGAATTCTGAGGCAGTGAAGTATTAGCTACAATAGCAGTCAAACAGGTATGCACACCAAATTTTTTTTATTCATTAATGCATGTTAACTTCATCGATACAATAAGCAGAGAGGTACTTACGTGCTATATTTCAAGTTTGGAGTCAATCAGTAGTGTAGTTTTTGAGTTATAGGCCTCTAAAGCAATCAACATGTTACGTGCCATTCCCCTATTGGAATAGTACACACAAGCCTGGCAGAAAAATGAATTGTGATGTTTAGAAATATTAAAACAGCCATATCTCCGCAACCATTCAATGAAATTTTACGGAACAAAGACTAAATTGTATCTTGTAGCCTCCTTTATTATTGTGTGTATAGCAAAGAAAGTGTAAGAGATAATCTAAAATTTTGATGTAATATGCCTAGTATAGCTAACGTCACGTATTTCTGATTAATAAATATTCCATTGGGCACGTCATTAATTTGCATTCCATTCATGCGCAAGCAGTCATGTGACTTGATCTGTGCATCTGATTGGCGTGCACTGTAGCTATATAGGCTGCAAGGGCAATACGGGCCCTATAATTATACACGTTTGTCCAGACCTCTCCGTGTAGCCTCGTCCCCAGGCCACTCCTGGGGACGAGGCTACCCTCTGCGTACGTGAAAGCAGGGCTGGGCACGAGTGAGATGCAGGAGCTAAAGTGCAGGGGGCTTATGTGTTAGGGAGCATAATTGTGGGATTACACTGTAACATGTATATGGACACTACAATAATTATAGTTGTTTCCCATCCTGTAATAGTATGCAGGCGGGTGGTTAATCCTTATTCATTATTATCGGATGTGGTATAAATCATAAATGGCTGCCGGGTACATGACTCAAGAGCTAATCCCGTAATCTTCAGCTGACATGGCAAGCATAATCTTAAAACTATGAATGAAGCTTAAGCCACTCACGGGTAGAGCCTGGGGACGAGGCTAGTAGCTACACATGAATGAGCCACCGACGTTGCAAATTCAGCTTGCAACTTGAGTGCACATGGAACAGACCATAATTATTACAATTACATCATCAATATTTTCGTTTTAATAGGAAACAAGTGCAATAATAGAAAAAGTTGGCGGTGGCTTGAAAGGCATGGAGGCGTAGTCTGGCGGGCCAGCCCCTTCGCAAGAGGGAGGAAGGGTCTGGTGTCATGCCTATACGCGATTTGTACCGCTGCAGCCAGGAGTGCAGCCCAATCAGATCGCGCCACGTCACCACCAATATTGTGGAGCTATCTAAATACTCGGGCTGACCAATCAGATGCCTGCTCTTCGTTTTTTAATAAATTGTTATGATCGCCAGCCTCATGCAGATCTAGCACCTGGTTGGTCAGAACGCGTGGTAGGGACAACCCCAACTGTTTATTGAACAAGAAGAGCGGGCCTCTGATTGGTCGGCCTGCATACCAGTAGCCACGCAATATTAGTGGTGACGTGGAGCGATCTGATTGGGCTGCACTCCTGGCTGCAGCGGTACAATGACACCAGACCCTTCCTCCCTCTTGCGAAGGGGCTGGCCCGCCAGACTAATGGAGGCGGTGGATGGGAAACTACATGTATGATCCAATTTGTAGCTCAGTCTGTGTAGCCTCCAAAACGCACGCTACTTCCATCATCTATGCTCCCATAGAGCGCAATACATTCGATTCCCACCAATGGGCGTGACAGGAACTTGACTGGAACTTCCTGAAAGGGCACTGAATATCATTTGCAGCTCATTAAAATTCCTTCACACGTTCGTGTGGAATAATGAAAACTTGACCATGCACTCTGTAGCTGCATAGTTGAAATGGTGTATGTGGTAAAGGTCGTCAATATAGTCACTATACGATGCCGGCGCCTCAGTCGCAGACTAGCCTCGGATCATCAGGAATCTAAAAGTGTCTCTGGACCTCGATAGTGAAAAATTTCAAAGCTAAGATAGCATGGGCGGATCTAGGGGGGGGGTTCAGGGGGTTGCAACCCCCCCCAAACGATTTTGAGCAGCCCCTCCCACTTATATACAAGGCTTACTATAGCTTGGCACAGTAGCTGCCACTATATGGTTAGCAGCAGACAAGCTGTGTAGTACATAATTGGCCTCAAACCAACAGGCAGTGGTGCACGGTGGTTAGTGGTACACCCTGAACATGGCTTCAGCTATGAATAATCTACTATAGACCACAAGAGTCAACTGTGGTGCTAGGCGTGGCAAAGCTCTATACATACAGTGTTATAGTACCTAGAGTCACTCCCTGGGGCGCGCGAAGATGATTAAAAGTGGGCGTGGCTCATTAAAAGTGGGTGTGGTCACTAAATTTTCCGCGCACTTCGCGCGCAATTATGCCTACAACCCACCATACTAAAAATCCTACATCCGCCCCTGGATAGTAAGAAGAACTCAACAGCGCAGTACAGCTAGATTGGTCCGGCGGCACGCTGCTCATGGTGCGTGTTATATATAGCGCAGGGCTATATATATATATCCACGGGCGTAGCCTGAGAACGAATCCCGTTATGTACCGCGCGCCTCCCTCACTTAGAAAATTTCCAGAGTATAAGGGGAAGAATGAATAGAGCGAGGATCGAACTGGGGTACATGAATCCATACACCAGAGTCCTAGCCACTGCACCACCGTGAACGCCGCTGCCAGTTGCTCTTTTGTCACGATTTTATAGACAATAGTAGTACTACTACTAACCCTTGTGTGTCAAACCCTACCCTAAACCCAAACCCTACCTAGCCTTAGCCGTTCATATAATACTGTGCAATTTAGCCCAGCCCCCTACGGGGGCTGGGCCGTGCGCTTATGGCGCGCGGGTTTCTCAGTACATAACGGGATTCGTAGAGAACGTGCGAAGTTCAGCCGTCGCTACTCGTCAGAGAAGGCAACATGCTGCTTATATTAAAGGTATTCACTGGATATATGCACAAGATACTCTACATTATTTCACTGAATTTCAAGTCCCAGAAGGGCTCCATCGAGGCCCTGAATTATCTCATAGATTACACCATAGGTTTCATCATAATTACCTAATAACCGCAAAAAAGTAAATTGTTACTGAGTGCGTAATTTGCCAACCATCATAGCTAAATGGGCCGGGAAAGCAGTAAGGAATAATCTAGGAGTAAGGAATAGATTTTTACCTAAGTTTGTTCTGGCCTGCATGGCATGCAGTTATTATAGGCGTAGGAAGACGATTTGGTGAACGGGTGCTCTGGTGCCTATGTTTACGCTAATCGACAATATAAAATTAAACACTTCAGAGTGAAGTATGACATTGTGTTCCACTCAGAAATTTCATGGGTGCACCAGCACCCGGTGCACCCATGCTTCCTACGCCAGCGTGGTAATAATATTATTATTATTTATATTATGAACACTTGACCATACTATATTACAATGATCATATCCCCAGTAGCTGCATAGTATAATGGTGCGTGTGGCAAAAGGTCGTCAATAGAATGTGTACACAACGATCGATGCTGGCCCCAGAAATCATGGAGATGGTATCTAAGATCGACTCTCAACCTTGACATCAACAGCGACAATTTTCAATGCTTCAATCACAGAGATGAACTCGACAGCACAGTATTCCTTCCAAACTTCAGATTGGTCGCGCTGCTGTGGTCTCGCGCGGGCCAGCCCCTTGTGATGATGCATGCTATATATAGTGCAAGGCTAGCGTTATTTATCCACGGCATTATGTAAGCCAAGAAAACACGTAAAGTTCAACCAACGGTACTTCTCAGAGAAAGTAGCGCTCAGCTTGTAATGTATTCGCTGGATACACGCGAAAAATATTACTGATTTTCAAGTCCCAGAACAGCTCCAGTGAGGCCCTAGATTTTTTCATAATTACCTCATAGGTTGCATCATAATTTCATCATAGATTACACCACAATTACCTCATAACCACAGAAAAGTAAATTGCTACTGGGGATATAATGAACAACTTAGAGACTACATCCCGAGTCCCTCATAAGTATTGCACCGCGCTTAGCTACTGTACGCCGCCATAATTCGAACTGGGACACATCGACAAACTGCGCATGCTCCGTATACGCGTATTGGGGCGCGCGGCTTGAGCCGGTTGACCCGGACGTGACCTCCACCTAGTACCTGCCATGTGCTATACTAGGAAGATGATATCATCAGGCGGGGCGAGCCTTCGCTCGTGGCATCAGCTGTACTCCAGGGTTTTTATTTGTAAAGTGTGTTACTAAATAAAAATACCTTGGTTTTGATTTACTAACTGAGCAGGCTATAAAGCACAACAAATTGACCGAATTGGAGCAGCCAGGCTCTCAGGTTGGCCATTATTCTTGACATCCTTGAGTACGGTGGAGAAAGGTACAGCTCTAGCTACCTGTAGCTACAGTACAACTGAAAATAGTACCAACCGTGAATGACTGCCACTGCCATGGCTACAACTCGAGATGAATAAGGTCGAAAGTTACCCAATAGCACGCTCCACAATCCTCCCAAGGCCCTTGAGCTCGAGCCACACTGCATACTGCCACGATTACGCGCAGATTTGACCTTCTACCTGCGTTGATGACGACCTTTACCTGTCAAAGGTAAGCTACCACGTGGTGTCTGAGCATGCGCATTGAGTCGTTGCCATGCAAGATCACGCACAAATAAATAAATAAATAAATATATATATATATATATATATATATATACACCGCTTCCGGTTTCTCGTGTATTCGGGGCTCGCTCAGGCTCGCCCCGAATTAGATAGACTGAATAGGGAAATCCCCCCGAGTGCGTGCTTGCCAAAGAAAGCGAACTGAGAAAATCGCCATATCTCATCGATAGTCCACGACGTCTTCTACGCTAGGTTCGAATTCTGGGCCCAATAAGATTTCATGCGCGCTAAACATTTTGAAACAGTCTTAACCGCATTTTCATCATCATTAATCATCATTACTCATAATTACCTCATCGGTCGGCCGAATTGTTTTTTTTTTCTAATTGGGACTCGCCGGGATGTAATGAAAAACTTAGACTAGCTACATCCCTCGTCCCTCATGAAAAGTATTATGCTGCGCTACTGTATGCCGCCATATTAAAATTCGAATTAGGACACCTCGACAAACTGCACATGCTCCATATAGCTATGCGTGTATTGGGGCACGCGGCTTGAGCCGGTTGACATGAACCGGACGTGACCTCTCCACCTGCGCTGCCATGTGCTAAACTGAATAGGGAATACCCCCGAGTGCGAACTCGCCAAAGAAAGCGAACTGAGAAAGTCGCCATAATATCATATCAATTGATAGTCCATGATCTCGAATCTACGCTAGGTCCGAATTCTGGGTCCCAACAACCTTTCGTGCACGCTAAACATTTTGAAACAGTTTCACAGCAATTACATCATAGGTTTCCATCATAGCAAGAGCCGAATTCCTTTTTGTTCATTGGGACTACGGGATGTTATGAACAACCTAGACTCTACATCCCGAGTCCCTATGCCGCCATAATTCGAACTAGGATACATCGACGAACTGTCAGTGTGCATACTCCGTATACGTGTATATTGGGGCGCGCGGCTTGAGCCGGTTGACTCGGATGTGACCTCCACTGCCATGTGCTAGACTGAATAGGGAAATCCCCCCAGAGTGCGAGCTCGCCAAAGAAAGCGAACTGAGAGAATCGCCATGTATCATCGATAATCCACGATCTCTTCTACGCTAGGTTCGAATTCTGGGTCCCAATACCCTGTCATGCGAGCTAAACATTTTGAAGCGGTTTTCACCCCAATTTCATCATAATTACCCCGCGCGCATGCGCAAGGGGTAAAGTGATCGGTTGTGTCTGTTGTTAGCACAAAATCGCCGGATCTGGAGATCTAGGCATCTGAGCCACTCGTAAGTACAGTATATCCGTCGATATCGTCGAAAAACTGGCTTCATTATGCTTCGAATCGTTTGGCAAGGTCCACAAGCATCGCAAATACTGCATTTTGGCATTTTGTTGGCCACGCCTATGGACACTACCCACCATGTGCTTTCTGCTCATGCGCACAACCTGGCACAATATGTAGGTAAAGGTCGTCGACACTGCAGCGCGCGGGGTATGTGCTCTATAGAGCTCTAGTTGTCGTAGTCGTTGTCGTTAGCACAAAAATCGCCATATCTCGAGATGTAGGCGTCTAAGCGACTCGTAAGTACAACGAATCAATAGAATTGGGCGAAAAACTGGCTTCAGTGCGCGTCAAATCGAGGGATATGGTCCACGAGCGTCACAAATTGTGTCTTTTTGTTGGCCACTGTAGCCACGCCTATTTTTTTTTTTTTTTTTTTTTATATAGAATTCCTGCAAAATGCAGAAGATACACGAGTAGCCAAGAGCTAATTCAAGCATGTACCTATACAAAGACAATAATATTATAAGCTATGACATAAAGAGTTAGTATAATAAATAAGTGATGCATAGTATGTAATTATAAAAGTTAGTGAGAGTTTGAAAGGATAGCTTGTCTGAATGATGAGAGAGTGACACTATTAGTAAGCAGCCCTTCAGGTAGGGAGTTCCATTCCGAAATTGTTCTTGGAAAGAATGAGTTTTGGTATTGGCTTGTGCGACAGAATGGCAATTGCAGTTGGTGGCTATTACTATGCCTAGTAAACCGTGCTACAGATCTGGCTGCAATTGGAGCACTTTCAAAATCCATATTCTGGTGAATGATGTTGTACAAGAAGCATAAGCTTGCACTGTCTCTTCGTGCTTCCAGGAATGGCAGTTGTGCAAGATCTAGTGATTCCTCATAATTAAGTGACCAGTCCTTTAGACATACTCTTAATGCGAAGTGTTGCACTTTCTCAATAGCTGTTTTGTCCTTAAGTAAATAAGGGGACCAAACAATCGAGGCATACTCCATATGGGGGCGAATGAATGAGCAATAAAGTTTGAGAAGCGACTGAGAATCTGAAAATTCGTAAAACCTTCTATATAATAGCCCAATCAGCCTTCTTGCTTTAGTACAAATGAAGTTAATATGCTCAGACCAGTGAAGGCTTGAGCAGAAGATCAGTCCAAGATATTTATACTTGTTAACAAATTCCAGTTGGTTGCCCTTAAGAGTCAGTGGTTGGTGGGATGGGGTACGCTTTCGGCTGAACAGCATGGCACGACATTTACCTGAGTGGAGAGAAAGGCGACTCTCATCCACCCAATCAGCTATTGAATCGATGTCAGATTGTAGCTGTGCATAGTCTTCAATGGAAGTTATTACTCGATATAGAGCTATATCATCAGCAAACAGTACAACACTGCTGTCAGCAGAGACTTGACCTGTTACTTCATTGACATATACAAGAAAAAGCAGTGGCCCAAGAACGGATCCCTGGGGCACACCAGACAAGACAGGCAGCTCCTCAGATGACTCTCCATCCACAACCACAACTTGCTTTCGGTTGGAAAGGTAAGTGTGTAGCCAGTGCAACAGGTAGTCATTTAAACCGATCGCTTTCAGTTTCTCCATCAGAAGTTGGTGTGGTACCGAGTCGAATGCCTTGCGGATATCAAAGAAAATAGTGCACACATCATGACCGTCATCCAAGGCCTGAAGACAAGTATTGGTGATCAAGAGTAGAGCAGAGATGGTTGACCGACCTGGCATAAAACCCCATTGATTAGGAGAAATGGGAGCAACATGTTCCAAATGATCCATGATGATGTTCGATATATGGCGCTCCAGGACTTTACTAACAATGGGGAGGATCGAAATTGGTCTAAAGTTAGTTGGGGATGACATATCATCTGCTTTAGGAATTGGAACAATTCTCGCTATCTTCCAGTTATCAGGGCAGCCAGCAGTGATGCTAAGATTAAAAAGTTTCGTTAAGCTAGGGGCTATACTTAGTGCTGTATGCTTCAACATTCTAGCAGATACATCATCGATTCCTGTAGATTTGGAGACATCAAGATTTTGCAGAGCAGAAGCCACATATTCCTCAGCTATCAAGATTGATTCTGAGCAACTTGTGGATGCAGGAGGTTGAAGATCCTCATCAGAAAGCGGGGGAAGACATTTGTTGAAGCAACTGTAGAAATAGTGGTTCAGCAATTTGGCCTTTTCATTACTTGTAGTTGCATGTGACCCATCACAATGAGATACAAGAGTAGGAATAGAAGAGGTTGTGTTATTTAGCATCCTGACAGCCTTCCAAAACACTTTCTGGTCTGATGAATTAATGTTTTCAAAGTATCTCCTTTTCTCCTCCCGGATGAGTCCCACAACTCTATTTCTCAATGACTTGTACTTTAAAAGATCAGCATCTCTGCGGTCATCAGCAATGTTCTTCAAACGGCGATAACAGGAGTTTCGTTTTGCTATCAGCTGGAGGATATGCCTATTGATCCAGGGGAGAGTTTTCTTGGATTTTGCTGTTACGCGAGGAATGCAAGCATGCATAATTTCCATAAATTTGCTATGCCATTTATTCCAACTCGAGTTGATGTCTTCAGATAGTATGGAGTTCCAATCTGCATCATTTATCATTTCGGCAGCCAGATCAAAATCTGCTTGGTTATACTTCCACAACTTCCTCTCTGTTTTAGGATGAGCACGACGAGAGTTACCCGTAGTTGATAATGAAAGTTGTAGACCAAGGTGGTCGGAATTTGCAAGTGGCGGGATAGTGACACAGGAAGAGAGCTGTGAGGGAGAGGATAAAAAAATAAGGTCAATGAGGGTACTAGAATTCGATAGCTATACGGGTGGGTTCAGTGACAACTTGAGTTAAAGAAAAACTATTGGTGACTGACAACAACTTCTGGGAGGAAGTATTAGAAACATTGACAGTGCCCACAATGATTAATGCATGATGCAGGCTCATTGTGCTTTCTGCTCATGCGCACAACGAAGTGGCCAAGCGTGTGACTGGTAAAGATCGTCGACGTTCTAAATAATGCTCGTGAAGTCTATAGTGACTGAAATCTGAAGCGTATGGACCAATCATAATGTAAGATAGCTATACTATTTAACATTACAACAAAATATAGCTTAGGCCACTGTTTGTTGTAAACGTGTTTCTGGTCACATCAGGGCTCACTTAGCCATGCGGGCGGGCGGTTATTATTATTCATTATTCCATTATTTTACCTCAGCATATCCTGTACAATTTGAACATTTCCTGGACAAACCACAGACAGGATGGTGACATTAATTTTGGTAATTGAACTGAGCATGCGCAGAGCCAAATAATGACAATAATGGCCAAAACAGGCGGCCTCCAAAATAGCATGCGGGCGGGTGACCAGAAATACGTTTACAACTAACACTGGCCTTAGGTAAAAGTGCATGTCTTCCTAGGTCTGGGTACAGAGAGCGCTTTTCAAGTGTCACCGGGACCCCCAGCAACTAAGCAGCATTTCCACTATTTCTCTCAAATATAGCCATGCACCAAAAATAAATCTATAAATTGCGCGATATGCGCGCAGGGTATGTGCTCTACAGAGCTCTAATTTCATCATAGGTTTCATCATTATTCATCATAATTACCTCATCGGTTGGCCGAATCGATTTATGAATTGGGACTCGGGACATAATTATTAGGCCACACAAACTAAATTCACTGTTAAGCGTCACCGCCCGCATGCTATTTTGAAGATCCAGCAAAATTTTCATTATTCATTATTAATCACATGAACACTGCACAAAACCTTCAAATGTTCGACATATATTATGCACAGCACGTCCAAAGCGTTTATTTCCCTTCTAATGACACCCTAACAAGTAGAAAACTTGCCTTAGACTCGCTGTCCTCAATGAGCACGCATGACCTTTAACCTTAGCATTGCCCGTTAATGGTAAACCACGCCCCTTGAGTGAGGGGCGTGGCTCGCAACGATGAAGAAAATGAACAATGAATAATGAATAATGACCGCTCGCCCGCATGGAAAATGGAAAAAGTGGTGACGATAAACAGCGAATTTAGTTTGTGTGGCCTTATCTTCCCAACTTTCTGAATAATTACATCCCTATATAGTAGCAGTTTACTTTTCTGAAACAGTAAGGGTATCGAATCATGAAATTTGGTACAGATACAGGTGAATGTGGAAAATGGTTCTATAAATTTGTCAATGCATCTGTTTTAATTTTGAAGTTATGTCACTTAAAGCATTTAACGATTATGTAACATTGCATAACTTAAGTATGCTTACATATATAATGACCCTTTACCATATACAATGAAGCTATATACTAGGGATGCAGTGGTAATCGTTTCATATACTAGTAGACAGTTAGATAATGACAGTCTCATGCAATTATTATATTAATAGAATCGTAAAATCAACATTATTCGTTTGGATGGAGGTGGCGAAACTAAGTCTCACGGATGTGATGTTCGCAACTTTATTCTTATATGTGATTGCCTAAGCAGAGATGAACTGTCGGTTCTAAAACAGAAACTGAAAGAGTGTGATGTAATCCTTGGTGAAGGTACACAATTATTAGCTCAAACATCAAATTGAATGCCATGTTTTGTGACTTATCACGCAGATACTGAGACAGGAACTGTTGAATTTGAGATTGAAAATACCCCAGGACAATCTTTAGACGTGATGCAGGTAACTTCTTATAATATTATTACAAGCAGGATAATATGGTTTGATGCATGCATTCACTTAAGTTATAGCTAAAGTATTCATGAATATTATGAACGATTATTTAGTTGAACGTGTTTGTCATGCATAATGGCATACCCAGGCCATCAGATTCTGTACTATTGACTATTGCAGATGTCACCAAGAGTATAATATTATTATTATTATAATTTTTACTGCCATGCACTTTTCTGTAATCTGATTGGTCAATGGGAGGTAACTAAGTAACTTAGTTACTTGTAGGTTTTACTTGGTTACTTATAAAATCTGGCCAATAGGATCCATGGTATTATGAGAGCTCCAAGGCAAATAGCTGTACTAAAGTGTTCCACATAAATCGAATATTGAAATCCATGAAAACGAAAATTTGAATTAGAGTAGATCATCGAAATCCGGACGGTTTTTATAAAGCAACCCATAACTTTCGGACATAACAATAATTTTAAATGATAGAGTACTCAGTAGATAGAGCTACCAGTCAGCTAACGAATGACGCAAACCGTATGTCCCAATCTTTGTTGCAAATTGTGCTCAAAGATACAATGTTACAAATTTATAAACCGGACCTCCGCTTCAAATCTCGGACATGCTTGCATATTCTATCTTGGTGATGATCAGAATCGGTCAACGCTGCTACAGGTACATGCACTAGCAACTAACTCCGGTCCACCATTTCGATCATGTTTAGCCATGCCCACCAGTGGGACTCCACCCAATCATTTTCGATGAATCGGACGCAAATAGAGGATGACTACTGGCTAGCTCCACTTGTAAGCTAAAGAAAGTTGTAGGAAGCATGGAATCATTTAGTATATGGCCTACCATGACTGTGATTCCAACCAACTCATCTAAAACCGCATGTCCGGGATTCGACGATATCCGATGATTGGTAAATTACTCTACATGTATAGAGATCCATATTATTTAGCAATCATTCACGTGCAACAGCTAGCTAGCTAGCTAGTGTTGTATGCTTCTCTCGATTGCATGGGAAACTAAAGGACGCCACTATTGTTGATGCTGGACTATTAGTAGCTAGTATAGATAGATATAGCTATTGTCAGCTAGCTAGCTAGTCAACTGAGCTAAGCTCATACTGCACCAAAGCTCGAGTCCACAAAGCGCCCTTGAGCTTTGGTGCAATATATCACAATGTCATAGATCCCTTGTGCCCATGATATTATAATATTACTATTACCTGTCACACATTCCCTTAATAATTATAATATATTGGAGGTCAAATTAAAGTTGAATACAACCAAAATTAATTTTTATACATCTCATACAGCTACCATCAGTGCAGAAATGTAAATTAATATCAGCCAAACTGGATCTTGCTAAGGAAGGACAGCAAAAATTACTTCTTGAACTTGCTTTTCCAGTGCATATGAAATCACAGCTACAGAAGGATTTACCCTTTATCGCTAAACATTGAATTAACCACAAGACTTGACTTTACCTATTGTATATTAATGAGCACAAGTTTGTGTATGCACATGTACACTGTAGCTATAGATGTCACTAAGACGTGTGTGTCATACATTTCCATAAATAGCTCATGCTTTATGATTATAAACTTACTCTTATTACCCCGTGTGCACGCATGCACGAGGTTCATGATTTTTTTAACCCATTTGATTGTATTATCTTAGTAAATGTACTAAAATGCATAACAAGAGCAGTAGGGATGATAATCAAGTGGTTGATCGGGTGATATGTTCTGTTTTCAGTATCAACATAGCACAGGCTGAATTTTTTTGTTTCTGAAGTACTGGCTACTCCAAAATCGTTATCTGGATTCAAGGCTAATATTATTATCGCGCATGCAGCATAATATCGCGACCGCCTAGATTGCGACAAAGGTGGGCGTGGCACCGTTAATTTTAAGGGCGTGGTTTCTGGATGTCCGCTATAAAAGTGACGTTGGGAGCTTGGATCTTGTCCGCTGTCCGGAATCGAGAAGCGTCCTCTTCTCGGAGGTTGCTAATGTACTAAAACTATGCTAAATTCAATCGGTAACACGGCACTTGTCCGCTTCTCGGAGGGTCCGTTGTACCCACGTGCCCACGTACGCATGCGCGACATAATTAAACGAGCCCAATTCCTGCGCATGCGCAAAAACGTTGTGATATGTTATAGGACACCAACTTATTAGGACATTGCAGACTATAACTAGAGTGGAACTGGACATCACACAGTCAGAACTCAAAGTTGCTGGCGGTTATTTAAGAAGCTCTAACCACTATTGTGTACAATGTCATGTTGTCAGCTGTCTATATCATAATTTTGTTGGCAACTCTAGATTTAGTTGGTAGGAAACTATTAATTTTAATTTTCATAGGAATAATATCATTAATATTACATATTATACTCTCCAGATCTTTCCAATCCTTTGCAAGAAAATAGATTTTCACTGCCTCCAAGTGGCTGTGTCTGTCCAGAGAGTGAACTTTCCTTTGAGTGTAGCATCAACGGTACAGGGGCAACTGTATGGCGAGCAAGTTTTATCAAGGACTGTCACAGAAGCAGTGATGTTACGCTAAATCATGATGACAATTTCACCACACGGTATCAGGCGTGCAATGGTGGTGCCATCACGGTCAAAGCTATGAGTAGAGACAGCGCAAATTTAATTTACACTTCAAGGTTCATTATCAATCTAACAATGACCACACTCTCAAATGGCAGTATGATTACTTGTGCTCATTATACTGATATAGAGAGAGATGTCAATACATGGACAATGATAGGTATGCATTATGTGTACTAAGTCTTCCTCATGATCATGATTCTGTGCACATGCAGCACCACATTATGATACCAGAAACATTATTTACAATCTCTGCACTAGCTTCCAGATCATTTAATTTAGTTTTACCAACTCTCTGTCAGACCTAGTTATAGCATTATGAATAGGAGAGGGGGATGGCCCTGGTGGGTTGAGCTGGCCAGATACAGATGAAAGTAATATGCAATACCATGTTCAAGTTGCAGTTGTGCATGATTGAAGTCATAATATTGTTGACTCAGACTTTGCTTTGAAGTCACTGTTGAGCAAAATCCCAACAATTAATTATATAACTTTAATACATGCAGACTCCCCAATGAATTTGCATCTGGAGGAAGTGAATACAACACATCTCAAATTCAGCTGGGACCCATTAAATTCTAGCCTGGTGTGCCCTCCCTTCAGATATAATATTCACGCAACAAACTGTGGTTCCTGTCATGAAAGTATAGATTCAGCTACTGTTGTATGTGAAGATTTACAAAATTAATATCCACAGATATACAACTATGTAGTATAGCTGTACAGTCAAAGTGTAATGAAGAGGTTGGAAATATGAGTAGCATACTTCAGGTGGTGCTAAAAGGTATTAATTGTAATGGAACACTATAATATATATACCATATATATATCCCCATGCATGCAGTTAGTTGCATAGTGAAAACAGTGCATAAGTATGTCGTCAACATAATGCGCACAATAGATGCTCCAATTGCGGAGATGGAGTCTAGATTTGAGACCGACTCTCAACCTTGAAAGTGACAAACCTTGATGCTTCAATCATAGATGGATTGTGGACGGCATGCTTTGGCGCAGGCTAGCTATAGGGATTACGCAAGGCAAGAAGTTTACAGACAAAGTAGCATGCAGCTTATAAGGTATATTCGCTGGATACATGTGTTAGATACTAGCTAGATACTCTACGTACATACCGATTTTCAAATACCAGAAAAGCTCCATTGAGGCCCTGAATTTTCCTCATAGATTATACCTAATTACCTCATATTAACCAGAAAAGTAAAAAATTGCTACTGTATGGGGAGGTAATATAATAATTACAACCAATGCAGAATTATTA
This sequence comes from Cliona cf. orientalis, assembly GCA_963930775.1. Classification (NCBI taxonomy): domain Eukaryota; kingdom Metazoa; phylum Porifera; class Demospongiae; order Clionaida; family Clionaidae; genus Cliona; species Cliona cf. orientalis. Next base: position 5,547,919 of record OZ005689.1, on the reverse strand, counting down.
ATACATTATCTTTATTATAGTACCAGAAGCCCCCCTTCTTTTGATATCGAAAAATGCACTTCTACAACTGAGTGTTACAATCAAAGAAGTTGTGAGTCCATTAGATGTCCATATTAAATAATGTACATTATTACAGTAGCTACACTGTAAAGGAAGGGTACCGCAGTTATATAATAATTATATTGATTCCGGATGATCGACCCATAGACTAAATACGTACACAAAAACAGTTTGCTCAACAAAAAAACACGTATCACTGAATAGGCCTCACTGAGTGGAAGCTATACTAATATCCCATGCAAGCATGGATTATCCATGTCCCAAAGGTATTCTGTTAATACCCATGGGGTATAAAATAATAACATACATATCTGAAGACCCCCATGGGTATTACAGTAGTGGATGCCTAAATTTTTGGCTTGATGGTGCAAACTGGCAGCAATTTATATATATTATTATATATAAATTGCTGCCAGTTTGCACCATCAAGCCAAAAATTTAGGCATCCACTACTGTAATACCCATGGGGGTCTTCAGATATGTATGTTATTATTTTATACCCCATGGGTATTAACAGAATACCTTTGGGACATGGATAATCCATGCTTGCATGGGATATTAGTATAGCTTCCACTCAGTGAGGCCTATTCAGTGATACGTGTTTTTTTGTTGAGCAAACTGTTTTTGTGTACGTATTTAGTCTAGGTGTCGACAATACCTTTGAGAGTATTATGCACTTATCAATATATTATAGTATTATTGTTTGCCCCACATACCCACCTATATACTATAGCAAAGATAGGAAAGTGGTAGGGGGTATGACACAAGTATAATAATATTATGGCATGGCCCGAGGGGTGGGGTGAATTAATAATAATAATATTATAATATGCACCTGAGCAGATGCCATGCCAATAACAGTTCTTGTCAATGACATCTGTGTTGTGAACTATAATGGTAAATCTAGGGTAACATAATGGTCATGCAGTCTATTGTATGCATACCTGATATTAATTTTTATTATAGGCAGTTCCAAATTTACCAGGTCCTGACAGCTATACTATTATTTACACTGATGCTGATTCTGGCATGAAGTGTAACACCACAATAATCCCTGCATCCCACTGTGAGCAGGGTGTCTACAAGCACATATTGGAAGATTCATCTTGCTCTCCGGATGCTAATATCATGGTGACTGCCTTTGCCACTAACATGTTTGGAGAAAGTCCTCCTACAATTATTATATTTGCTGGTATGACCTTTATAATTAATTTTTATTACCTTTCATGATCTATTAATCCTCCTGGATCAATAGTTATTAATTAAAGTTTAACTTAATGCATGGAGCTGTAAAGACATAATATTTCTTATGATATTGCAGTGAATAGCTAGCTGCATGTTATCTGCATGTACGTAGATGGTGTCAATAAATTATTTGATATCAATGACAAGAGAGAGATTGTCTGTGAATATTCGAATGAACCTACAAAATTGAATGGCTTCACAAAATTGTCCATTTCTAACTCAACCTATGGGATCAACTGTGAAAATCTATTTGGGAAAGCAGACTCAGATAATAATATTCTTGGAGACTCAACTACGACAACTCCCAATGATGTATCTCGTTGCTACTTTGTTATTTTTGAAAGAAATGGCACTATGACAGTCATTATCGAAGGAACGTTGGATTCAGGTAATGATAAAAAATGATTATCATACTTATTGTTATTATCTTTTATACTATAGATAAAAGCAATGAAACTGCAATAGAAGTAACTGCTTTATTGACCATCATATTATTGGTGGGATTCTTAGTTATTATGCTGATCTTTATCAAACAATCGTGTCGTGGTCATAAACGATATCAATCACTTAAGGGCATGAATGTATTTGTCGAAGATAAACCAGGCTCTCTCGTGAAAGTACTTTATGCTTTCCAGGTGAGTATACTGATTAATATATACATATATTATAATTATATCGTATCATGCATGCATATTAATGATTGTCCAATTTGCAGGAAAAAGGGATTAGCATATCTTGTGTTGACACTATACAACGTCAGAGTGGCGAGAAACCCAAAGGTTTTCACATTGTGTACGAGTGCTCAAGAAGAGAACATGTAGACGTCGAGGCACTATGTAGCAGAATACGGCAGTGTGTTGGTCCAGGAGCAGGTGTTGATGTTGAACCTCTACATTCACATGTTTCAGAATCTGATGAGTCCGACCTCACAAAGCGAGGTACTCACAAGTATAATACCGTATATGTTCTAATATAGGTGCCACCCTAATTTAGGCGCCCTTTGAGATCTGCACAATTTTTCGGTTCTATAGCTAGCCTTTCCTGACATCAGTTATTTAGGCAGCGCCAGGATTGGCAGCGCCTATTTAATTGGAACGTATTGCCATGTGCTATATCACAATACCGCCATACTGTCCATCAAGCTATTGAGCTAGCACTTTAGATGTCAAACTGTAAGCTGTCTGTTACATTTTAATATAATAATTATAATATGGGCACTTACCTACTGCTCAGATGTCTTTCTGAATAATTATAGTTGTAACAAATACAGTAATCTGATTGGTCAGTTGGAGGTCCATTATTTCACTTAGAGACCTCTCAGGTCACTTATAGACCTCTTAGAGAGGTGCAACACTAGCCTAGTCCCCAGGGTAAATGTCATGGTTACAGTTGCTATATTCTAAATCAGTTAGAGACCTCATCCAATGGTCTCTACACTTTTTAAAGACCCTCAGACCCTTAGTAGCACCCTCGCTGCACTCGGGATGCTACAGCCCAGGGCCTTCAGGTCTTTTAAAATGCGTAGAGACCTTGGACTCAGTCTCTAACTATTATTTAGAGACAACCGTTCTGATGCTACTGTACCAGCAACTCAAATATGATTTGGCAGTACTTCCAAAAGAATTGAAACTATAGCTAAAACCCTATATTTTTGTTGTTTTTGCCACTGATATATATATAGTCACTGCCACTAAATAGTACCGGTTACTTTGAGCTCTGATCCAGAACCGTTCTAATTGCAGTTCTTACAGATGCCTCCCTAATTAAGGCACCCTTTGACCCGCTCGCAAATTTTTCGGTTCTAATTGGAAGTGCCTATGCAATCAGGATTCTGTAATGATTTTTAGCGGCACCCCGTAGTATATTATAAAAGTATATGGTATTATATATACAAACTTAAGATTCTTAATACCTCATATATTAATATTTAATGCAAGGCCTAGGCCCTTGCATTATGTTGCATTGAGTGTGCAAAACAAGAATTTTCACGAGCTTTTTCTGACCAGATACAACGTTACGGTAATGCACAACGTCATGTTAGTATAGAAACACCAAATATAATTACATTTGGACATAGCTGCACCCACTAGATCTAGCAATAGATTAAATTCCATGCCACTGATTGAAAATACAGTGCATGCAGTTAACTAGTAAATAAACATCCTATTATGCGTCCAAAGTCACAATACTACTGGGCTGTGGGAAAAATATCATAATTATTATGTTCGTTTACGAGTCCAAAATGCGGGCATTCCAAATGTATGATTTTATATGACATTGTGGATTTTGCAGAAAATGCTTAAGTTTATTCGATAGTTTTGACATCATTAATTTTGCTGATTCTATAAGCCTCTTAACTTTTCCCAGCTAGCGGTAGCATGACTTTAGGTATAAATAGAACGTCGTGTGTCATACTCTGTATACGGCATGTACGGTATGTACGCATACGCGAGGGTTACGAAGGAGTTGAAGTAGGAAGGCTGAGAAGTATATGCGGGTGCTCATGCTAACCTAGGAAATCAATGACATTAATTTGTAGTTTGCATGGCCTATTATATTATTGTATTGTTGCCTGTTTGTGAAGCAAATGCCATGCAACGTGCCAAGGGTTTTATATTTTTAGGTTCACGGACTACTTTGGAGTTTACTGTCAATCATGTTTGTGGGGCTCTTATTCGTGTGCTGACTATTTTGAATGTAAGGAACAACAAAAAAATAATTGTCTAATATATATTACTATAATAATATCATAGGATAATGGTATTAATATCAACTATTTGAATACTTTAAATCAAGACAAAAGTGATGAATACCGTGAGTTCATTGTTGAGGGTCATATTTTCAAGTTCACTAGAGAGTCTCTTCGTATAAAACTCGAAAAATGTGGTCTAAGATCTGCTAAATTTTTAGCTAAAGGTACATATATATTATAATACTAGAAGTGATATAATTATAGCACGATGAAAAATATTATGTGCATCTCTTCTGAATGCAGCCTGCATAATACGTTTGGAGCCAGGTATTGAATTAAACGTCATTAAGTATCAAGTAGAAAATTCTATAGGATGTTTCTACACATCCTTAAAGGTAACTTAAAGAAGATGATCATAATGCCATTCCAAATCAATTCTGGTTCATTGTTTCTCATCCCCCCAGCCCAAAACTGATGCGGCAGGCGGATGGAAATTGTCGTTTAATCATAAGTTTGATGGGAAATGGTCGTCAAAACCATAAGTTCAAATTCAACAGTCCAAAAAAATTAAGTGGTTGAATTGTGCTGATGCAATACATCCGAGTGGAAATCATGATCAAGGGGGGAGGGGGGGGGGATGATGAGAAACAACTAGTAAGTGATTTTGAGTGGCCTTAATTATATTCCCGGTAGCAATTTACTTTTTTGTGGTCAAGGTAATTTAGTCGGGTGCCAATCCCTTCGCTAGCCTTGCACTATATATATCACATAATATCATGCTGCCACGATCGTACGAAGTTCGGAAGCTGTACATGTATACATGTATGTGCTACGCTATCGAGTTCATCTCTGTGATAGAAGTATATCGAAACTTGTCACTATTAAGGTCTCTGTGACTGAGGAGCCGACATGCCATATCGATGTCAGTGATGACCGTTTATGACCACAATTTCATGCGCCATTATAGCTATACAGCTAGGAGATAATATTATGGTCACAAGTGTTTCAGTTATTAACAGCCCATTCTATATAGGAACTCGATGAGATTTTAAAATCACATGACGACATGGAAATTAAGCACTATGATAGAGAAATTCCTTTAATTGATCTGGTCCCTGGTGATGCAAACAAGCCGCATCACGTTTGTCTTGTGTGCGCCTATTCAACAAGAGAGAAACAGACCATAGAAGAGAGAATCCGTGAAAAATTTAAGGAAATCTCTATTGAGCCACTGAATCAGAATGGTAAAATAAATAATATTATATTATGCATACATGCACAATGTCATATTTTATAATATTATTATTATCATGTACACTTTACTATAATAATAGCAATAAGAAAATTTGAAAGCACTAATGAAGTTGAGATTACTGCTACAGTATCTGTTGGCTCTCGGCCAAATCGTACAAATGTATAGCTAATAGCTAGCTGTATCAGATTCTATGATATATTATTAATTTTAAGAGTAACAAACAAAAATTTATACTCCATGCATACATTAAAATTTCTGGAATTAGATAGTGAACTTAGACTATTATTAATTTTATAAAGTGCAGCGATTAAGGATATGTATGATTTTATTAGTCTTTAATGACTTGTTAGCCTGATAGTGTAGTTGTACCCTCCGGGTAATCCAAGATTTTTATATGGAGCTATGAACAATTTAATGCTTACTTCTACCAAGGGCTTATAGACCCCAAAACTTCTACTTCGTAAGGTTGTACAATGTCATGTCTTAATTATGACTGTAATAGCATTTAGGTCCACGGATAAAAATTACAGTGAAGAATATAACCTACCAATGTATACACCAGGAAATAACCTAGGATGAATTGACTAGTCCTGACATACCAATTATTTTGAGTCCTAGAACACAAAATCATCTTCACAATACGTTGTGACATCTCTCTAAAGCTGTATAGCTTAGGTTCCAGGACAGCTGCATACTGCAGCTGAGTTAGAGTGGACAGGATGGTGTCTGCTGATATCCAGTATATGACGGGGGTGGAGGAACATATGAAGCGTGTGATCACCTGGAGAGAGGGAGGGGGAGGGGGAGGGAGGGAGGGAGGGAGAGAGGGAGGGAGGGAAGGGAGAGAAACTGGTAAAGGGTCGTCGAGATTGCAAGTGCATGCATGCATCCATACCTGAACATGCATGAAGAAGACCCCAGTGAGCAAAAGAAAGCCAAGATGCACGATATATGGAACCAGTCTCTCTCTCCTGGTGAAAAAATGATAGTGTAATTGTTAAAATCAAGAGATATAATATATTCTTGTAGAGAATGGGGGCCTAGACTTGTCCATTAATAATAATAAATTTGTTATCCCATTTCAAAGTGACAAGTATCTAAAGGGTATCATACCATTAATGGCATATGAAGTGTGAAACAGCTAAAGGAAAGGGATTGATACCTTAGCCAATTTCTTTCAGATTTCTCTTCTTTCCTCTTGACCACCATCAGAGCTGCTAAAAATCTCACTAGACAATACATGGACAGAATGATCATTGGAGTAGCCAGCAGAAAGTTAGGAATTTGCTTGAGTTCAAAATATCGCAGGAAGCCAACGTTCCAATAGTAACTTTGAACATGAGAATAGTGAAGCGGTGGCAATATAGAATCCCATGTGCACCAATCATTCTTGTTATTTGTACGGTCGATTGAATCCACCCTTCTAGTACAGTAGAGTGCATAGGCATAGTACTGATACACAGCAAAGGGTAGCAATACAGTAAGACATTGCAGAGCAGTGATAAAGGACTGCTTCAATGTATAGCCCAAAAATTGGCTACATGTAAATCCACTATGCTTTGAATGAGCATCATGGACGTACAGAAGCCACTTGAAAGCTAAGAAGCCACACAGAAGGATGCCATTCGATCTCGTGGCAGCAGCAAGGGAGAAGGAAAGAGCGGCCAGCCAATCCCAGTGCTTTTCGAGAAGAAATAGACCAAGGAATGCAAACAATGCGAAGAGGCACTCTGTGTAGACGGCCGTCATGAAGACACTCGCAGGATTGATACAAAACAGAGCTGCAGCGAGAAAAGAGAGCCGTCTGTTCCGAGTAATTTCGTGAGTGAGGAGATAGAGAGCACTAGTGGCAAATGGAAAGGCAATAAAGTTTATAACTACACCAGAAATTAGCGCCAGACTTCGATACGATATCAAGAACGTAAGTGGATAGAAGAGAGTGTTGGATAGGGCATGCATGAGCAGGGGGTAGAGAGGAAAGAAGGCCATTGATTGCTCGAACTCTCGGTAGCCATTTTGAGCTACAAAGATGAAGTATTCTGAGTCCCAGTTGTCCAGACCACCGAAGGCCGTCTCGGTGATGATGTCATGGGGCGGAGTCCTGTGCGCCTTCATGAATACATCCTCCATCGATCCATGGTGATCGGGAATTAAATTGTGAGATATGGCCTGTAAATAAAAGATAGCAGGAACTTGATCATCATGGTGGCACCATAGACTCAATCTATGGTGGCTCTGAAAACACTAGTATTATGTTGAAGACACAACCAAATGCTGGGCTTTTTGATAAAATTCCTCACTTGAAGGACTAGGAGACATGTTCTTGAGATGATTGCCCACTTGATGACAGCCCCACAGTCCTTAGCTGTACCCAATACTTCCTTCAGGCCCATATTCATGATTTGGAAATCACGTGACTTACAAAAATTAATGTCGAGTCAGCAACTATCGATCACAGCCGGTAGGGCCAGGGTCGAATTGAAAGTATCGTGTCACGGTGTGTATTTTAACAGCAAAATATGATCACTATATGGCGATACCGTGCGTGCGTGCTGTTGAGCTTCTTTGCTATAGCTTCGCTAGTATCGTCACCTAGCGGTGCAGCTGCGGACGACGATGGATTCGACCTGACGTTAAAGAAGGTGCTCCCTTGCCAAGAGACAGCTCCGGACTCGAATGTGTCTCTCTATCGAAGCGACATCTTGGCCGTGCAGGCTAACCTGACCTTCTGCAACTCGTCCTGGAACGTTGGACCGTACAACGTATGTTTAATATAGTTTACTTAAATGAAAATTATGAGTAGTACCCTCTGCATGATTGGTACTAATTAATGTGAATTGTAGGCCGTCTATGGCCCTCCCTATTCAGCTCTTTCTAGTTACTAGCTAAGCTATACTTTGTGCTCAGCATGCAGGTAATCAGAGTCCATATTAATGCATCATCAATATTATTCAATTACTAAAATTAATCTTCAAGGTGATAATTTGACTTAATTATTAGCTACTGATGACAAATTCTATAAGTCTCTTAGCCTAGTGTTCAGAGTGCTTGCATGAACTAACCCTATGGATCAATCAGCAGCAAATGCTTATACCAGATTACGATAATTTAAAGGTGTTTAATGATGCTTGAACTACATGCAGGGCTTCAGATTGTCTGCTGCGGCTGATGCCAACAGCACTTATCCGGTGATCTTTACAGCAAGACAGAGCTTCAATGGAACAGTGTCATTCAGTATTCCTCTACAGCCTGAGGGGTAAGTCGTATTCATGAGATATTATTGGTTGCCACTGAATTTTTTAAAATTATATGTACGTCCTGCAAATATCTTTGACGTTAGCCTCGTTCCCAGGCCCTAGCTCTCTCTATCTCCCAGCTTTAATAAAAGCGTGCAACATTAAAAGCTGGGAGATCGAGAGAGGGCCTGCAGGGGACAAGGCTACTTTGACGTAGTGACTATGGATACTTATACAAGCACTATTGTAGTGCCGCTATATAGCTGTGGCCTTACATCCTGATTCAGTGCCTCCAAGCTGCTCTCCTGTCTTTCAGTATAAATCTTCCCATTTTTCAGTATTTTGCATGCATTTTCAGTATTTTTCAGTATTTTTACAAAGAATTCCATATATAATGTATGTACTAAATTACCCCAGTTTTCAGTATTTTTAAACTTTTATCAGTATTTATGGTCAGAATTCAGTAAAAATACTGATAAGTCCGTATACTTGGAGGCACTGTTGAATAATCCCCCAAACCACATGGCACCAGGATACAAGGTGGTCTATTACCGTCCGTGGATGCATGGGCTATCTACTGATGTTTTTGTTGTTTCTGTGTTCACCTGGTTCTGTATACTCGAGCGCTCGCATTTCTTGTACATAATACGCTGTGATTAGTGTGTAACTGCTAAGTGTAAAGTGGGTATAAGAGACAACTGGAATAATGGCTTACTTGCATGTTCCAGACCCTAGCTTCTTCTTTGTGAATTAAGGGGGGCAGCACCATGACACCATACAATGTACACAATGTCATGCATATATGTACATGTACACTGTAGCTTGCATTGTATCTTTCGGTAGTGTCCATTGGGTGGGGGGGGGGGGGGGGAGGGGGGGGAGGGGGGGGATCCACTGGAGCAACTCCAGGTGGAGTGGCAACAGCTCTTAGACTAGTGTATCCCTTTGATGGTGGGGAGGGGGGGGGCAAATAACTGGAGTATTGGCACCTGGTGAAGGGGCACATGACTATTATTTTACCTCACCTCTAGACTATGCATTTTATCTCTTTGATGATGACCTTTCAGGGGGAAGAGGGGAGGGGGGGGGAGCAGTTTACTCAAGCATTGTTATTAAGAGTGCATGTACTGTAGCATGTAGAATGTATGAATATTATTGTGAGGATGTTTAGTGCACTCTCTACATTCAAAGGTGCTACCTCAGTGGATATTATAGAGTGTGTCAGTTTGCAAAGGTGTTCATTCTCTATTGCATGATACATGTATACATCCATTGATATCCTGTATTCGAGGTGTCCTTTTACTGTATCAGAAATGGTCTTGTATACTTCTCTGTAATAATACTCTACGTATGTACATTGTAGCTTGGACAAGAGGCAGTGAGTGTCCTTGCTAGGGAGGTGGCCTCATTTCCATAGGTCCTGAATAGGGAGATTCATCTAGATATCTAGCCAGCTCTCTCTCTCTCATTCCTAAAAAGAGGACACCTCTTTCAGTCATGATTGACCCATTGAATCATATCAAATGGACTCCTACGTAGCTGTAGCATAACCCTGTTTATAAATCATGCAGCCACTTATCCATCTGTTTACTATTATTCAGCACCGATATCAATGTTGAGAGACGTAGCACTCAGCTGCTGTGTACACCGTAGTGTCCCGGGTTAACTTAGCATCCATGGGCGCTTAAATATAAGTAACTCACAATTTCGGTCTGCATGCATGGGCACTTACCCAGGATACAAACTGCATACGTTCGTATAATATACTATTATTTGAAATGTGGTGCATGAGCACTTACCCAGGAGTGGATGCTTGCCTGGGACACTACGGCAATATTATAATAATACAAAGCCAAGATTTGTAATTCTTCTGATTAAGATTTGCATACATGTACTTGTGTAAGCACAAGATTTAGTAAACTGTCAATTCTTGGTACCTTTTACTGAATATGGATACAAGTTCATGGTGTTAAAATGATATCAATCTATAAAAGAGCATAACATAATTTCCCAAAATGCAAGCACACCCCCCCCCCCCCTTAGTGAGATTGACCTTTTTAGAATTATACCGTGTTTATGCTAATAATACGCGTGATCTAATTAGTGCAAGAAAATTTGAGTTCTAGGATTTTTCATAGTGTATCTTAATGAGCATGTGAAGACCTTTACCAGAAAATCGTGCAAAATTTAAAATTGTAACTTTTTAGCTTGTGTTTTATTAGCACAAACATGGTACCTAGAGTATAGCACTAAGGTACTGGAACATATCCATCCAGTATTAATTGTGTTATTGATCCATACAAAGTTTTTTGCTTTGAATAATTATTATGGATGCAAGCAGCCTATGTGGGCTATTAATAGAGCTATAGATTTTGTGCTAAAAATTTAATACCAGCGGTTTGGCTATTTATATTACAACTGCCAAATTAAAATCTGCCAAAATTTCCTACTCGCATAATTAGTATACAGTGTATGTACATACGTATCTCGATCCTGTACCGAACTGCCTAGTCTATCAAGCTAGAGCCCTTTTTTGCCCGACGACCTTTACCCACTCTATCCACACGCGAAAAAGGGGTCTAGCAAAGGTCAGTGTTGGAATGCAATTCATTTGGTGAAGCCATACGAGTGTGTGCTTGGCTCAAAAGCAAGAGAACAGCAGCAGATGGTCCAGTCTGATGTTATCATATGTTTGAAAGTAAGCTCTAAAAACACTAAAAGCATAGTAGGCCTATATAGTCTAGTGCCCGTTTTTGCCAACTGCTATATACTCTACACCCATGCATAAATTGCTTGCATGAATTTCAAAAGCTGAATCTGATTGGCCAGACAAAATTTGATTAAACCTGACCTTTGCTAGACCCTTTTTCGCGTGTGGATAGAGTAGATAAAGGTCGTCGGGCGAAAAAGGGGTCTAGCTTGATAGACTACGAACTGCCAAATTTAAATCCGCTAATATTCTTGCAATTATAGCGATTTGGGGCTCATGCAACCGCCAAATTTAATATTTCTGGCTATATTATGGTATTTAGTGAGATATTCATGGTGGATGTTTATGTCTGTGTAGTATAACTTGATTCGACAACCTTTAACCCCCCAATCGACCATTTCTCCAGGTTTTCGCTGATGTTTACCGATGTGAGTCGGACGCTGTGCCCCGTTGAGGACCCCAGTCTCACACCCACGATGTTCTACATCGATGTCTTCACCAGTTCACCGGACCCCCTCAACTACTCTGTCAGGATTGATCCAGTCGATAATTTCACTCTGAGGTATACATTATTCTATACGTTAGTGTTAATTTGTTCCCTTGCTGGTTTTCTCTCTCCTTTTGCACATGCAAAAAAATGAGAGGACATGCATATTTGTTGGTAGTTGCCTAGCAACCAAAGTTTTTTTATAGGCAATTTGCCAGCTACGGGAAGGGGTTGGGTCATCATAAAGTAGGCCAATGATGAACAGAGGTCAACTACCAACAAAATAGTTATCTGCCAGTAATTGGGATGCATTCGACCATGCATCTCATGCACCCCAATAACTGTCAGATAACTACATGTATTATGGCACTTAAAAAAATTTGTACGATAGTTAGAGTACGTGTATATTCTACGAGAGAGGTGGCTAAGCTAGGTGTATGAAATGTGAAATTTGCCAAGTGCTATATATAGCTAGGGGCTGAACTATGTGACCTTTAAAAAGGAAGTGGTTGCCTTACATAGTGACCACTATACACCGGTGTCGCTGTATGAGATCGACAGTACATCTTGGTGGGGTAGGTAAGTCTCTTATATTAGCTAGCGGGTGCTTGGTTAATTGCCAAAGAAAACATAAGTGATGGTTTATTGAAGTGCTCGTTGTTGACTCGTGAACATGTGTAGCTGATGGCATACATGTAGTACGTATTGCACTTACCATAAACTGACATTCTCTATAGACCAAAAGGATAATTTGCACTATTCATGTTTGTTCATTCAGAACCTATACAATGTGTACATATGTACATGTACTGTAGGTGGCATCTATAAAATCATACATGTACTTACGTAATACTATAGTGTTACTCATAAAGGCCGGCTTATATGGGGCCTTGAAGAATGGTATTTTAGTACATGTGTCAGGTGTCCATCATGGAACTCAATGGCCATGTCTGTGGTGAATAGTACTCCAGCCTTGGTTGCAATTTGTATCCTTATTGTGGTACATACAAAGTGTATTAACATACATGCACACATGTACACATGTACATGTACATGTACATGTACTGCATATGTACATACCATATAGCGGGAAACTTTCGAGGGAGAAAACTTTCTCGAATTTCGCGATTTTCCCGCCATCCGCGAAAGTTTTCTCCATAAAATTCTAGGCATGCCACACCCATTATGCGGCCAGTTTTAACATTCCGCGAAAGTTTTCTCCGCGAAATGCTCCTTTCCTACTGATCTGCGAAAGTTTTCTCCCTCGAAAATTTCCCGCTATACGGTACATGTACAATTCTGAATCAGTGTTGAGATCCAAGGTAAAGTTTCGGAGTACTGCATGCAGGAAACTTTTGAGGGAGAAATAACCTTCACAAATTTTGTGATTTTACAACCACCCATGAAAGTTTTCTCCACGAAATTTAGGTGTGCCACACCCATCTATTAACATCCCTTGAAAATTTTCTCTGCGAAATACTTCTTTCCTAGTCATCTTTTCTCCCTTGAAAGTTTCCCGCTATACGGTTGTAACACCTATAACCAAAAATGACTAATATCATGTGCAGTTTTTCTGACAAATTTCTTGAGGGGAATATTGCATGAATTAATTAATTAGACTTATTTCTACGTGTATGTATTGATCCATTCCTTTCTCTCTCATGCTCCTGCAGTTTGAATGAGCAGCATCAGACGGTCATCTCCCCATCCTCCCCACAGGTACACATAGATGTGTATATAAAGCTGTATTCTTGGGTGTGCATATTCTGTGCCGTAGATATGAATCAAGGAAAACAGTTTCTTTTTGGGGGAAATTTGTGACAGGAGCCCTAGGCTTCCCACTTGGTTTATTAGCAGTTTGGACCTTCTACTTCACAGACCCAACGTTAGAAGCCTGAGTAAGCCTCCTATCCCGAGCAGTAAGCCACCAAAGTGAGGCATAAAACGGCGATTTTCGAACGTGATTGATGCGCCCATTTGCCACATTTAGTCGCATATATATTAGTTAGACACTGTTTAGGAGGTTTCTACGTGATTTAGAAGACTGAAGGGCTCTATGTAGAATCCCGAGCGCAGCGAGGGTTCTACGGAGCCCTGAGGTCTTCTAAATCACGTGGAAACCGACTAAACAGTGTCTAACAGGTTTAGATCATATAGTAAAACACTGTAATAGCCCGAGGATACAAAGTTGTAGGGGTTCTATCAAAATCTTGTAGGGGTTCTATCAGACTTGTAGGGGTACTATCACATATAGATACCTGCTAATGACCTATCAGATTGCAGTATTTGTTACAACTATGATCTAATAATTTTTATGCTATATATATGTATAATTAAGCATGCAGGAATAGAACGTGTGGACAGCTGGTGTTTGTAATTGTTATAATAATCTTTATGATTGATTTTTGGGCAGATTTTCTATTTCAAGATGGAGGAAGGTGTTGACGTGGTAACCGTTGATGTGGCAACGGACAGCAAGAGGTGTGCCATTGTATCCGTGCAGAATAAAACAGTGAGTTTATTTACAACATTGAATATCTATGCATGTTAATGTTAGTACTTTAATCTTGAGAGTCAGACCACTGGATTTGATGCATTCCCTTGCTAGGATAAAATTAAGATCAATAATTCATATATCTACTGGCTCTCAAGATTTAGCTACATGTAATGTTCCCTTTCACTGGTGCATATGGCTTGTGGCAGAAGGTCAAAAATATGTCCATGATACAAACTTTTGTGAAGAAAATTCTCTTTGCCTTGTTTTTTTCAAAGTAAAATTAAAGACGTACCTTAATAACTGAATCAGTGATTCGTACAATTTCAATTATAGCTGTAAATTTTGCGTCAGTGAGCTTTTCTTTTTCACCTTCCACTACTAGTGTCCGGTGAATGACGTCCTCGAGAATGCCAGAAGCAAGGGAATCTACCAGACTATGAGCACTTCAGCTGTTCTCACTGTTGAGGTAATTAACTCTCATCTCCTTCCTCCCCCCACACTCTTTTCCTCTCTCTTCTTGATACTCATTTTTTAAATCCTTTCTCCCCCTCCCCTTCTCCCACTCTCCTACAATTGTACTCGCATCCATCCACCCACCCACTTCCTATCGATACCCAACTGTCTGCACTTTCTCCCCTCATCTCCTCCCTCTGTCCCCTCCTCTATGCACACATTCCTTTTTCTCTCTCTCCTGTCATAACTACCATGTTTATGCCAATAGGACGCAAACTAAACAGTAACTATTTTAAATTTTGCGTAATTTTCTAGTAAAGGTCGTCACATGCTCCATTAAGGTACACAATGAAAAATCCTAGAACGCGAATTTCTTGCGCTAATTAGATCATGCATTTTGTTAGCATAAACATGATACTCTAATTATCTGCCCTTCCCAAAAGCCAATACATCTATAGATAGAAATGTAGGGGGTCGATTATCCATTTGTACATTAATTGGAAAGAATTAAGGGCCCACCCTCCAAAATTATGATAAAATACCTAACCTACTGATTTCCATTTTCTATTCCATTGTTGGAATAGGATTACATTTATGGATATTGTTCCATACTGTTCGTAGGCACATCAGGTTGTAGATCGTGAATTTCTGCTGGTACTGATCGCCACTGGTTACCACGTTTGCCATGACAAAAAGCCAGGTGAGTGCATGCCAATGTTTGTCCCCGGTGTTCTTGTGTAGCCTTGTTGTCTCCAGGCCCATTCCTAGATTCAGTGTACATACTACATGTATGACAATATCTGTCCCTGTTCTTGTGTAGCCTTGTTCGTCTCCAGGCCCATTCCCAGATTCAGTATTATATACTACGTGTATGCCAATGTCTGTTCCTGTTCTTGTGTAGCCTTGTCTCCTGGCCCATTCCCAGATTCAGTGTTACATACTGTGCCAATGCCTATCTCTGTTCTAGTGTAGCCTTGTCTCCAGGCCCATTCCCAGTTTTTAATGCTAACTTTGTAAAATGTGGAATGACATTTCATGGAGAAAACTTTCATGGGTGGCTGCAGTCAAACCATGAAATTCATGATAGTTTTCTCCTTGAAAGTTTCCCCACTCTAAAAATTTTAATTATATAATATTATGATACATACATGTACATGTATAATGTACATTATTGTACTGACAATTAATTTTTATACCAATCAATAAAACGTAGAGGTACATGTACAGTGTACATGTAATTGCACATGGGATGATTCTACGCTGGTACAGCCTAGAAACAATTCCCAGTATGAAATTTGCCCAATGTAACATAAACAGTGAGTTAAAAGCCAGTAGCTGTTTAAATTACTCATTCATGAGAATATCTGCAATATCACTCCCTGTTTACAATATGCCTATACTCACTGAATACCACATGTACATGTACATGTATCTATATGTGATGCCAAGCTGGAATCCTGCTGATATTGATACACTTGGGAATAGTTTATACTCGAAACTCAGTGTGATATATCTGCAGTGGGAATCTATTATATCAACTCTTATGTAAGAATTTGGGAACTTTATTTGTACATAAAGACTTGCATATCTCATGCAAGTCTTATGATTCTCCGGAGTGTATATATATATGCCAAAGTAAAATCATATTAGTACCTTTCAGTCATTGTTGCACTTGCAAATTATTACTCTCTTTTATAAAAATGAGCCGTGCCGTTACCTATTTAATTTGTGCTTTGACGCTCTGGCTAACACCAAGATGTGTTATCGTAGCCAATGGCTGGGTTCAAACGACTAATATGAAGGTGCTTGGGAGAGATGATAGTTTGCAGTGTCCTTCAACAGAAGAGAGGGAGAGAGCGAGAGAAGAAATCCATCAGATTACAAACTCGGCTATTGCATCTGCAAACATGTGCGGTGGATCATCTTGGAGACGCATTGGTTTTATCAACATGACTGACACCAGCTACAACTGCCCTGCTGGACTTAGTTTGACGTCATACCCCAAGAGGACTTGTGGACGAATGCACACGGATATATTTGGATGTTCTTCGACCACGTTTAGTGTTGGAAGTATACCATATAGCTGGGTATGTGGGAGGATAAGGGGATACCAGTTTGGTTCAACTAGTGCATTTGGTCACTCATCTCAGAATATCGAAAGCCATTATGTTGATGGTGTGAGTCTAACTCATGGAGTTGCCGGCAGCCGGAAGCATATCTGGACATTTGCTGCTGGACTTACTGAAGCGACCAGTCAGTTTGCGAATGAACATTGTCCCTGCGATGCCCCAGATTTCAATCACAGTATTTCCGCTTTCGTTGGAAGTGATTATTTCTGCGAGAGTGGCCTACACTCCAACTGGATTGATAATTATTTTATGACTTTTCACTCCAATGATGTTCTCTGGGATGGTCAGGGCTGTACGTCGACCAGCACATGCTGTCAGCTCAACAATCCTCCATGGTTTACTAAAAACGTACGAAATGCAACAACTGATGACATTGAGTTGAGGATTTGCACTTCAAATCATTCGTCGCGTGAAGATATTCCACTTGAACTCATCGAACTCTATGTTCAGTGAAAACAAGTCATTTTTGAACACAAAACTTTTAAACAGTTGTTACTTTCATGTAGCTACATGTACATGTACATGCATGCACTTTAAGTAAATGTATTTTATTAATGTGTGCCATAATATTATACTTGCTGTATACATGTACATGTAAGTTTAGTACTGATAAACTACTTTCGCGTAAAAAAAATTTCATCACTTTGCATAAAACAAAATTTATATAGCAATAAAAAATTCCTGAATTAGCTATATACACATGTACATGTGTAGGGTATCTATGATAATGTTGATTGCTCACTATTAATGGCATTTATAGTTATGGAGTTTGTGATTTGTTTCCAGGTGATGGCAATGATACCTACGAGCAGCAGTTGAATATCACCATCAAAAAGTTGAAGCCATGTTAGTTATAATACCTTGCTCTCTCTCCCCTCCCCTTTCTACGTCTCTCTCCCTCTCTCCTCCCCTTCTCTCTGTTTCTCTCCCCACTCTGTCCCTGCGTCCCTAGCCTCTCTTTCACTGCCTATGTGCATACACTCAATTCCTCCCCCGTCTCTTTCTCTTTCTTACGTATTGTTTCCCTCTCCATCTCTCTCCCATTCTCCTTCTCTTCTTCCTTCATCTTCATGTACACCCTTAGAATATTAAAATTCCATTAATTTTATTTCATTCACTAGCTCTCTCTATATATTTTCCTCTCCTATAGTGTCCAGTCTTTGGCGTGCCTTCTTTGTGCCTGTTGTTTTCTTCTTTGTCATCCCCTATGTCCTCACTCTCATTGTGCTCTGCCTTTGCTTCCCTAAACTGTAAGTTGTATCAGTGTCACTTACAATGTATGTGTGCATATTATGTGGATGTTGTTATTATCTGTGTGTATGCGTTACGTCCTTGAACACTTTCCATTCCGTAATACACTGCAGCTGGTGTGTACATGTATATTGATGAGTGCATAGTATAGTATGTACATGCACATGTACGTGTACGTGGTAGTGAGACAGAGTGCGTATACGTGTAGTGCGTGTGTATATACATGTAGGTGTATACCCGATATATGAGGTACTAAATAGGGTGGGGTAGGGGAGAATTTGAGAGAGAGAAAGAGAAAAAAGAGAGAGAGGTGAGGGAAAGAACGGTGTTTACTCTTCATTTATACCATAGTCAAAGTTTCACCTTGAATAATCGTGCTTGCAATTGGGGTATATTCTGAGAATGAATTCTTAGAAAACTAATTTTTGTTGTAATTGATTTAGTCGCTGTGTTCCAACGTGGGATCTGAAACATCCATGCAAGCAGAAGCCATTCAAGTGTGTTGGATTCTGTGATATCCCACTCCTTCAAAAAGTCATCCGCCGGTGTAGAAGGTCCAGAGGGGATGAGACTATTTCACTGATCCAGGAGAATGGAGCCAGTACTAAGCGCTATAATACAATAGAAGAAGGAAAATCACAAGCTGGTACGTACATGTGTATGTACGTACTATAGTGTCCGGGGCGAGCGCCCACTTCACACAACTCATACACGATTTGGGCATTTACATGTATATACCTGTACAATATGGAGCCCCTCTATTCCAGACACCCTTGGGACAGCTTCAAGTGTCCTGATTAAAGGAGGTGCATGTCCTCATTTAGGGCTACCTTTGTACTTGTACACATCTCTATGTAGCTGGGACCACAAATGGTGTCCTTTTAGAGGGGTTCCACTGTAGAAGCTGTTACATGTACATTGATTGAATCCTATGAAATGTGGTGCATGGGCACTTAATAATAGCATTATTATTTATTAATGTCTATGTGGTCACCTGCCTGGAACACTACTAACAGTAATGCACCATCAAAATTCATACCCATCCCCCTCAATACAAGGGGCAGGCATAAGAACTAGGAGATTAGATTTTATGTCTTATGTGGGTTTGGATGAGAATCTATTTAGTATGTGATATACTTTCTGATTATATATGCAGCTCCGGCTTTACAGAAGTCGTCAGCCACTGAGCAGATGAATGGTAAGGTGACCGATGATATTGTGGACACTGACTACATTCAACAGGGTATACATGTGTGCACAATCATTATTATTGTAGCATGGTAAAGGGTGTTCATTGGTTCATTAGAGTTGCCAAAATTTGTACAGTATGATTGTAGCTAGCATGGAAAACTAAAGCGGAGAACTGCTTTATATAGCAATAATTATTGTGATTTTTGTAGTTGATGACCATTTCCATAGTATTTGCATCGAAAGGTACATGTTGCACAATGTCATCCTTTTGTGGTTCAGGGCAGCCACAGAAAATTATTTCCATCTTAGCTGTTTGCCTATCTCGATCCATATGTGTATAGTGGTGATTCTATGCATGCAAATTGATTTATATTACATGTATATGTACACAGGGAACTCATCGAGTAATGGATTGCTTGATTCCGATTCTATCGAAATCAGTATCAAGTATGAAGTAAGTATACAATGTCATGATATTATTGTATCTCTGTGTGTATGTATCTACCAGTATTATATTATATTAAGGTTAATGTAACAAAATCAAATCCCAGATGAAAACTATTTGCTCTATAAAATTAATTGTACTTCCTCTTGTAAATATTTTCCAGACTGATGAAGGAAAGATGATGGTTCCGAGAATAAGCAAGAAGAGTTATTCACAACTTCACAAGCGCTATGCTGTTTATGGATGGTAAGATTCTAAGTACATAAACCTCACTATACATCAATCTCACCTTTCTCTCTCTTTTCTCGCTCTTTCTCTCTCCCTCTCTTTCTGTGTAGGAATGCTATCACTGTAGGAATCTTCTATGCCCTTCCAGCCTTCCAGCTTGTGCTCTCAGAGCAAAGAGTAAGTGCAGGAGCATACTATGCTCAAACAAAATGATAAGAAATGCTAGCTATATAATATAAAATACTATTATACAAAATATAGGTTGTTTGATTCTGAATGCATGCATATATCATATTTGTCACTGCAAAGTTGTCAATTTTTTTTTTATTTTGTGAGAGATATGCCTAATCAGGCTAATGGTACAGTATAGCCTTGACCCCAGGGGACGAGGCCAGGTACATACAGTACCTTAAGGACACTTTTTTCTGCGGGTACTAAATTTAGCTCTTGGTATATAAAAGTATCTTATACGATTATACTATGTTTTTATACACATATAGGTTCTCAACTTCAGTGGTGATCAGGACCAATGCTACTATAACTTCAAGTGTGCCCACCCCCTCAGTGCTCTGAGTGCCTTCAATAATGTCTTTAGTAACGTTGGCTATGTTGCGCTTGGTGCTCTCTTCCTCATCGTGGTGTCAATCAAGTAAATAATTAAGTCACAGTGACATGATTTCGTGATTATGTGACCAGTTATGTGATGTATGTTGCTCTGATTAATACGTATATAGGCACCGTTGTTATCTACGCCAGAGAGAAGCAGATAAGGCAACAGTGGATGTGAGTTATTATTTACAATAATTAATGTACTGAACACCTTGCATGTGCATGAGTGGTAATCCTGCCGTATTGATTGATTGAATTGCACTCAATGTTATAATCACTGTCATTCATGCATGTTTTTTTTTTAGAGTTATGGATTACCACGGTTCTTTGGTATCTACTATGCCATGGGCATAGCTCTGATTCTTGAGGGATTCATGAGCTCCTTCTACCACATCTGTCCGAATGATGCTAACTTTCAATTTGGTACATTAAGCCGTAAATCATTGGTAGATTCTTTACATGCATGTGAAAAAGGTATTACTGTGGGGTGTTCTTCAATCTGTTGTAGACATTCATGATTAAAAAGGTTTCTTCATTTTTGTGGACCTATAAATTTAATTTCCTATCAAATCTAACCTGGAACACAATCATTATTGCTTATGTGCCGTGTATGGGATAATTAATACGGGATAAAATTAGTGTGATAAGATTTTCACTAATGAGAGCAGTTGGTGAAATTGGCGAAAATTTTCTCCTGGCGAAATTTTCTACATATAATGGTATGACTCATTCTTCTATTGTATGCAGACACTGCCTTTATGTTCATCATTGGAGGGCTGCTACTGGTGAAGGTCTTCCAGCAGAGACACCCTGACATCCACGCCAATGCTTTCATAGCGTTCTTCTCCTTTGCCGTCATCATTATCTGCACCTTAGTGGGAATAGTGAGTTCACTTTACCATATCCCCAGTGGCTGCATAGTTATGCATATTATTATTGTTATGGCAAAAAGATCGTGTGTATATAGCACCAATTACATATAATATTATGCACCTTTATTTACATATGAAAATACGTAAGCCAAGAGAACGCGTGACATTTGATCAGCTATATATATATTTGTCAGAGAAAGTAACATGCAGGTTGTCAGTCTAGCTTCTGTGGTCATGAGGGAATTAACTATGATGTGATCTACAATGTATTATGAAAAAATTCAGGGCCTATGGAGCCTTTCTAGGACTGGAAAATCAATAATTTAAAATCTTATTCAGTGCTTCCAAGAGTAAATAATAAGAAGGGGGAGAGAGTATCGAACACTCCGTACAAGATGTTTTTGGAAAGTCATGCGCCAGGAATTCAAAAATTGACCAATCAGAGTGCTTGATTCAAATGGTACGTTGTGGGCGTGGCCTCGAGTGCAAGCTAACGCGAGCGCAATTTTGACCGAAAGCACGAGCAGATCACAATATAAAACGAGCATTTATAAAGAATCTAGCATAAAACTCATGAAAAACGCCTCTATTTTTCTCAGTTCTAAGAAAAATCAAGTGTTGGGCCCCTTGGGCTAGTCACGTGTGCACAGCTGCAAGTCACGTTACTTGCCGAAAACATATTACACGAGGTATATAGCGCGTTCGACACTCTCCTCCCCTCCTTATTATTTACTCTTGGTGCATCATGCTCAGTGTTCTCCCCAAGCTAAATTCAAGGCATGACGGGAGGGTATAGTTTGGGTGGAGCCTGTGGCCACGTCAAAGCACATGGATTATTCCTATTCCCACATCAAAGGAAACTGTACTGAAGGCTTATTGGGCCGACATGCCTTAGGTATTCTAGGGAGAACACTGATGGTAGTAACCTATATTAAAGGCAGTTACATGTACATGTAAGGATAATGAATGAAGCAGGTTCCACAGTAGAAGGCAAATAAAAGTTTACGTGATGTAACTGTAGTATGCAGCCACTGTATAGGGTATAGAGCCAAACAATTGTAGGTACATGTGGCTCTCTGATTGTGAATAAATCATTGAAAGGTCATACCTCTAAAATCATAGCTATATATACACTTTAATGTTAACGTGAATATATTTAGTGGAGACACTCCCATTTTTTTTCAAAAGAACTGTGTGAGACTCAGTTTTGATATAATGAAAGGCATAAGAGAAACAAGCTTCATTTCTTCAGCTACTAGCTCCGAGTCACCAGAATATAGACTAATTGTTCGACTCACACCTGAACTAAGGACTGCCATTCAGGGTGATCTACAGAACATCAGTGACCATCTTCTGAGTTGTGGTATGATCACACAGGATGACCATGAAGACTTCACAAATTGCTATAAACCTACACACACCAGAGCAGCAAGCCTGATACGAGCAGTGCAGAATAAGATTAAATTAGACTGCCATTATTTTTCAAAATTCGTTAAAGTACTGGAGAAGAATAAGCAGTACTACAGTTCTATTTTACAAAGACTTTATTCACATGATATGGACAGTCCACCAATGTATTCACAACAGCATATTTGTGAAGAGAGTTCAAGTGAGTTGGATGAAACTGGTGTCCTTCTACATGGTCATGTGCCATATGTTCAATATGAAGATGACTCTCATTGCTGCGAATCTGAAAGACAGTATACTGTTAATAATTTTTTTAAGACAGTATCTGTTTTCTGTTCGAGCTGTATAGACAAGACTTTTGAGTATTTTGTGGATCTTGCAATTGAGAGTCCTTTTAAATCCATTTTGGTGCACCTTGTGTTTGGTATTTTTCTTCTATTAATAATGGGTAAACTTTATTTCAATATCACATCAGTGTACGATTTGTTGTTATTTCTTATGTTGTGCGCGGTTTTTGGTTGTAACTTATCGTTCCTTTGTTGTACTCGTTTCTAACATTGTGCCGTCTATCAGTCAAAATTACCTTGACCCCATCACATGGACACTGTGAATGCAATTGCAAATGGCTCAAGATTTATGATTTCCTCAGCTGCATGGGTAGGAGGTTCCACCACATCCATACAGATGAGTATCATTAGGAACATGAAGTACCAGCATTTAACGTAGCACAAGTATAAAAACAATTGAATAAAGTTGAAGGATGAAGTAGGGATGGCAGGGTCAAAAAGTACACAAACAAGATTTGTAGGGATAATCACATTCTCAATAGATAATTTGCTGGAGATTCTGATTTTGGCACTTAAAAAGTTCCCTATTTTGAGATATTTGGGTGTTTATAATGTAATACGTATAATATGGGAGTGTCCGTGCCATCCCTACTTATAGAGTCTACCGACTCTATTGTATGCATGGGATGCAAAAGTAATGCGACTGAATCAAAGTTAGCTATCCTGAGCCATAGGGGATGTTTTGCAAGTCGAGAACACATACTCACTGAAGGATAGCACGAAAAGTCGACATCAATAATGTAAGCGCATGATGCAGTGCGATATCCTTGGCTAAATCCCTTACTCATGTTGAATACAAAATGTCGACCAGAACCATTTTTCTCTTATTTCTCAGGACTGTGTGACATCACAAAGAGAGAGTGTGGGCATTGCTGTATATGGCGCGGCATGCACGCTAAGCACAGCAAATGCAAGATAATGTTACAGTAATTAGTGGTTACTACTGAATCACATTCCACAATCAGGCTCAAGTGCAGGGCTTACACTTACTGTATGGTACGAGGGCTGATCTGCCCACAATATTACACTTTCAGTACAGTATTAGTATGCTGCGTAGGTGTATGTATGCGGTATGTTGCATAAACTTGAAGTTGACTCCTACTACAAGTGCCTGTGGGTCTACATTGAAAGGTCATACGTCCAAAATCCTAGCTACGTATGTACACCACAAAAATGTTATACTTATTGGAGACACTTCCAGTTGTTTCAAACAACTGTGAGACTCAGTTTGGATATAATGAAAGGCATAAAAGAAATAAGCTTCATCTCTTCAACAGCTAGCTCTGAGTTGCCAGAATATAGACTAATTGTTCGACTCACACCTGAACTGAGAACTGCCATTCAGGGTGATCTACAGGACATCAGTGACCATCTTCTGAGTTGTGGTATGATCACGCAAGATAACCATGAAGACTTCACAAATTGCTATAAATCAACACACACCAGAGCAGCAAGCCTGATAAGAGCTGTGCAGAATAAGATTAAATTAGACTGCCATCACTTTTCAAAATTCGTTGAAATACTGGAGAAGAATAAGCAGTACTACAGTTCTATTTTACAGAAACTTTATTCACATGATATGGACAGTCCACCAATGTATTCACAACATCATGTTTGCGAAGACAGTTCAAGTGAGTTGGATGAAACTGGTGCCCTTCTGCATGGTCGTGTGCCATACATTCAGTATGAAGATGACTCTCAGTGCCGTGAACATGAAAGGCGGTATAGTTTATTTAATACAGTATATGTATTTTGTTCAAGCTGTATTGATCGTTTTATGAGTTTTGCATTTGCAAGGCCTATTAAATCCATTTTGGTGCTACTTGTGATTAATTTTTTGCTTCTAATAATGATGGGTAAATTTTTTTTTAGTCTCACATCTGATTCAGTGGATATCTTTGATCTCCTCTTGTTATTTCCGTTGTACTTCACTTTTTGTTTGAGCTCAATGTGCATTTGTTTTTGTTGTTATGCAATAATTTATTTGTGACGGTCAAAATTACCTAGATCCCATATCACATTGACACTATGAATGCAAATAGCTCGAGATTCATGATTTCCTCAGCTGCATGCATGGACAGGAGATTCTACCACATCCGTATACAGATGAGTATCATTAGGAACGTGAAGTACCAGCATTAAAATTGACATATAAAATTAACAAGCATCAATAGTAGCCAGATGTTTCGGCTCACAAGTCTTTCTCATTGTATAACTGAGAACACTCAGCTGGGTTTAATATGAAAAAGTTTAAATTAGTATCATGATACATGTACATGTACATGTTGTCAATATAGTACATACATACTTTACATCAGTCACAGATATGGAGGTCGGAGACAGACTCTTGATCTCGAGTTTCGATGCTTCAATTGCAAAGACAAACTCGACGGCACAGTTACTGTACAGCTTCCAAACTTCAGATCAATTGTGGCACGCTATAAGCATACTGCATGCATGCATGCTATAGCTACATGTATATAGTACAAACTGGCTTATTTATCCATGGGACTACATAAGCCAAGGGAACGTATGAAGTTTGGCTAGTGATACTAATTATTGTTAGAGAAAGTTACTAATACCGTAAATCCGGAAATTTTCATTGTTGAAATATTTTCGTAGTCGCTCAAGACTACGAAGTTAGAAATATTTTCTACCCTGAATAATAAAACAACGAAATATTTGCGGTACGAACTTTTAGCGCGCATGTGCGCATACATACCATACGTCTGCGTGTTCTGCTCAATCTTTACATGGTAGCCGCGGACACAACAACGTCTTTCAAGTAGCTCCTCCATTATCGTTGGTGATCTCGACGCCTGGGGTGCTAGCTACTATATTTTTGCTAAAAAAATTCGATGTTTCGTAGGCAGATCGAGTCATCCTACGAAAATTTTTAAACACGAAAATTTTTATTACAAATATTTAATTACACGAAAATTTCCGGATTTGCGGTATTATGTGTGTAATGTACATAATATATTTGCTGGATACACGTAAGTTAGTCTCAGAAAGGTCTTATCAAGGGCCTAAATTTTGTTATAATTGCCTCATGACATACGTGTAGATTTACACCATAGGTTTCATCATAATTACCTCTAAACCAATTGCTACTGGGGATACAGTGGAACCCTTCTAAAACAAACACCATTGGGACCAATACTTTTGTCTGCTGTAGCGAGGTGTCCTTAGCTCAGAGGTTAGTGGTTGATCATGCCCCTCCCACAATCACAGGTTTAGGTCCAGATGCAACATAGCTGTCTTGTTTCCAAGTACTTGTAGCTTGATCGTAAATTTAAGGGCAAAGTTTTTGTTGATTGTCAGCAGGAGATATGTGAAACTCAAAAGATTTATGTGTATTAATAACACTAATGCGGTACAGTAGTGATGATGACAATGTATATGCGCCCCTTTCTGGTAAAGGTTGTAAATCTCTCACATTATGAGAATTCATAAAAATTTAATGCTAATTTCTTATGTTAAATTGGATGATTTAATTCTGTATTATATTATTATGCAGTATTTCAGTCGTAAGGACCCGATAGCCACTCGGCTCCCCATCTTTCTCCTCATCCTCTTACTCCTGGTGGCTTTCCTTGTCTCCTTCTACTACTTCCATGACTGGAAGTGGGGTAAGGATTATATGGTGGAATATCAATATACAATGTCATGATAATGGGAAACTCTTTGATGAGCTTTTCAACTTTTTTGATGGTCACTAAATTGAAATCACCAAATTAAATTGAACAAGTGCATGCCTATAACACTGCATGAGCATAATATGATTCAGATTGCCAAACATAAATCCATGCACCAGTACCAATTAAGAGCCGTTTTTTCAAATTATTAATAACAGAGTACGGATGTTATACTGCATGTGTATGGTACAAAATGTAATTGAATGAATGATCCTTAATAATAATATTATTATTTATTCAGGAAGCCTGTGGAGGAATGTGGTAAAGCAGGTCAAGAGTTGGATCCCTTGCTGCAAGGAATTCAAAGGCCCAATCCACAAAGTAAGGAGCAGAAGATTATCATTTACTCAAAACCTTTGTGTCACTGTATGCTATGCTATTTTTGTAGGTTCGTTTCTGTAAGCTTCTCTTGGCTTTCATTGCCAATGTGATCCTGTAAGTACTGTTTCTTACCTAAAGACAATATGCATGGCCCTAAGCACAAGTATTTTCAGTGGCATAGAAAGACAATTTGGTAAAATTAATTATCTGCATGGTGACCCTGCTTAGATTAAGAGTTAACTTTATTGATTTACAAAATGATTATACAGGGCAATAGCTGCGCTTATTCTGTACGAAACGTTGGACATCGCCACAGCCATTCTTGCCTTCTTCTTGGTTAATCTGATCCTCTTCCTTGTTATGTACTTCCTTTCAAAAGTAAGTTCCCTCCTCCTACAAACCATTAGTGTGTTTGTTCGTTTATTTGTAGCTGATGCCTACTAGTGACTGAAGTTTTTTATGAGAATATAATATGGCTGAGATGAGTGTACAATCCAATGATGAAAGGGGTCATGGACAAAAATCAGTTACTGGAATATATAGTTGGGTTGCACTTGACTACCGTAAATCGTGAATATTTCGTTGTTAAAATATTTTCGGACAGCCTAGCTTATGCGAAAATTAAATGCACGAAAATACATGCGCAATATTAACAATAATGCGGTACAGGATCGTTTGTCCGAAAATTATTTAATGTGAAAATTTATCACATGAAATATTTTAGACACGAAATATTCGCGATTTACGGTATGTATAATCTCTTGGTATCCCATGCATGTAACACTTGGTTACTGCTTGTGTGTATGTGGAATGTCAGTGCAAGAGCAAGATTACGTAATACAAAAAAACATTTGTATTAATCATGACAAAATTAATTTTATATTACAACTCATGCAGTAATTAACATGGTTCAATTTTTTCACAGCTGTGGTTTAAGGAGCCATTGACTTGGCTGGCCCTTATACTACCCGTTGTTATTGGTTTGGTGTGGGGCACTGCCTTCTACTTCTTCATGGGTGTAGCTGTGACGGACTGGAGTGTAAGTGTACAAGTACAATGTCATGTGACTGTTGTCTAATAGTACCCAGATTGTACTTGATGTGGTACGGGTGGGAAGCGGAAGAGTAAGGGAGAGAGGGAGAGAGGAAGCTGCACACACAGTATATTTCAATGTGCAAGATAGTTACAACCACAGAAGCTTTGAAGTGGAGATACCGTATAGCGGGTAAGTTTGGGGAGCATTAAATTTGGTGAAATGGTTCTCAAAATTAATGGCCTTCATGAAGTTTCAATTTGCGATAACCTCACCAAAGTTTTCCGCTGTGCGGTACTAGGGTAGGTTATGTGAACATTAAAGATGAAGAGGGAGAGAGAAAGAGAGAGTTGGGTGAGGGGGAGAGAGATATAAATTATTAACCACCCTACTTCTCTCTTTGTCTCAGGTCACTCCTGCTGAATCTCGTGAGATGAACAAGGAGTGTACCCTGTTAGATTTCTATGATAACCATGATGTCTGGCACTTCCTCTCCGCATTCGGCATGTTCTTTGCTTTCATGGTAAGTAACCTATTAAACTACTGTATAGCAGGAAAGATTTGATGGGTTCGATTTCACAGCCAAGCATATAGTTTTCACAGATGTACAAGACCATGCCCATTATACATTATACAATCGTGCTTATTAAATTTTCGTGGATATAATGGCAGCTAGTAGTCTGTGCACAAAATGCATGAAAGTTGGAACCTCTAACAGTTTCCGCTGTAATTATAGTACCACATTTGCACCTTGTGGATTAAATTTTATTTTCTCTTTCTCCCCAGTTTGTGTTAGTACTTGACGATGGAATAGAAGATGTCAAAAGAGTGGACCTGCACATTTTTTGATGAACTAAAATAAATTGTTAATCACAAACATGCGCTGCATGATAAACTGAATGTACTGGTTAATTATTATTTTTGTGTGATGTAATCACAGAATCTGATGTAAGTGAAATATTATTCATAATTAAACCGTGTACTGGAAGTAATCTCCATTGGTCTGCACAATAATAATGATTATTATGGGGATGAGACTACACTACTGGAGGTGACCATGATGACCTTTATCTACAATTAGCCCCACCGGATGCACCACAGTTCATCTGGTGTCGTGTCCGGACCCTTCATCCATATTAACCACGCCCATCGAGCCACTCCCATATTTGCACGCATCATGTAGTTGACATGACAGTTAATTAATTCGTCCTCTCCGACTGTAGCTATATGAGTGATGATGTTTGAAGCAAGGCTGCTGATCTACGTGGTTGGATCATTCCTCTATGTGGTCGTACACGGTCAAACTGACGAAGGTAGCTTCACTCTAGAGCTAAAGGAACTGTTTCCATGCCAAGAGACTGAGCTAGGCACAAACGTTTCACTCCACAAGAGCGACATTCTGGCTGTCCAGGCTGACCTGACTCTCTGCAATAATACCTCTTGGAATATTAATCAATTCAATGTGAGTCTTAATGTTGAATAGCTGTGATCATTAATTTTGTACACTCAAAATTTATTAATGTCAAATTTGAAATGCATACGCTCAGTAGACTAAGAGTTTGATTTATCTAGCTATTGCCATGCATGTTTTGGTGCTCTAAACCAGTATTTTGCTGGTTTAGGTTGGTTTAGTACCTGAGCAACTGCCATGGCTTGGGTTGCCACTTGACTTTGGGACTTAGTAGTAGAAGCTAAACCTAGCGAATTTTCATGGTAGGGGGTGTGTTTACTCTCACTTCCTTCTTCAATGGTACACAGTGAACCTTCAACTTGTACCTGTATGTTTCAGGGTATTCAGTGGAATTAGATCAACATTGTAGCCAAGGCGGAACCATTCAAGCACTTTTAATGCCACACAAACTCCGTGCATGGCTGGTTTTCAGGATGGTTACAGACACAGAGTATCTGGTAATCTTCGAATTCATAGCCAAAGACTGTGTGTGAGAGAGAGAGCAAGAGAGAGAGAGAGAGAGAGAGAGAGAGAGCATCAACAGAATCACAACCTTTGGTCCCTATCTATAATACCTATCTTGTTTCTCTCTAGTCCTCCCCTCCCCCTGTATCTCTCTCTCTCTCTCTCTCTCTCTTCCACTTTGTATTGGGTTTTTCAATAATGAACCATCTTGTAGTTGTAATGAATTGTGTACTGCTGATGCACTCCATGGCAGGGTTTCAGGATACATGCCAAGTCAGAGGCTAACAGTGGTGAGTACCCAGTGGTCTTCATAGCAAGAGAGAGCACCAATGGGATCCTCTCCTTCGGCCTGCCTCTCCAACCAGAAGGGTAACTTATAATAAGTAACTTTGTCAGGTTTTTGGACTTCATCTATTATAGCTGTGTTTATCTGTGGTGGTGGTGAGAGTGATAACAGTAGCTATTCACTTCACTGGAAGGTCATAGTGAAATTTTCTAAACTGCATGCATACATTGTCAAGTGATATGAAGGATAAGGGAAAATAAACTGCCCTATAATATATATAATATACCTTTCATTGATACACAACTTCATTGTGACATGTGTTGTTTCAGGTTTATT
This sequence comes from Cliona cf. orientalis, assembly GCA_963930775.1. Taxonomy (NCBI): domain Eukaryota; kingdom Metazoa; phylum Porifera; class Demospongiae; order Clionaida; family Clionaidae; genus Cliona; species Cliona cf. orientalis. The sequence continues at coordinate 5,517,216 of OZ005689.1, read as the reverse complement.
TGACACTAAATGATAATTAATGTGTAGCCTCAATAGCATGCACAGTATCATTCGGCCTAATCTGCTTTCAATAGATTCTCTCTGCCCTTCCTTCAAGCCAATCGCACTGTATGTCCCATCCTGTACCGCAACAAGTCAACTGAAGTGGCTACCCCTCCCCCTCTCTTCTACATTGATGTCTTCACCAGCTCAGTTGCACCACAAAAGTATTCAATCATTATTGAACCTGTCAACAACTTCAGTCTTCAGTAAGTTTATGTGGTCATTCTCTGTCCTGGTGTGCAACATCTATGAGCAAGAGTTGTCAATCTGAAAAGGATAATTCTTAGCTGCTATGATTCAGGATTTTTTTAGCTTTCATGCGTACGTTGTTACATGTGCATGTATGGTACATGTATCCATAATGCCAGACTATAAAGATCTAGCTATAGTATATAGCTACTCTTGACAACTGTATTATTCCACTACAATAATAATACTATAATTACTCTTATAATTAGTGATGTTGGTGGGAAGTGAAATAAGAGGCCTATTATACATGTACACGAGTGTCACTAATAGGATAAGTACCCTTAACTTGTCAACTGCACATGTACATGCAGTGTTCTATTATAGTGGAATGTTTTGGTTGCTGTATGTATAATTACCATAGACATGTAGGAAGTTAAATTTTAGCTATATCATTACAGATTGGATGAAACCTACCAGACTTCCATCTCTCCCTCTTCACCACAGGTAGGTAGTATCATGACGTAATTATAGCATTACCTGCATAGTAATGACTATCTATAATCTTAAATTTTGTTGATAATAGGTCTACTATTTCAAGATGCCAGGGAGAGTGGATGCTGTGACCATAGAGGTGGCAACAGAGAGCAGAAGATGTGCCATCGTCTCCGTACAAAATAATACAGTGAGCAATTTAAATCTTGCCATGTTTCATACAGAATATCACCATTCAATTTTTACATAAATTCACACATATGAAAAGTCCTAAAATATAAGTCTTCTTGCACTAAATCATGGTTACTGCATTTTTTAGTGAAATAGATAGAACCAGATTGGACCTGATACCATTAATGTTAGGGTGGGTGAATAGCACAAAGTAGAATCAGCAATGCTTGAAGGGGGAAAGTTGAGTTAGGAGTAGGAAATCCCAGGGCACCCCACCCACCCTCTATATGAAACCCTACCTTAGATTCTTCATCAACTGATACAAATTGTTTTATAGTTATATTATTACTAATTTCTACAGTGTCCTATTAATGATCTCCTAGAGAATGCCAGAAGTAAGGGAGTATACCAAACGATGAGTACCTCTGCATTCCTAACTGTTGAGGTATGAAATAATAGTAGTATGTTAATGTTAATTGTATGAGATCACAAAGATTGGTAGGGAAAAGCCTGCATGACTATTATATTAAGAGTTACTTGTATATTATATTATGTATCTAGGTATATGCAACAAGGGACCATTAATTTTGGTGCTTAATTGTTGAATGTATATTAGTATACTGTGATGTACTATAGTACAATCTACTCTAGATCTATGTTTTTGTGGCTATACACTGACAGATACAAGTACCAGATTTGTAGAAGGAAAGTCAGCCGGACTTTAAATCTTGTTTCATACGACCCAAATTTCTCATAGCAAGCAGGCCTACTAACTCTATGCATAGCATCTGCATGAAGCCATAACTAATTCTAAGTTTCACTTCCATTCGGATTCCATTTGTAGGCATCACAGGTGATGGATCGTGAATTTGTGCTAGTACTGATTGCTACCAATTATAGCATCTGTCACGACAGAGAGGTGGAGCCAGAATTAGGGAATAACTCGACTCAGTGTAGGTCACAATAATTATTGTGATTGCTAGAATGTCATGCATTTAGATTTCGTTTCAATTTGGTATAATTTGATACTCTCTTATAGCTACAAATGATGGCTTTTTCATGCAAACACTGAGTATCACAATCAAAGAGCTTGAGCCAAGTGAGTTAATATTACTTAATATACAGCTCCCTCCGTGCGCTTGAAGTTTTAAGATTAAGAAAATGAGACAATTAATCCACCACCTTTTTCACTTTTCTCTATAGCCTCGCATTTCTGGGTGGCCATTCTGTTGCCAGTGGTGGTCTATCTCCTCCTCTATCCTCTCACATTTATTGTACTATTTGGCTGTTGCCCACATCTGTAAGTTATACACTTTTGAAGCATATGCAGATAACAAACGATTACAAATTATAGACATTTTAATATTGTTGAGTTGGCTGTGGCACTAGGGTGGATTTGAGTTGTTGTAGAACACAAATGCCAGTTAGGCTATAGCCTTGGGCCAAGTATTTTGAGATTCTTGGTTGGGTAGTGGTCACCAGCATTGCAAATATTATGTTCGTTCTTTTGTATACCAGTATTCAACCATTCTTTTTCTGTAAGTGTTAGTGCAGATAAGAACAAAATTACATAATAATATTATGTTATACTATAGTCTTATGCCCTTAGGCCATTATAACATAGAATGACTGGAGTAAGACTTAGTGATGTGCCAAATTTATGAATGCTTAGCTATGATAGGCAATAATTATTTAATAACGGGTATCTTTAATTAGCGAGCATTAAACTTGGCGAAATGCATGGCTCTCCATTGGTATTTGTGAACTTTAAATTTGGTGATCTGAAGCCTTATCACCATAGGCATGTGTGCATTAAGTTCAGTTTGCGAATTCTTAATTAATTTTGGTGATATACTGAATCTGCCAAATCGCCAAATTAAAAACCTTGCCAAATTTCCTGCTATACGGTATTACTCTATTTCAGTCGGTGTGTGCCTACGTGGGACCTGAAGCGTCCCTGCCGGGGAAAGCCGTGCAAGTGTGTCGGCTTCTCTGCTGGAATCTTCTGCTGCTTTGAGAGGGTGAAGAAGGCCGAGTCATTTTCACTGGTCAACGAAGGTGATGGGAGGACTACTAAAGGTGCGGCATCAGATGGACAAACTACCAATTCACAAAATCTAATAGGCAAGTGTGAACACTGTTACCTGATATTAATCAGTCTTACGTAGATGACACCTATTGCATACAGAGCCTTTGATTTTGCAACCATAGTAATGATGCAAGTGCTATGGTATATTACATGCATATGCATCATGCATTATTATTGCATTTATCGTGAATGCAGATTCTGCCTCTGATGGCATGAAAGCAGATCAACATCAGTCAGATACTGCCATAGAGGTATACAAAGACTGTACAGGCTTCATAGTGCATGTGCCTGAGGGTGTATAAGGGAGAAGGGAGAGAGCTAGAGAGAGAGGGGGGAGGGGGAGGAAAGAATGGAGGGATAGAGGGGGGGAGCAAGAGAGAGAACAGCCTTCATACTGATGTATATATTATTACTATCATGTTATGCACTTGCTTCACTACACCTTGTGTATACAGGCAGATATGAAGCTCCCCAGACTGAACAAGAAGGACTATAAGGAGCTTGATAGCCGATACTCAGTGTATGGATGGTGAGTCTGCATGATCCATGCAGTGGAAATCCTGGCCACCTGACCATAGCCACATGCATAGAGTTTCTAACTTCCTACATAGATCGAGTAACGTGTAACATAACTATTGAAATCGATATCGTAATATCACTGTCTGCATGTGTTTCATTGTGTACCAGGTAGTGAATAATCACTCTTCCTTCCTGTGGTGGCACACATCATTAATGATTGTATCTCATGCAGGAACACAATCACAGTTGGGATATTCTATGCCCTGCCAGCATTCCAGCTTGTGTTATCAGAACAGAGAGTAAGCCGTGACTTATATATTATGTGTGTATATGCATGTATCCAAGATGATTTTGTGGATTGGGCTATCAACGGCACCATGTTTTTAAGGATTACTTGCTCTCTCCCTCTCTCCCTTCCTTCTCTCTCTCTCTCTCTCTTGCTTGCTCACTCTTGCTCTCTCTAGTTTCCCTTAGGGTTCTCTGCACCTGCTCCCCTCTGTTACCATTTCTCTTTATGTTTTAGATTGTAAATCTGAGTGGAAATGAGGATCAATGCTATTACAATTTCAAGTGTGCTCATCCTTTTGGTGTTCTCTCTACCTTCAATGCTGTGTGGAGCAACATTGGTTTTGTATTACTTGGACTACTGTTCATCCTTGTGATCACTGTCAGGTACTTGTCACATGACCTAAGTCGTTAGTCATTACAGTCGTATCCATAGAACATTCCATATAATGTAATTTCATCAATTTATGACTTGACTCATGATTAGTTACATGATAAATTATTGTATTATAGAAAGTGCAGATACAAAAAGGAAAGAGATGAGAACCAAGAGTACGTTGATGTAAGTTGAGGAGCTGCAAGTACACCAGAAGAAAAGCATGCAATATCTGATTTCCTTTTATAATAATTAGAGTCATGGAGTTCCTCAGTTCTTTGGTATCTACTATGCCATGGGCATAGGTATGATTCTTGAGGGATTCATGAGCTCCTTCTACCACATCTGTCCAACTGACGCTAATTTTCAATTCGGTGAGCTAGCTAATTGGCTGTAGCTATTCATTGCAATTATTAACGTACCTTCAATTATTTCTAAAAATCCCAGGCCTAAAAGGTATACCCTGGGAGTTTGCAATAATTTGCTTTGATATCTGAAATACAGTAGCTGCATGATAATTATTATTTTTGCAAGCACACTTGCTTTTCTACTTCAGACACTGCCTTTATGTTCATCATTGGAGGCCTATTTCTGGTGAAAGTATTTCAGAATAGACACCCAGACATCCACGCCAATGCTTTCATAGCATTCTTCTCCTTTGCTGTCATCATCGTGCTCACCCTCTTAGGAATTGTGAGTTTCTTTGCTGCTATTACTATTTGGGGATATGAGATTCACTATTGCTCTACAGAAGTTTGCTTGTTGCCCCTCTGCAAAACATTGATGGTCTTATGAACATTAATATTTCTGCTAACCAAAATCAATTTTTGCGGGGGCTAATTAATAAGTGATATTCAACAGTTTATGGGCTCAAGTTTCATGCATATGGTTATAGGACAACTACTATGAAAACTGTTGAAAACTATAGACCTCTCAAAACAATTATGGTGATAGTTTATGACTAGTCTAACATGAACATTTCATTGTGCAGTACTTCAACCGACAAGACCCAGTGGGCGTTCGTCTTCCAATTTTTATTCTCATCCTCCTATTGATGGTTGTCTTTCTCTTCTCATTCTACAACTTCCATGAATGGATATGGGGTAAATCTCCAGCACAATTATTATCTCATTTAGCTGTCCTGTAGCAGATAATAATTGGCAAGAATACTGTAGAGAAACAAACGAAGATTCTCTCTGTGGACAACTTTGCTGTTTGGTTGTGCCGATATTTCAGCTAGATATTCTATAGCTAGTGAGTCGTCCTCAGGGCAAAAGAGAGCAGAAACATTGGCAAGCTTACTGAGCAGTCAAGTTGTCCACAGCTAGAGAACCTTTCTTTGTTTCTATGTAGTAGCAGCTAAGAACAGTGTATGTAACTCCACAAAACATAATGTACTTCTTTTGCAATTTTTTGGCACACTTCCTATTGATCGTTGTAGGAATAAATCTTGTAAAGAAGGTACTCCAAAACCTCAGAGATTGGATTTTCTGCAAGCGTGGACCAAAACATCGAGTAAGCTATCATTGATATTGAAACACAACTGATGCCGCTGAATGTGGCTTAAACCTTGATTTTCCATAATATTGCATGATTCCTATACATGTAGGTTCGCTTCATTAAACTCACTGGTGCATTAATTATCAATGTTATCCTGTAAGTTAGGTATAACACTTATTTAGGTAATCATGTGATTGTCATGTGATCACACACAGGGCTATAATAGTTGTAGCTGGATACAAGCAGATTGACATAGCAACAGCGGTTCTTGCTTTCTTCCTCACCAATTTCCTGTTCTTCTTTATCTTGTACATATTAGCCAAAGTAAGTACTAGAATGTAGCTTGCAGTATAGCAGGTAACTTTGGTGAGTATTAAATTTGGCGAATGTTTAATGATTCTTAAGGCATGCATGTGATAAATTCAATAAGCAAGTTTTAATTAATTTTGGTGATCTATACTGAATTCGATTCTTCGCCAAATTGCCAAACTAAAAACCTTGCCAAAGTTTCCCGCTATAGTAAGTTTATATATCTGGGAAGTACCTTGAGTATCACCAGCCATGGCCATTTATTGGCTGATTTATATTATAGCTCTTTGGATCTTGGCCAGACTGAATATCGATGGGGAATTTAATTTGGTAGTTTGGTCTCAAATCGCCATTGCTCTACATAACTTTGGTGAAAGTATATAGCTAGCTATTCTCCCAAGAAGATACTATTCCTGTATGCACTATATAGCTACACAATATTATCATAGGGTTTAGTAACGCTAACTTTATCATGACATTGTGTTTCTAGTTGTGGTACAAGGAGCCATTGACATGGCTGGTTCTAGTGCTGCCCCTGATATTCACTGTTGCGTGGGGAGCTGCATTTTACTTCTTTATGGGCGTACCAGTGTCAAACTGGAAGGTACATATATGAAGGTGTGCATACATATCGAGCACATAAGAGTGTACCGTAGATCGGGATATTTTCGCCGGTAAAATATTTCACTTGTAAATTTTTCGTGTAGTCTAATTTTCGCCGCCAGGCTGAACTTGGTATAGGTCGTCATACATTACTCAAATATTTCGCGCGTTTAATTTTCGCCACCTAAGCAACTGGCGAAAAAATTTTAACGATAAAAATTTCCCGATCTACGGTATGTGTGTACATGTACATGTAGGTATAGTAACTGTTTAGCAGGAAACTTTCATTTCGTGGAATGTTAACTGATTGCTTAGATGGATGTGGCATATTTAAATTTTGTGGAGAAAATTTCGTGGGCGGCTGTAAAATCGTGAATGTTTCTCCCTCAAAAGCTCCCCACTTTATTTGTTTGTAATTGGCTAGCAACCAAAATTAATTATCGGCTATGGGGGTGAGTGTAGATGATCATAGGGGTAGCCTGATGATGAAAGGGGGATCATGGATAAACAAATCAGTTACTTGGAATGAATACAATGATCTATTATTCTTCCTCTATAATATTGTTTTAGCTCTCCCCTGCTGAATCTCGTGAGCTAAATAAGGAATGTACACTGTTAGGTTTCTATGACAACCATGACATCTGGCACTTCCTGGCAGCTTTTGGCCTGTTCTTCTCTTTCTTGGTGAGTTCATACCATAATAGTTATTGCAACTGTTAGCTATTGTAGCTTGCCATTCTTGTGGAGCAATTTGAATTTCTGAAGCCTAATCCTGTCAGGCTCTCAGTAGATAATTCTGAGAGACAATTAATTACAGTTTATCAATATACAGGAGGAGATCACTGATTGTAATGGAGGGGGAGGGGGTGGCCACCTACTTTCTTAAGCTTGATGGCTCAGGAACTAGATTAAATTCATCACATTGGTGGCTAATAGCCTCGTGCCCCAGGCCACTCCCACAATGTCAATGTTGCACTTTAATATGTAACACTGAAAAACCCAATAATGCCAGTAGCTATACATGTAGTTATCAGCACTCTTTCTATTCTTATTTTGCAGTTTGTGCTGGTTCTAGATGATGGAGTGGCCGATGTTAAACGAGAGAACTTACATATTTTCTAGCACTAGTACTCTTTTTTATTATTTTGTGTGCCTGTGTGTATTATGGTATTTAAAGCAGTCATGCACAAGTTCTATTTGAGTGAATATCTTGAGTTGATAGGATCAAGTAGTTTTTTTAAATAATAATTTATCCAAATAATACAGTGTAAACACGATAAAGCACAAAAATAATCAGAACTTGCAAGCACAATACCGAACATACGGCTCGATGTGTACTTCAAGTAGTACGTACGTGCTCGCGCACGCAGGATTCTAAGTTGCGCATGCGCGTACGTACGTTAGTTGGAAGCATAAATACACCTCGTAAAACCGCAGACTACTATGTCAAGTGTTCTGTGAAGTTTAATAATCGCCAATAGTTAACAATCGTTGCCTCGAGTTTAATAATTCTTGAACTCGAGGCAACCATGGGAACTTTATCGAAGAAAACTCTCCTCTCACTTGAGTTGGTGCTGCTGATAATAGACAGTGTGCGGATATTTGCCTGCCAGGAAGACTTGATACCAGCTCAGCAGTTCTCACTAGCAGCAAAGGATCTTCTGCCATGCCAGTGGATGAATGAGACTGCTTCCCTTCATCAGAGCGGTCTATTGTACGTGCAATTCAACCTTAGCCACTGTCCCACCGCCAGCAATACCTCAGCCTGGAGCAGTGACCACTACAATGTAGGTTGAATGGTGGACATAGTATCTAACCTGCCAGCGTCCATTTTAGCGGTTTATATACAGAATACAAGTTCTACCAAGCAAATCTACTTGTAGCTGGCATGGGTATGGGTGAATTTAGCCTTGTATCTAGGCTGAGACTGAGGATGATTGGTCTGTTAAATAACAATATTATGAGCAAGGCATCACCCTAGTTAAAATCCCAATGATGAATAGAAACAACTTATTTAAATACTGTAGGCTGTCACATGATCCTTTCCAAGAAAAATCCGTGTACAGTGTCCTCCAACTGTTGCCATGTTGGAGTACAAGTGTCTATGTAAACTTGTAGGCTAGCGAGCACTAAAATTTAATGGAGCTATTTGCTTAGCTAGCTAATTGTTGTACACAAAGAACTAGACCAGCCAACTAAGTGATATCTCGAAGTATGCTCACTATGATTATAGCTAGCTACTGCAACCATGACAAAAAAGAGTGCTTGCTTTCTTCGCAAACAGGTGGCAAAGGCAGCCTCTGTACATTTTCACCATAGAAAATGGCTCCGGTTGTCCTTCTGGGCGGAGGAGGGGGAGGGCAATGGGTTAATCAATTTCAGGGGCAAAACTATTTACAAATGGGGTGGGGTGGGGGGGGGGGGGGAATCCCACTAAATTTAATGAAGTCCTGCAAAGCTGGGCCAGGATCGATGCTATTTAATATGGTTCCCTTAAGTTTGAAATAAGTCAGAGATGAGTCACTATATTAAAGGTTCTTCATGCATACCTGTTGTTGAGAGCTTTCCTGGCATGCATAAATTTTTAATTGGCATGTGTGAAACACATTAGCCACGACATGTTAATGTGATTTATTTTACTGTGATGTGGGGTAGTATCCAGCCAAAATTAAACTCGGATATGGGCAGGCACAGAGCATTCTTCTGGCCACAACATACCCTCCCTCTCCACTCTGTCTTGGTGATCTCTTTTAGGGGGCACTGCCTAAGTGGGCGCTTTATAGTTCTACCTACACGCCCTGTTAACTCTCACCCCCTCCCCCCATTAAATACCCAAATGGGGTTGTTTGTCGTCATGATGGTCACCATGAAAATTGCCGGATCTCTGGGCCTTCATTATAATGTTTCAATAATTGCTTTGGCAAGGTCCACGAGCGTCACAAAACTTAATACTGTGTTTTTTTTTTATTGGCCATACGTACCTATCAACTGCAGGCCACGTGCTGATTTCTCATGCACACAATTGGCCTATTATAATAGACTAAGTGTATAATGTTGCCAATGGACACAGTATTAAATATGATATATAATGTGCAGGCATTCAGGATTCATGTTGCGTTGGATGCTACTTCGACTGCAGCCACCAGCTGGCCGATCACCTTCTTTATAAAGGAGCAGAACACCGGCAGTTCTCTCTCTTTCAGTGTGCCAACACAACCAGAAGGGTACGTATTATTTCTCAGTCTGATAATAGTAGTGACTATAGCTAATAATTATTTTTAATGTGATCGTGCATGGATCTGACTACATGTATGCACAATACAACTAGCTAGTCTAAGTACTGTGGAAGGGTGTGGTCTTAAAGCTAGGATCTATGAAAGTTTTAGCTAGTGCATGGTCACTGGGATTATCCATCCTGAAGAACTGGTAATTGATTAATCCCTGTCTGTGTATGGCATCTCATCGATTTGTGCTAACTTTACTTTTTGTAGGTTTTCTCTCTCATTCTTTGATGTCAGTCAAACCCTGTACATGTGTTCTGCTAAGCACAAGAACGTGTCACTGATCAACGAACACCCACTAGTCTATGTCTATGCGTTTACCACCTCAGGGGAGCCTCTGGGGTATTCAATCATGGTTGAACCTGTTAGAGATTTTATCCTTGAGTAAGTTGCCATTCTATAGGTATACTCATGATAAAGCTAGAAAAAAAAAATCTTAATCAAAACACAGTTTGGGGTAGTACAGTGACTCTAAAATTCAAAATAGGTATCGATAACATATCTAGTCCACCACCACCTGCATGGTATCAATCTAATTAATTCATTCATTTATATAGCAACCTATATTAAGCTTTCTGTTTCGCATAATAATTGTAGCCATATTAATTGAGAATCATTATTTGAGTTCCACATATGGTACTTGAGCTGTACACAGTACAAAATGCATTAAATCAGGAAGCTTAAAATGTATAGCCGGTGATGTAACCAGTAGTATGGCAGAGTGTCTTCTAATGGAGAGGAGGGGAAGTTAGGGCCTGGTACGTATTCACTGTATATTATGTGCATGCACTGGCCGTTGTTATTCTGTTCCTCCTATTAGCCTCCATGGTGATACTGTTGTCCATAGGCCATAAATTAAATATTGCCGTATAGCCGGAAAATTAGGCGGAGAATTTAATTTGGCAGTTGGCGGTGTATATTACAATTGCCAAATTAAAATTCGCCAAAATTTCCTACTTGCATATGGCGATCCCATACCGAACCTCCAATTTGAAATTGAAATCTGCTAATATTCTTGCAATAGTGATTTTGGGCTCAACTGCCAAATTTAATTCCCACCAATATTTCCAGCTATACGGTATAAAAATTGGGATACCTCTTTTGTCAAGATGCTATTCAAGGATCTATACAACTATATACTCTTTCCCTACTCCTCTCCACAATCTCGTTCGTTATAATATTATACCTCATTGTAAACGTTTCTTTGCAGATTTGGTGAGACATACTCTGCTGTTATATCTCCATCCTCACCACAGGTATATCATTGCTAATAATAGGATGATACACGCACACAATATTACCGTAAATGACATTGCACTAAAATTAATATAGGTAGCTAATTCTGACGTATTAGCTATAATTATACATTACATGCATGCAGATATTCTACTTCAAGATTCCAGACGATGTTGATATAGTTTCCATTAAGGTGACATCAGAGAGTGAGGGATGTGCCATCGTGTCAGCAATGAATATTGATATCTCAGTACGTGAGTGGTTAATGCTGCATGCATTGATGTGGGTCAGTTGATGAACATTACTGTAATATTACTATTCATGCAGTGTCCTCCGATTAATGAGCTCCTTGGGAGTGTTAGAAATGAAGGAATCCGCCAGACTATGAGCTCTTTGGCCTTTCTCACATTTCAAGTTAGGATGAACTACAATCATACAATGTCTAGCTACATCACCGCGCAGGTTTTTAATGCTTCCCTAAATTTCTTGATCTAATCTCAATTCAGGCATCACAGGTTCAGAATCATGAAGTCTTACTGATGATAGTGGCTATAAACGACACTGTATGTCATCCACATTGGGACTCAATATCGAGTAAGTATTACCATGGATGCTGGTTATTAAGTGCATGCACTTATAACTTGTGGCAATCAGGAAATAGTATAAATACAATGTGCTTAATAAACAAAAGCATGCACTAAAAGGGTAGGCTTTGGCCAATTAATTATTATCACGCTCAATTCCTTTATGCTCAGAGCTTTGTCTATTAATATTATAATATTCCAGCATGCCAGGAAGCATAATAGGTCAAAGCCTAACACCTGGTAGATGGAGCAAACACAACAACTTGGACAAACATATCAAATTTGATACGTTGGCCCTAGCTCGAGATATCTCCTCTCCACTAACTACTAGCTAGAACTAAGTCTCCATGCAGTCTCAGCATTATGAATAATCATTAATTTTATGTTTAGGCAGCTTGCTTACCTAGTATTAAAAGAGAGCTGTACAGATTCAATTTGCTGCTTTAGTATAAACTTAACAGCAAGATGTGCCTATCTATATGTTATAATATTTCAATAACTTAAAGGCTTTGTGTTTGAAATTGCTGCAGATGATACTTACTTTGAGCAACTAATGATGATCACAATTGAAGAATTGAAACCAAGTAATGAAGTTGATAATTATTGTAATCTCGAGATCTCTCTCTCTCTCTCTCTCTCTAACTATAATTCCTCTCTCATATCTATCATAGCCTCTGAGTACTGGATAGCTATTCTTTTACCTGTCGTGATCATCCTACTAGTGATCTATCCATTTGTGTTCATTGTTGTTTTTGGCTGTTTTCCAAAAGCGTAAGTTGAATGATTTCGTATACTGTATAGTGGGAAACTTGAGCAAGGTATTTAATTTGGCAATTCGGCATAGATTGCCAAATTAAAAACTTGCCAAATAAACTTAATGCACGCACACCTATGATGATAAGGCTTTAGATCGCTAAATTTTAACTTTGCCAATACCAACAGAGAGTCATTTTGCCAAATTAAATGCTCACCAAAATTTTCTACTATGCTGTTTAGCAGATACTAATTACATTTAGATACTGCATTGCCAGTGTGCGACCTGTTTGAATTAAGTATCTATTCCTGATATACATAATAATGATTGCATTATCATCACATGCAGTCAGTTAGTACCAGTGTGCCAGCTGAAGAAGCCATGTGAGTGTGCCTGTCCCTGTCCGTGTGTGGGAAGTGATTTCAATTCAGAGGAGGAGGAGTCCACTTCTTTGCTAATGCACGGTGACGACACAAACAATGATGATGACACTGGAGAGCATTTGATTATGAGTGAAAGAAGCTACTCACCCAAAGGTGCGTAACCACTGACGACCGTCACATAAGATAAAATTTTAAGTTATGCACGTGGAGGAGTTAGCTATGCTAAGTAGTCTCATTTCCAGGGTCTCTCTCTCACAGCTTCTTAAATTAGTGAAAATGCACACACAGTGCATGAATTGGCGTGTTCTAGATGCCATTTGGATCCTTTACCGCATCCCCTTCCCCTCCCCCCTCCCTCCCCCCCCAAACAAATTAAGATGTCAGTATGAGGATCATAGACTGCAGCATTCATGCATGTACAATAATATTGATAGTTGCATGCTGACATACACCTCCCTCCAAAGCATCTGCATGCATTTCATAATTTAATTACCCCAAACTCATCTGTCGAGAAAAAAAAGCAATATTGTATAACAGTTAAAAAGCTGAGAGAGGGGATCTTGGGACAAGGCTGTTACTATTAAGCTAGTTGATATAATTATTATTGGAGGGCCTTAATTGGATAGCTTTGCTATAATATTGACTTTATCTATTATATTTCAGCTCTTCCTTCAGATCAACAAGATCAAGTCAAAGGTTTATTATATCGTAGATCTAATGATATCATTGAATATACATTATCACTGTCGTCATAATCCTCTAGGAATTGAGGAGGAGAAGCCAACAGATGGTGATTTACATGCCACTAATGCAAATGAGAAGGTGCTGGTATACTAGTATATTATACGTACTTATTGTACGTGCTGTGCATGCAGTAACATTAAATTTTAACTCTCATTCATATGTGTACATACACATGTCCATAGGATGAAGCTGGACCAATGAGAATGACCAGTAGGGATTACAATCAACTCTCTTCACAGTACTCTATGTATGGATGGTGAGCAGCTGGCATGGCTTAGTAAAGTAGATGAGATGAAGGGTCTGTGGTGCTTTAGTACAGTTCGGCTGCTATCTGCACAGACATTAATAATATTATATATGCAAAGTCCTCCAACCCATAAACTATATATCATGTATTGCATGTTCACGAATTCTCTAATCCAATCAAAATCTCTTACCATTAATTTTACAGGAATACAATAATTGTGGGAGTCTTCTATGCTCTTCCCATACTACAATTTGTATTATCAGAGCAATTGGTGAGTTGATAGCTAATCCAGTGTATACATGGCCGGGGATATCTAAAAACAAGGCTAAACTTCACTGAGTGTTGTCATAATAATAATAATTATGACATATTAGATCATTGTGTCAGGCATCCACCTCCTTATTATAGCCAAGCTCCAGCTTGATGCGTATATAGTCCCCTTTAACACAGCCACCTCTCTATAGAATACAGCCACTGATTTTCAGCCCATGGGTATATTATATCTACATGCATCTTTATTATTATACATTTCACTGCAATGGGATATGCTAGTAGTACCATAATCGTATTCAATCCATTTCTGTTGTGTAGCTGTGCTTAAAATTAATATGATTTTAGTTGTGAGAGAATCTTCTTCAGTTGCTTAAACTTTTTGTCATTAATTTTAACGTGCATGCAGTATATCTACATCGGTGGTGATCAAGATACCTGCTTCTACAACTACAAGTGTGTTCATCCTCTTGGCATCATCAACACCTTCAACGGTGTGTGGAGCAACATTCCATTCCTCCTGCTGGGTCTCCTATTCATGCTGATAGTCACTGTTAGGTAAGCAGCTGCCAATAATAGCTAGTACTGTAACAGTGCATCGAACCCTTCTGAAACAGACACCCGTGGGACAGCTTAAAGTTTCCTGATTAAAGGAGGTGTCCTCATTTCAGAGATAGTTTTGTAGTACTGTTCTATGTAGCTGGGACCATGCATGGTGTCCTGATTAAAGGAGGTGTCCTCATTTCAGGGGTGTTCTTATAGAGGGGTTCCACTGAATAATGACATGACATTTTCACTGGATAAAATTTCGCCAAGCGGGATATGTGCTCTACAGAGTTCTAGTTTTAAAATTTATTGTGTTGCTGCAGGAGATGGATCTATCTAGAAAAGAGAGAAAAAGATGAGCATTACGTTGATGTAAGAGCTAATTAAGTTTGCTATACTGGGAAATAGTGATCACAGTGACTATACAACAGTTCACTTATGATAATTATTATGCATTCACTTCGCTCTTTGCAGTCTCATGGAGTTCCTCAGTTATTTGGTATCTACTATGGGTTGGGCTTTGCTCTCATCTTCCAAGGCCTCTTAAGCTCCTTCTATCACTGCTGCCCCAATGAATCAAACTACGGATTTGGTAAGCTCTGCAAAATTTCCACAGCCATAATCTACGGTGGCCCAGAAGTGCAGTATGTTTGTTTACAATATAATATTTGAATTGTCTAACAATAATGTAGGTGCCCAATTATTAATTAAAATTTCCTGTGTTTCCTTGAAATGTCATCACATATTAATAGCAAGATTTTACTTCCTAATTAAAGGCCCTGTTCAAATTATTTTTACATACACAAAAACACGGGAAAGATTGTCAATCGTCGATAGTAAACAACAAAATTTAATTTCCCTACTACTGTAACAGTATAATATTATACCATGCATTAAAATTTGCATCTCCTTCCATGCAGACATTGCATTTCATTTTGTGATTGGTGGCTTGCTTCTGGTGAAGGTATTTCAGAACAGACACCCAGATATCCACACCAATTCATTCGCAGTATTCTTTGCTGCTGCCATTATCATATTCTTCTCTTCATATGGAGCTGTGAGTGATGAAGTGTATACTTCGTCTACTGTGACAATAGTGATATTCTAGTGGGAAGCTTTGGTGAGGTTTTTGTTTGGCAAATTTGGACAACGATTACCAACTTTCCAATTACTGGTAAATTGGCTGCAAGCAGGGCTATAGTATTATATTATTATTATGTTTATAATTACCAGTAGCTTTTGCTACTGACCAACATTAAAATGATATCTGTGCAGGATTTCAGTCAGAAGCATCCATTAGCATTTCAACTATCTTTGTTTGGCATCTTCCTCCTTCTCCTGGCAGTGTTTCTGGTGTCTCTCTATCACCTTCACTGCTGGAAATGGGGTATGGATAGATGTGTCAGTGAGATAAATTTAAAGTGCTAATACCGTAAAATGACGATTGTCAAATCCATCAAAATGGACCTCTCAATGAAATCGAAATTTACGTAATCTTAGCTTAGTCTTAGCCTAGTGCTTCAATGTGTTGAAATGTACGGCAGATAATATTCATAGTTACACAAATTTAACCATGCATAATAATAATATTATTTTATTTCTGCTGCAGTGCTAGCTCTTCACTTGCTAACAAATCCAAGAACTGCTATCAGAGAATTCTTCATAAATGGTCCGAGACATAGGGTCAGAGATAAAAGTGATAATTAAATTAATAATAATGTATAATTGTTATGATGTATTGATTTTAGATTCTTCTAATCAAGCTATTGGTTGCGTTCATCATCAACGTAATACTGTAAGTCATAGTATTCTCTGTTATTATAAGTCACATACTACATATATAATTATTTTGGTATTGCCAGGGGGATTTAAGTTTTGCAATGTGAATGCTCAGCATCATAGATGCTCATAATTAGCTATGTATGCATGTGTTAAGTTAAATTTGGCCAAATCACAAAACCTTACCGAAATTCCCTGGTAGCTATTATTGCACATATGGTATTGCAATGATAATCTGGAAACTAAGTATTACAAATTAGTGCATGTATTCGAATTCAACATAATAATAATTATTGATTTTATTGTATGGCGGGAAATTTTTAAGGGAGAAACTTTCACTGATCAGTAGAAAGAGGAGAAAACTTTCGTGTAATCTTAAACTGATCATGATAGCATATTAAATGAGTGTGGCATGGCATGCCTAAAATTTCACAGAGAAAACTTCATGGATAGCTGTAAATCATGAAATTCGTGAAGGTTTTCTTCCTCAAAAGTTTCCCTCGAGTATATGGTCTACTTGCAATAATTAAATAATAATTATTGTTGGCTATTGTTTGCTGCAGGGTCGTAATTGTTACTTGTCTTTATGCTACTGTCGATGTAGCAAGGGCCATTTTAATTCTCTTCATCTTTAACGTTTTCTTCTTTGTGAGCATGTACTTGCTCTCTAAGGTAAAGTTGATGTGCTGAGATCGGGTAATTTTCATGTAGTCACCTCGCATGCATGAAAATTGCCAGATCTCGATATTTATTATAGACATGCACGCAAAATTTAATCTCTCTATTAAATTTATGTAGCTATTGTATAGGGAGCCACTGACATGGCTGGCTATTGTTCTGCCATTTGTGATAGTAGCTGTGTGGGGAGGAGCAATCTACTTCCTCGTGGGAACACCCTCCAGGCAACACGTAAGAGACACTCTTATGGCATTGCATGGTAAACCACGTGATCCACGCTGCCCCTCCCCTCATACCTATAATTGTACGTTGCACACTGAAAATCGAAACGAATATTAATTGACAAGCATCCCTACAACCAGAGTATATTGGCTACATACAATAAGTTAAACTCTAAATTTTCAGTATTCAAAATAATTATTCACTCAGAATTCAGTATTTAAAATTAGGGTTGACACTAGTACTGTCTCTGTGTGCTCTAATTAGCTAAGCATAATAATATTATTATGACACACAGTGCACATGCAGTGATACTATTGTTTGTACTCCTTCAGCTCTCCCCTGCAGAATCTCGTGAGCTAAATAAGGACTGTACACTGTTAGGTTTCTATGACAACCATGACATCTGGCACTTCCTGGCAGCTTTTGGCCTGTTCTTCTCTTTCTTGGTGAGTTCATATCACAATATTGCAACTACCAGGGGGTATTAGCTACTGCAGCTTGCAATTCAAGTTCTTTACTAAAATTTCTAATGACCACTCCCACATTTATGTATTATTTATTGGTATGTAAAATTGAGAACATGAGAGTGTCCAGGGGATGAGGCTAGGTGACTGATATAATATAGTGAGTCAATAATAATATTACCAGCTCTTTCTATTCTTGTTTTGCAGTTTGTGCTGGTTCTTGATGATGGAGTGGCCAATGTTAAACGAGAGAACTTGAATATTTTCTAGCACTCATTTTTTTCATAATCATTAATATTAATATTTTTTTTCATATTTAAATTTCATAATTTTTTTTTCATATTATTATTATTTATATACGTGCCATAGATTAGCTCAAGCAGTCATACAAAAGCGCGAATTTGATAGGCGTAGTATACGTACAAAACTGCCCGCGCGCAGGATTCTAAGTTGCGCATGCGCGTAGTGGTAGCATAGCGCGCATCATCAATGCGTAAACAAATTGCGAACCATAGCCGATCGCACGACCTTTCGAGGCAATTATGATAAAATTTCCGAAGAAAACTCTCCTCTCACTTGTCTTGGTGCTGCTGATAAACAGTATACGGATATTTTCCTGCCAGGAAGACTTGATACCAGCTCATGATCAGCAGTTCTCACTAGCAGCAAAGGATCTTCTGCCATGCCAGTGGACGAACGAGACCGTTTCTCTTCATCAGAGCGGTCTATTGTCCGTGCAGTTTAACTATAGCCACTGTCCCACCGCCAGCAACAGTGATAACTACAACGTAGGTTGAAAGAAATTACATTACGGTGGACATAGATAACATAAATATCATCATCTATTAATTAAATTTTATCATACCTGTCAGCATGCATTTTGATCATAATTATAATACATAGCTAATGCAAGTTTTCCCCCATCCACTTCCATTACGAGTGGATTTGGTATACAGGCCATAGGCATCACTCATGATCAGAGTCTGAGTATGTACTATAGTCTGGTGGGTTGCCTATCAAATGAGATATTGTAAGTTTTGTCTTGTGGAAATCTCTCCTAGCATGACATCTATATAGTAGCTAGCTATAGCTAAATGTAACAATAGGGTCCGATGGGAACACTAATTAGTGATCTATAGAGCGGCAAATTATCTATAAATAACGAAGAGTATACGTTTTGAATTCAAAGTGGATGGTACTACTGCTCTTTGTAATCTAATAATTATGCAGGCATTCAGGATTCATGTTACGTTGAAAGTAGCCACCAGCTGGCCGATTACTTTCTTTATGAAGGAGCAGAACACTGGCAGTGCTCTCTCATTTGATGTGCCAACACAACCAGAAGGGTATATATAATATTATGTGAAACTTCCAATCAGTGTGTTAACAATAGTAATGTATGGAAGCCCAGAAGTGCAGTTTAGCTACCGCACGACACCCATTTATGGAAGCCAAGAAGTGCAGTTAAGCTACCACACAACGCCCGTTTAATTTCCGCATGCGGGGGCATCTTCTATACATGTGTGGAGAGCCTGCTCTCACATGCGGAGGAAGTTTGTTGGCGTGTGCTGCATGGGACACCCAGCTCCGCATGCAGAGAACGTATGGAGAGCTTGGGCAGCTCTGCATGCAGAGGCATTGTCTACAGGTAGACCATGAAGTGCCAGTGAAAGCAACAGGAGGAATTTCATCTAGTAGCTATCTAGCTATAATATTATATCAGTGGCATATCCGGGGGAGGGGAGCGGGGTTGCTCGAGCCGCACCAGGCTTAGAGGCATAGCAGTGCTATTATTAAAATTAATATTATGCATACTTTGAAATTTACTTCAATAAGTATTTACTATAGCATTAATTTTTACGCTGTGTTAAAGCTTCAAAGTTGCTAGCTATAGTTCATCAGTAGCTGCTACCTATGATGCAATGGGCATGCACAGGGATATCAATTCCCTTCTTGATGTGTTTGGCAAGTGCTATTAATTTTGTGTATGCTGTCTCATCGTTGTCATCAATTTATGCCAAATTTTTATAGGTTTTCTCTCTCATTCTTCGATGTCAGTCAAACCATATACATGTGTCCTGCTAACTTGCACAAGAACATGTCACTGATCAACAAAAATCCACTACTCTACATCTATGCATTTACCACCTCAGAAGAGCCACTGGAGTATTCAATCATGATTGAACCTGTTAGAGATTTTGTCCTTCAGTGAGTTGCCACACTCAGTAGGTAGCTAGCTACATGTAGCTGAGTAGAGCAATTCTATTCTTGCTAACATAATATAATAATTATCTGCTGGATTGGAGAGACCACCATCTGGTGTTTCAATCTCAATAAAGATTAATGGCCATGCAATCAATTTCTGCCAATGAGAGCAAGTAGTGAAAAATTTTCTCCTGGTGAGAAAGGTACAAGGCACACTAGCCACATCATAACATTGCTCACGGACTAAGTTTGCTATAGGCTTAGCTACATGCAGTTACGGGAAACCATTATTATTATTATAAAAATTAGGATAGACAGGATGTTATCCAAGGATCCCTACGTACAGCTACATTAGAAGTCTTCCCCCTTTCCTCCCCCTCCACAAACAAAACGAGGATCCATGTATAGATGCACCTCTGTAATCTTTAATTGTGTTGCTTCATATATTATAGCTGTATACCACAATTCTTTACAGTTTCGGTGAGGCATACTCTTCTGTTTTATCTCCATCCTCTCCACAGGTACTTACTCACAGAAGATATACGTACACAGCTTAGCATAATTATGATCTGCTACATTCAAATTTTATAATGCAGATATTCTATTTCAAGATTCCAGATGATGTTGATATAGTTTCCGTTGAGGTGACGTCAGAGAGTGAGAGATGTACAATTGTGTCGATAATGAATGTCTCAGTGAGTGGTTATTCCTGCATGTCACTTGAGACCCATTATTATTACACATAATGATGCACATCATACAGTGTTCTTCTGTTAATGATCTCCTTAAGAACGTTGGAAACGAGGGAATCCGCCAGACTATGACCTCCTTGGCCCTTCTCACATTTCAAGTTAGAGAGAACTAGCTACTGCAAATTTTTTTTATGCATACTACTGTAACATCACCTGCAATCTTTCCTTTCTTGATCTCTTGCATGTTTTTATTGTCCAGGCATCACGAGTTCAGAATCATGAAGTTTTGTTGGTGATAATTGTCATAAACGACACTGTTTGTTGTAGAAAAACATGTCAGGACTCACCATCAAGTAAGTACTAGCTACTGCTGATTGTTACAAGCACATGCATGCATATGTGCACAAGCTTAATTGTTAATTACAAGTTTTTTTCAGCACGGCTATGTGTTTGAATTGCTGCAGATGATACTCAGTTTGAGCAAGTAATGATGATCACAGTTGAAGAATTGAAACCAAGTACTGATGAAGCTGATAATAATCAAATTTTTGCTGGATATCATATCTCTCTCTCTCTCTCTCTCTCTCTCTCTCTCTCTCTCTCTCTCTCTCTCTCTCTCTCTCTCTCTCTCTCTCTCTCTCTCTCTCTCTCTCTCTCTCTCTCTCTCTCTCTCTCTCTCTCTCTCTCTCTCTCTCTCTCTCTCTCTCTCTCTCTCTCTCTCTCTCTCTCTCTCTCTCTCTCTCTCTCTCTCTTATCTCATCTACCATAGCCTCTGAGTACTGGGATGCTATTCTTTTACCTGTCATGATCATCTTGCTAGTGGTCTATCCCTTCGTACTTGTCATCGTTTTTGGCTGTTTTCCAAAAGCGTAAGTCTCGCATCAGATACTAATAATTCTTACTTGTAACAAAATTTATAATGTGCATATGCATAATCTGTTAGCTATCTCTCACTTATTACCGCAGTCAATTAGTACCAGTGTGCCAGCTGAAGAAACCATGTGAGTGTGTCTGTCCCTGTCCGTGTGTGGGAAATGATTTCGATTCAGAGGAGGAGGAGTCCACTTCTCTGCTGATGCACGGTGACGACACAAAATTTAATGATGATGATGCTGGAGATCATTTGATTATGAGTGAAAAAAGCTTTTCACTCACAGGTAAATAACAGCCAATAACCATCGAGTATTGCACACGTGAAGGAATTAGCTTTGTTAATTAAGTAGCCTCGATCAAAGAAGAAACACGTATTATTAAAAGGAAGAGAGAGAGGGCCTGGGGATGAGAGAGTCACTAAGCTATTTGATATTAAAATTTAGTGGAGGGCTTTAACTGGGGGGTTTTATATTAAACATCGATTTTATCTCTATATTTCAGCTCTTCCTTCAGATGAGCACAGTCAGGCCAAAGGTAGATTTTCTGATCAGTCGAAATAACACATCACTGTCATTTACAATCCCGGACCACTAGGAATTGAAGAAGAGAAGACTAAAGAATCTGATGATGATTTACATTCCACTGATGCAAACGAGAATGTACAGGTATAATATTATATTATACCAGTTTACTAAACGTTTAGTTAAGTACTGCACACTGCAGAAATATTTGAAGGATAAAGGTGGACTAATGAGAATGACTAGCAGGGATTACAATCAACTTTCATCACAGTATTCTATGTATGGATGGTGAGTATTATCGTGAGTATGTGGATTAGATAGGAGTGTTAAAGCACATGCAAACAGGTTCCGGGAGGATGACGTAGATAATACGCGAATCTGAGGTCATGTAGGTGAGTAGCTAGAGTGGGTGTGTCCCACCCAGGCCACCATAGGGCCAGCTGCAGTCTATATTTACATAGATGTGATAGTGCATGTCAGCCTTGATTACAGTTTGTTTACATCATCCTACCGGAACGGAACGCTGTTACTACGTTTGTACTATAGTTCAACACTCCTACTCCTGGTACTATACATACATGCGCTCTTAACATTGTGTAACATTAATAATAGGACTACGATAATTGTGGGAGTCTTCTATGCTCTTCCTATACTACAGTTTGTACTACCTGCGCTCTTAACATTAATTTTATTTGTGTAACATTAATAATAGGACTACGATAATTGTGGGAGTCTTCTATGCTCTTCCTATACTACAGTTTGTACTATCAGAACGAATGGTGAGCTGAGAACCTATAGCTTGATAATAAGCGTTAGTTATGAGTGGTCTTCATGTGCTTAAAATAAATTATTCTTGTGTCATTCAATGTGTAGTTTATCTACACTAGTGGTGATCAAGATAGCTGCTTCTACAACTACAAGTGTGTTCATCCTCTTGGCATCATCAACACCTTCAACGGTGTGTGGAGCAACATTCCATTCCTCCTGCTGGGACTCCTATTCATGCTGATAGTCACTGCCAAGTGAGTATACCTTGAAACGATTACTGGTATCAGTATTGATATAATATGTGATGGAAAATAACCTCAAGCACCATCAATATAATATTATGTAAATGTATGGTGGAAGATATAAAAAATAACCGGTAGCTATATAAACTAAAATAATAATAAATGTGTGATGGAAAATAAAAAAAATAACTCCCATCACCCTTGAGCTCCCAGCTTTCCAAGTCAAAATTAATGGAGAAATGAAAAAAAAGGTCAAAATTAATGGAGAAATGAAAAAAAAAAAAAATTCTAACCCCCATCCTCCCTTGACCTTCCAAGCTCTAGGCTGGAACGTTGGTCGGGGTGAACTGCGGACATTACCGCAGCCAGTTGGGTTTCTGTGTCACAGCCATAGGGGACTGAAGTCAGCCTATGGTGGAGTTACAGACTTGATCCAGGATGAGGGGGTATTCAAGGGAGGGCCTGGGCGGCCCCTAAGCCATATATGCCCAAGCCCTTACGCTGACGTCTAGCCCCCGATACCGCATGCCAGAATTTGCTATTTATTGAGCTGGGACGGATGGTGGCAAAACGCGTATGGGTTTCAATGTCTACAGCATACCGTTATACGTCACCGGAAGTAATTAAGGACCATGAATATCATTAACTCTACCGCGCCAAGAGCGTATCTCGGTAACGGTAACAGCTATAGTGCTGGAACAAAAACCAGAATGTTGCTCATAAGCAGACGAAGGCAGCTATCATAGTCCTGAACGTGCTACCTTGTATCTAGACTATGCCAAAGTGTGTTTCTAGAACGCCAGTTCTTTATATCGATATCTATGTGGAATGGTTCCTGGCCATCCAGACTGGCTAAGGTCCCTGATGATAAAATTCCAGAAATATTACATGGCTATCCACAATAAATATTACTAGGTTGCTAGCTACTAATATGCTCACCATACATATGAATTGCATACTACTCTGCATACCAGTAAGTAGTCAATTTCGGCATTTAATTATTTAGCTACCATTGTATTGTTTATTAAATTTTAACAAATACAGGAGATGGATTTATCTAGAAAAGAGAGAAAAGGACGAACATTACATTGATGTAAGCTATAGCTAATTTGCTGCAACTATTAATTTATCTTCACAGCAAAATGACTACCAAAATCAATGCACTACATTCAAAAATCCATCAAAGATTGAATAATAAAATCTTTACAAGAATCAATTCTTTTATGTGATTTCAGGGATTTTATAGAGGCGTTTGATTTTACAGATAGTTTTACTATTCAATCACAGAGTGATTACAACATGATTTTGGACCAAATTTCGCTGTGCTTGCTTTAATGAGCCATGATTTGTATGAGCAGAGGGGCGACATAGGCGTAGGAACCATGGGGGCTCCGGGGGCTGGTGTCCCCTATGTTTTCTGATAGTTACATAGCTTTACTCAGTGGCGTAGCTACACCAGGGTCTACCAGGGTACAGGCCCAGGCCAAACTGGCCTGTGCCCTGGTAAAATTTAAGGATCAAGTACCTCAAAGCAAACACAAGTGCATAGGCGTAGGAACCGGGGGGGCTGAGGGGGCTGTAGCCCCCCCAATATTTTAGGAAGGGGGGCAGAGCCCCATTGTTCTCCAGCCCAGTATTGTTACAAATTATAAAGATTTTTAAACATTTACCAGGCCTGATTATGAGTAAATATGCCTCAATAGCTACCAAATCTATTCTACTCGACTTACAGTTAATTTTTTCACCGAGAAACTCGTGATAGCAGCATCGATCGTGCAAAAATGGGCGTGGTTTAACATGAAGTGGGCGTGGCCGTAAAATTTTCGCGCGCGCTTCGCGCGCAATTGGATATTCAGCCCCTCCAACCTTCAGTATCTTCCTACACCTATGAAGTGGATCACGTCGGCCTGATAATGAGGGTGTAGCTACTTCAGTTGCACACATGTTTTAATTCTCCCATGATATATAGCTCTCAGCATAATTGTAGTAATTAACACAGTGTTCACTCCACTACACATAATTATGTCAAGCATGCATGCCAGTCTGGCATATTTGCACATACTTCTGTCCAGTCTTTGAAAACTATCATGGGACAATTAAGTGAAGTGTAAGTAATATTATGCCAGTTTGTTATTGACAAACTCACATGTTTGACATATATAGTTATGTATAGACCTTTTCAGCCGCGCGTATTGAGGAATGTTAATTGCACGTAAACGGCGGAACCGGAAGTCTCCTCCCCCTGGTGGGCAACTTGGACTAGTCATGGAGTACGTACGCTCTGTATCGCTTGTTACCAGAGAACGCTACGTAGCCAAGCTGGCCATGATGGACCTAGCTGACCCTTACTCTAGATTCATTGATGATATGCTCTCGTAGCCTCCTGTTGAATATCCGCGGCCATATCTATTATGGCTATTTTATTCAGATACACCATAGATACTATCTATGGATACACACATCAGCAGCTACTACAAATTCCATTATGGAAGCTAATAATTATGTTTTAAGAGTGGATATGCGCGTGGAGTGAGAGTATGGGTTGTCAGTAAGGCGTTTTCTATCTAGAGTCAACCCCAGCCATAATTCCCCTATTAAAGCACACCAAGCTTGGACTTGCGTTGGATGTGTCATTGCTGCTCATTGTACCTGTGTGGCAGGGTAAGTTGTTCATTTTCTGTGTCAAGAACATATACTTGATGATCCTCCACTTGCTCTCCACAGATTAGGAGAGGGACTACCAAGTCCAGGGGCAAAAGTAACGCAACTTACATGTACGCCAAAGGGTATGCAGATTGAAAGAATAAGGAGGGACGATATTCTTGCCAAATGATGTGAGAGAAACTCGACTTGTGTGAAACATACCCAATCCACATTCTCACTGGTGAAACTGCCCCCGTAGCTACTACTACATCATATCATGATTGATGCGTGCAGTAGTGATGGATCTCCATAACCACATGCATAAGACAACCTCTACAGTACATTGAAGTACATGTAGGCCTACATGTAGACACCATTGATGGACATCAATAAGAAGATGGTTATGTCACAGTGCATACATAACAATTAGACACATTACTATTGCATAAATAACATATAATATATAATTTTGTCAATGCACCACAAATAGTATGAATTTCATCTATGTTGACAACGTCACTAGCTGATCCGGGGTAAGGCTCCCTTTGAGTATTTTGTCCCTTATTCTTTATTAAGCCAATCACTAACTTGACATGGATACGCACCCTGGATAGCTGTTGGGACGTTCCAACTTGAATTGTGAAACCTTGGTCTGTGAGGATTGCATCTCCAGAGAGAGAGAGAGAGAGAGAACGATCTCTTGTGTTGGTATCTTATCTGACACCCTCCCTCCCCAACACCTTGAAGGGCACATATCCCTGATGTAAAGCATGCAAACACATGGATAATAGTCATGGGGAGCATCTTCAAACATGCAGATGTTGAATTCAGACCCCCCTCCCCCCATCGCTCACTGTAACACAAATAGAGTTTTGCTCCCCTTTCCTTTTCTTACAAAACATGGAAGGTAGCTATGATTGGCTGAGATATGGAAGAACACCCCTTCCCATGACTTTACCACTCATTTTTGATCTCGCAGCACACTCAGACGTCCTTACCAGTAGTAAAGTCTATGTTACATACACGAGTATGCTCGTTTGGCGCCCAGTTTTTCCTCTCAAGGCTGCTGTCCACTTTTCACACCGCTCTTTTTGTTTAGTGGGAGGTGAAAGAAACGCAGGCCAGCTTCCTTGCCCACCCTGCTGTTGCATCCAACATCACAGCAAGCGTTGACCATCACAGTTCATGAAATCCAGATAAACACGGACCAGCTGAGCAAAAAAAGCTCAATCCTTGCCCACCAGTAGGCGGGCACTTCCGCATGGTTCGTTTACGCGTTGTATATGTCTAGTATACTTTAATTAACATTCCTCCGCGCGCGCGCGCTGAAAAGGTAGATAGTGGAGTGAATACTTATATTAAGGTACCATTTAATTGCGTGGGCGTGAGCGTCAGGAATGGCTAATTCAATTAGCGAATCGTGAAGGGGCGTGGCCGAAGAGGCCATACGAGTGCTTCTGGTCGAAGGTGGGCGTGTCCAGAATCGGCCAGGGATGATTATGCGCGTGTAATTAGCGACCGGAAGTGGCCCCTGAAGAAAAGGCCGGTAATTGCCCACATCAAAGCAAGATCAAAGCATTCTTGCTTAACTATTAACCGCAACGACTTAAAAAAAAAAAAAAAAAAAGCCTTATTAGGCCTAATTAAGCATGTGGGCGTGTTCCTGGCACTGTGTGGAGTGTGTGCGTGTGCGTTAATGCAGGTTTTATTGCTTCCGATTGGGCGTGGCTTCACGGGCCAGTGCTTGGATATCGGCGCCTGGGACTTGGCCTCGGCGATAGGTGGGCGTGTCCCGGAAGCGGTGGTGACCTTTGAACCCCGCGAGGAGGCTTTGGGGGCGTGGCAGGAGGTCAAAGGTGAGGCCATGTCAGTTAATGAGGCACTGTACGGCGGTGCGATCGAGGGGCCTGTACGGCTGGACGGAAGCTGACGATGGTTTGAAGCGGATGTGGTTGCGATGACGTGTTGTTACTCCGCCCACACAGGAAATGAGGTGAGCTCTTGTGTGGGCGGTGTGGCAGAACGGCCTCCAAGTGTTTGTGTGTGTTTTGGCCTTGAGGAAGCTGTGTGTTTTAATTGGGATTGATTGTGGGCTTCCGGTGGACATCCGGTGGTTAGTAGGCACTTGATTGAGAATGGTGGTCCTTGGGGAACAGGGTGGGGCTGTTTTGGGCGTGGCCTGGCCCCTCCCTTCCGGCTCGGCTTCCGGTCCATGGAGGATATTGAATGAACACTTCCGGCTCTAGCAGCCACACCCCTGAGACCTGTGCAATTAAAAGGGCGTGGTTACACAACATGCACCTCACTAATGACTTTGATGTGGTTTAGGTGTCATATCCCCCACCTCACGCCCACGCAATTTAATGGTACCTTAATTAATCACTATATACGATTAACTGAGAACCATCATGGGAGAAGGTAGTGCATGTAAGCATGCAACTTAGGCAACCCACATTATGAGTTAACAACCCTCTTGTTTTGGCTGTGAGGTATATTATCGAGGTCGATATAGGAGTCTCAAATTCTCAAGTCACTACTGGGTCCACCAAGTGCCCAGGTAACTTTACAAATCTAGATACACCACTGGCTAGACTCAATCTTATACACGCTGATCATACTGCCCTTGCCTATAGATCTGTAGAGCCCCCCTTTACCAAACCATCTTCCTACGCCCCTGGGCGAGATCGCCAACAGTTGCTAATACTAATCCCTAATCCCTGCCTGGCTAAGGCTATATCGAGGACAAAATATCTACATGCATGATGCCATAGTACCGGTAACTACTTGGAGGGGCTCCACTCAGTCTGTATAATTAGTAATATAAACTATGCAGTTAGTTATTTTTCACTTTACTCTTTGCAGTCTCATGGAGTTCCTCAGTTGTTTGGTATCTACTATGGGTTGGGTTTTGCTCTCATCTTCCAAGGCCTCTTAAGCTCCTTCTATCATTTCTGCCCCAATGGATCAAACTTTGGATTTGGTAAGATCAGCAGAATTTCCATAGCCATAATCCATACATGCATAAGCTATTTCCCATGTTTAATTTTTGTTGAGAAACGTCATTAAACTTTAACGACAAAAATTTGCCGCTATATACATGTATGACGGTATGATTAATTTTGTATCTCCTTCCATGCAGACATTGCATTTCATTTTGTGATCGGTGGCTTGCTTCTGGTGAAGATATTTCAGAACAGACACCCGGACATCCACACCAATTCATTCACACTATTCTTTGCTATTGCCATCATCATCTTCTGTACTTCATATGGAATTGTGAGTATATGATGCTCTTCAGCTCTCCCTCCCCCTCTTTCTCTTTCTCTCTCTCTCTCTCCCTCTCTCCCTCTCTTCCTCCATCCCTCCCCTTCTCTCTCTATTCACACATACAAGATGGGCAGATTAAAATTATTAAATGCAGGGTTTCAGTCAGAAGCGTCCATTAGCATTTCGACTGTCTTTGTTTGCCATCTTCCTCCTTCTCTTGGCAGTGTTTCTGGTATCCCTCTATCACCTTCACTGCTGGAAATGGGGTATGGATATGTCAGTGAGTTGGGAGAATGACATTTTGGCCATTTAATAATTGTAATTCAAGGCCCGGGATCACGGTGACGATTTCTTTTCCTGCGCATGTGTGTACGTGTTGATTACTGTCATGTAAAACTTAATGATGAATTGTGATATCACTAGTACTTCCTTTCAATTTTAATGTTATTGTGTGTGTACCCGTTGATGTTTTATTCCTTGAATCAATAATATCATTCTTGAAAAGTGAAGTATATTACACTATTAAATAGAGCGTCATCAGAGGTGGCCGTTAAGGGGGGGGGGGGGGGGGGGTTCCACTGTATTACTCAGAAATTCATATCTTTATTGTAGCTTTTCATTTATTAACAAATCCAAGAACTGCTCTCCGAGAATTCTTCAGAAATGGTCCTAGGCATAAGGTCAGTAATAAAACCGATAACTTAAAGTGCACGATAAAAAATAATATATTGCCCAACCGTGTTTGATTTTAGGTTCTTCTTATCAAGCTATTGGTTGTGTTCATTGCTAACGTAATACTGTAAGTCATAGTATTTTGTACTATTGTACGTCATGCAGGTATTCTCTTAATATTAGCCTTATCCCATAACAGTTAATTATAATTTATTTTGGTGTTTGGTAAAATGGCTAAAATTAATTAGTGTGTAATATCTTGATTAGTGTCAGTGCTCATAATTAGCTACAAGTATCCAATACTAAAGGTTCAATATTATTATTGTTGTCTTCATGCTTGCTGGCTATTTTCTGCAGGGTAATATTTGTCACCTGTCTTTACGTTGCTGTTGACGTAGCAAGGGCCATTTTGATTCTCTTTCTCTTCAATGTTCTCTTCTTTGTGAGCATGTATATCCTCTCTAAGGTAAGTTTTGATATAGTTACCATGCACACATGTACAAGGGGTAGATTTGTCTGCCTCTTGTCTGTCTGTCTGTCTGTCTGTCTGTCGTCTATCAGTCTGTCGTCTGTCTGCCTGTCGTCTATCAGTCTGTCGTCTGTCTGTCTGTCTGTCTGTGTCTATGAAAAACACCAGAAACATAATGGGGTTACGCATGATTTTGGCCTGCTTTACCCAGGATATATTATTTCTATATAAGCTGCTAATGAAACGTGGTGCATGGGCACTTACCTGGGCTTGGTGGGACACAATATATGTTAGTCCGGCAGTGTAGACCTTCTTTCATGTGACTACTTTACTATAATTTTACTATAATTTTCTCTTCATCGTTAATTTTTTATAGCTATGGTATAGAGAGCCTCTGACATGGCTGGCTATTATTCTGCCATTTGTGATAGTGGGCGTGTGGGGAGGAGCCCTGTACTTCCTCGTGGGAACACCTTCTAGACATGGAGACGTAAGCACCAATCTTGACAATACTGGATAATTATACTTCATGTGACCAGCTGTGAGAAAAGGGACCATTCGTGGTAGTATGAAATAAGACTAATTTTTATCATGACAATGGCCAACTTGCTTTCTAAAACTAGAGCTCTATAGTATAGAGCACATACCCCGCGCGCGCTGCAGCGTCGGATGTCAGAGCATATCAATGGTCAGAGAGCTCGATGATGCGAGCAGCCTGTTGACGACCTTTACCTACATATGGTGCCAGGTTGTGCGCATGATCATATGAGCAGATATATAGCACATAGTGGGCAGTGTCCATAGGCGTGGCCAACAAAATGCAGCATTTGCAACGCTCGTGAGCCTTGCCAAACGATTCGAAGCACACTGAAACCAGTTTTTCGGCGATATTGACGGATACGTTGTATTTACGAGTCGCTCAGATGCCTAGATCTCCAGATCTGGCGATTTTTGTGCTAACAGACAACGACGACGACGACAGACAAAACTGATTACATTAACCCCTTGCGCATGCGCGCGGGGTAATTATATAGTAGTGAGTATACATGCATATGTACTTGCATCAGTGTACATGTATAGAGCGGATACATGTACACCTATAGTACGTTATTATTGTATGCTCCATACACACTATTACATGTACAACAATACGACATGCAAACACAAAATCCCAGATGGTCCCTTTTCTCATGCTGGTCACATGTGCCACATCCACAGCCCACAGCTACCCAGCCCATAAAGCTCAAAAATGGACTGAAAAACCATAAAGTTTATTGTACTTGACGAAGTTGCCAAATTTTTAAGAATATGATTTTTCTACAGATCATTAATTTTAACCGAGATTCGGGGGTGGGGATGGGGGTGGGCACTAATTCAACATTATATTTGTGGGTTAGCCCATAATTATGGTTCTAGGAATCTCAGCCCCTCAGTTATAGTAAATGTTACGTCTTTGTATAGATATCTTCCAGCAACTATCCCCCCAATGAGTTGACCCCAGCAGAGTCTCGTGCAAGGAGCAAGGACTGCATCCTGCTCGGCTTCTACGATCGTCATGATCTTTGGCACTTTCTCTCTGCCTGTGGTACATTTATTGTATTCTTGGTGAGCCCATGATAACAACAACAATAATAACAATAATATACTTTCATTGCTACTGTCCACCAAAATAATTATACACTTACTTTTCATAATGTGATAATCCAGCGTTATGCTTATGTGTGCTCAGCTGCTCAGCCATACCGTATAGTGTTTCACGAAAAATTTCATGGAGGAAGTGAGCATTTCACGGAGAGAAATTTTGCTGGTACGGTGGTTATCAAACTGTGCAATTCGTGTTGGAAAGCTTTATCCCTCGAAGTTTCCTGCCATACGATAATCAAATTGCACTTGAGCACCCCTCCTCTTTCCACCCTGCTACTAATGTTTTTTTATCACATTGGTGATAATCTGAATAATATTATGCATTAAACATTGTGGAAGCCTACGGTCCTTTTCTTACAGCACTCAGCATAGAGCATAGGCATAGTATACTCAGCACATAGGCATAACTATCAATCCATGCAAAAAGTATTAAGCATTGTGAAGGGTTCCTTTTCTTATAGCAGGTCACATAATAATAATATAATATTATGCATACAACATTTACCTATCATATAATTTTCCTGAATGTGTAGTTTGTCCTAGTGCTGGACGATGGAGTGGCAGATATCAAGAGAGAAGACTTACACATTTTCTAATAATCATTAATTTTTAGCCCAGAGTTACGTTAATCAAATCAGTGTTTATTATCCAAAATGAATTATTATTAATGTACAGTTGGCTGCAGGATATGACAAATTTCCACATTGACACAATAAACTATGCATGGCCAATCACAAGTCCACAATCTGAAGGGGATTTTTGTCCTAGTTTATTGTAGTGTTGCTGCGCATGCCCACCACATGCTACAGTGGCTAATTAATGTGGGCGTAAAGTTCATGATGATTGCACCCACGTAAGTGACATAACGTGAGTTTGTGGCATAGCGCTGGTCTATTTAATATGCAACGGTGCGTGTCGCCCTATATAAAGTATATCGTGATCAAATTGGAACTAGCTTGGCGGTCAGGTGACAACTACTGCTATACTAGCAGTGGCGGATTCGGGGTGGTTCCTAGGGTTCCATGGAACCCCCCTTTGGGCTGCACCTAGCACTATTAAGGTACCATTAAATTGCGTGAGCGTGAGGTGGGGGATATGACACCTAAACCACATCAAAGTCATTAGTGAGGTGCATGCTGTGTAACCACGCCCTTTTAATTGCACAGGTCTCAGGGGTGTGGCTGCTAGAGCCGGAAGTGTTCATTTAATATCCTCCATGGACCGGAAGCCGAGCCGGAAGGGAGGGGCCAGGCCACGCCCAAAACAGCCCCACCCTGTTCCCCAAGGACCACCATTCTCAATCAAGTGCCTACTAACCACCGGATGTCCACCGGAAGCCCACAATCAATCCCAATTAAAACACACAGCTTCCTCAAGGCCAAAACACACACAAACACTTGGAGGCCGTTCTGCCCACACCGCCCACGCAAGAGCTCACCTCATTTCCTGTGTGGGCGGGGCAACAACACGTCATCGCAACCACATCCGCTTCAAACCATCGTCAGCTTCCGTCCAGCCGTACAGGCCCCTCGATCGCACCGCCGTACAGTGCCTCATTAACAGACATGGCCTCACCTTTGACCTCCTGCCACGCCCCCAAAGCCTCCTCGCGGGGTTCAAAGGTCACCACCGCTTCCGGGACACGCCCACCTATCGCCGAGGCCAAGTCCCAGGCGCCGATGTCCAAGCACTGGCCCGTGAAGCCACGCCCAATCGGAAGCAATAAAACCTGCATTAACGCACACGCACACACTCCACACAGTGCCAGGAACACGCCCACATGCTTAATTAGGCCTATTTAGCTTTTTTTTTTTTTTTTTTTTTTGTCGTTGCGGTTAATAGTTAAGCAAGAATGCTTTGATCTTGCTTTGATGTGGGCAATTACCGGCCTTTTCTTCAGGGGCCACTTCCGGTCGCTAATTACACGCGCATAATCATCCCTGGCCGATTCTGGACACGCCCACCTTCGACCAAAAGCACTCGTATGGCCTCTTCGGCCACGCCCCTTCACGATTCGCTAATTGAATTAGCCATTCCTGACGCTCACGCCCACGCAATTAAATGGTACCTTAAGAAGTACTGATGATAGGCTATGAAGTACTGATTGATAGGCTAAATGGAACCCCCCTCTCTGTCTACAGAACTAAGAAAACTATTGCTATGGCTCACCTTAGCATGCTTTAGCAGAAAATTTGTTCAAAAACAGATCGATTGGACTAGTAAGATTGATAGTTTCTCTTAAAAACGATCGAAATGGGCGTGGTTTGCCCCAAGTGGGCGTGGCTTCAAAATTTTCGCGCGAGAAGCGCGCGCAACCGTACTATTGCAACCCCCCTTCAGGAAATCCTGGATCCGCCACCGTATAAAACAAAGGCTATCAGCTCCAATTTCTATTTATCCTACTGACTGAAAGCGAGGGTCCCGACTCTTGAAACGTCTCGAGATGAGCTCCTTCTTGTCTGCTAGCCTGCTGGTGCATTTGGCGGGCGTGGTGGCAGTATCGCAGCTCTTCCTCAGCAGCGACTATCGCCGAAACTTTTACGAGAATCTCAACAGCAACGCTACGAGTGCTCTCCACGAGGCGCTTGATCGGTTCGTCAACGTTGCCGCTGTGTTTCTGCCCGAGTTTGTCCGTGTAGGCACCTCTCTGCAGGCGGGACTGTACCTGGCTGCTGCTCTCTATGCCTTCTACTTGGCAAGGTTAACCTAATTGAACTTCCATGATTCACTGAACATACATTTGGAGATCTAAAGTATGCTTGAATATCCGGCTGCTTGCCATGTTAGTATACCAGCTAGTTTGGGTGCCAGCCCCTACACACAACATGCACATGCATGAGAAGAGCAGACACCTACTTTTAACTTGATACCAGGACACACTATGCATGACAGTCACAGCTGCATAGAGATCTCCTACTTTGAAGATGTCTTACACAAATTCTGGAGAAGGGGCTGGCACCCAAAATTATGACCCTATGTGTGACCGTCCATGCATGGCACAATGTGTGTTTTAATAATATAATTTATGTGTTATAAAGATCATGGTTGCATTGTAGCCTGTCTTTGATAGTACTGAGCCTTCAGTTGTCACAGGCCAAGCTTTAACAGTAGTACATGTATGTAAGCTTGTATAAAATTTTGGTGGTGTTTACAATAGGATGCAAAGGTGGTGGTATAAACATAGATAATGGCATAAGAGACTGTGCATTTTATATATGTGCAGCCACTCCCCTTTCTGAAGCTGCTGCCCACAACCCTTCAGTTAATTAAATTTTTAATTGCCTGTGGCATAGCTTGTGGTTCAAAGGTCTCCTTGACTTCGTAAGTTGAGTAGAGAGAATGAGGAGGAGGTGTCCCAGAGCTAATGTGTACTGTCTGGCTGCTTGATGCTCTGGTCCAGCAAACAAAATACCAAGCATAGCAATGAAGTATACATGTAGTAAAGTGGGTACCAGGGGGTTGTGGAATTGAGAGAGAGGGAGGGAGAGGGAGAGGGAGGGAGGGAGGGAGGGCGAGAGAGAGAGAGGGAGGGAGGGAGGGGAAGGGGGAGAGAGAGAGAGAGAGAGAGAGCAGTGGCGTAGCCAAGGGCGGGCCTGGTAGGGCCTAGGCCCTACCAATCATCATCTGGGCCCCAGCATTCAACATCCCTTGCCATACAATTTGAACGATAAACTTACAGAATACAAGGGAAAAACGAGCTGCTCCTATGCCTGATGGAACCGGTGTTTTCTAAAAAGCATCAAAAAGGGACAAACCAACACGAACTCTAGCATATTTTCATTACAAATCGAGAAATACACGACTCCATTAATTAGTGGGTGTGGTCAAACTTTGCACATGCGCAACTGTGGCCCTACCAGATCAATAGCTCTAGCTACGCCACTGGAGAGAGAGAGAGAGAGAGAGAGAGAGAGAGAGAGAGAGAGAGAGAGAGAGAGAGAGAGAGAGAGAGAGAGAGAGAGAGAGAGAGAGAGAGAGAGAGAGAGAGAGAGAGAGAGAGAGAGAGAGAGAGAGAGAGAGAGAGAGAGAGAGAGAGAGAGAGAGAGAGAGAGAGAGAGAGAGAGTTAGCATAAGACAGTTACAAGACCTTAATTGGAGTGCATTTGACCATGCATTTCATGCACCCCAATTAAGTTCGCTTAACTATTAAATTTATTTCTAGTACTAGTAAGGGCCCCCCTGTAGGATACTCCTCAATAATAATAATTATTACAATAGTTAAAGTTGCATTCCCTTTGCAGCATGTTAGTAATGACATCTCTATAGGCTAAATTAATCATGACATTCTTCAGTAACTATTGCATTCCATTTGCAGTACCGAACATTAGTAATAGCATCCCTACTAGTATAGGACGCACACTCTTTGCACGTGTGTACTCCAAACTCTAGCTTACCCCAGAGAAAGCAGACATGCAGTGACAACTCCATATTACATGCTTTGCACGATAGTCACAGCTGTGTAGAGATATCTGTGCAAACTACCTCCTAAATTGAAGACATCTCCTATACACAAGATTATAGAGAAATGCATACTTGTAGGTGTATGACTACAGCGGTTCCCATGGGCCGTAATGTATATACGTAAATCTTGAAATTGTAGACACTTTTCAAAGATGATATTGATAGCCTGATCAGTGTTGACCTTTAGAAAGGAAACAATAGTGAAATGGCTATTCAGTCCTAGAACTAGCTACCAAAATGAAGGATACACTGTAGCGGTAGCGAATGGCCAATTTGACTAGTGTGTACATAGGCGGCGGAAGCATACTGAACGTGTGGGGGCCAAGATGTAAGATGATCTGTGCGTGCACAAAACTTTAAGCCACGCCCACTAATTAGCAGTAACACGTCCATAAAAATCGAGAAACAACGATGGACAACAGGCAAAAAACAGTCTATTTCAAGGAGAGCAGAAATGAAACTACCATATTATTTTGACTCAGAACTGATAGAAGGCTTTTGCAGACAGGTACATGTAAAATTGACAAGTTCATTGTTTTTTGCTTAGCACAAGGCAAAAGTGGTTGTGTCAGCCTTGAAAAAGTGGGGGGGGGGGCCATAGTCCCACCCCCCGGCTCCCCCAGTTCCGCCACCTATGGTGTATAAGGAACCCCTGACCTTAGCTATACAAGGATTGATACAGGATCATTGCTTGCTGGTTCTTTGGTAGGGGGGACAAAATAATATTATTTTGGTACTTTAGTATACAATCATGTGACTGCCCCACTCACTTTACAGGAAATTGTACAGCTTCTTGTTCGGTCGTTTTGAGCTATACTGCCCAGTCACTGACGCCGGGTTCGAGTTTCCAACAAAACGTGTATCAAAGGGACTTGTCTCGAAACACGAGATAATGAACGAAGTCCGCAGACGAAAGAGGATCGGTGATCTTCCCCCCGTCTACCCGAATGGATGGTTTGGTCTCCTTCGCTCGGAGGAAGTTGCCGTGGGTGCAAGCAAAGCGGTGGATGCCTTGGGGGAGAATTTTGCAGTCTTTCGGGACGAGGAGGGGGAAATTCACATTCTGGATGCCTACTGTGCCCATCTTGGAGCTAACATAGCCGTTGGTGGGAAGGTATGTGCAGCCATGCATGCATGCAAATAAATGATACTCACATCCCTAGTTCTCAAGGCTAGGCACCTACCTTTGATAGGATTGAATTTGTCTGAGCAGGCAATGGGGATGGTTGTAGAGGACTGAATTTTCATATATGAACTAGCACACCTATTGCCCATTTACATTGCATCACCAGTAGCAGTTTACTTTCTTGCAGTTAATTATTAGATAATTATGATGTAATTACGATGTAGCCTACACTAAGGGAAAGAGAGAGAGAGAGAGAGAGAGGGAGAGAGGGAGAGAGAGAGAGGGAGAGAGGGAGAGAGAGAGAGAGAGAGAGGGAGAGAGGGAGAGAGAGGGAGAGAGAGGGAGAGGGAGAGAGAGAGAGGGAGAGATAGAGGGAGGGAGGGAGAGAGGGAGAGGGGGGTGGGGGGGGGGGAGGAAGAGAGAGTGAGCGAGTTCTTTGACTGAGAGGCGGGGACAGGGCACACCTACATGTAGAGGAATGTTCAACCTGGCATACAGCTAGCTAGGTAGCTAGCATCGAACAGCACTGAATACCTAGTAATTTAAAACCTGTGATCAGGCAGTTAGTGCATGGCTACCTCTATATAGTCTGGTTACCAGAGCCCACCTCCAAGGAGGAAAAGGGTCTAGTGAACTTTGGCCGAATCCTCGGATAAAAAAAATGTGTGAAAAATGTGCAATATCTCTGGAGAAGTGAGTCAATAGTTGGTGAGGATGAGAACAAGAATAGCTGGGTGGAGGGACTGATTCAGAAGCAGAGTTGAAAGTTACTCATGCATTGTTGACCACAGCACCCTACAGCACTGTAGTCTACAAATTTAAAAAAATTCTAGTCCGTCCCATGTATTACCATGCATGAAACGTTTAAAGGTATGAACAAAAATCATGTAAATTTTTCAAGAGGCCCGTTTTGACCGATTTGCATAAATTTCTCACATACGCACAAAAATAGCACTTTATGGCACTTTATGGTGGTATCCCTGTGGTCATACAGCTATTATAGTCACACCCAAGCTGGTCTGAGTGGCACCACTTTTCCCAGTTTTTCCAGGAAAATGTGTTCCATTTGGTTCCTCTGGCAGCTGTAAGGTGGGGCAAAAATGTAAAAGAACATAATATTATTTATCAGTCATGCAGCTTATTTGTTATCCCACTTATGTATCTCACATGTATAATCGAGTGACCATTAAATTTAACTAGTATGATCCTGGTTTTTCCTAGAAACTGCATGTCTCATTTCATTCCTTTGCTACCCAAAACAGATTACAAATTGATATGTATTCAATACAGTGGCAATAGAGGGGCAACCATTATCACATAACTTGTAATAACCAATGACCACTAATTCACTCCTAGTTTCACTAGCACTTTATGTTGGTATCCCTGTGGTCATATAGCTATTATAGTCACACCCAAGCTGGTCTGAGTGACACTGCTTGTCCCAGTTCCAGGAAAATGTGTTCCATATGGTTCCTCTGGCAGCTGTGGGACAAAATGTAAAAGAACATAATTATTTATCAGTCATGTCCCTTATTTGTTACCCCACTTAGGTACCTTACATGTATAATCTGAGTGATGATATGATCCTAGTTTTTCCTAGAAAGTGCATGTCTCATTTCATTCCTTTGCTACACAAAACAGATTACAAGTTGATCAATACAGTGGTAGTTGTGACAGTAGAGGGACAACCATTATCACATCAACCCTCTTAACTTGTAATAACTAAATGATCACTAATTCACCCCTAGTTTCACTCCAGTGACCAGCCAGGTCCTGTATTTCCAAGAAATTAGTATGTTCCTCTGGTACCTGGAACCTCCAAGATTTGCTATCCATCAGTGGTTAATTTGCCCACAACTACAATACCAACCCCAGCCTGCTGTTCTAACCACCAGTCAGTGTGGACAATGCTCTTGATGAAGAGGGAATCGTCCTTTGTGTAACTTTGGTCATCAAGATAAGATACTTTACAGAATTGTGGGCAACCTGAGGCTACTTTCATATATATCAGAGACTGGACATTGAAAGCTAGAGCTCTCTGGCGTTGGAGCAAGCGTAGGGATGTATAGTGGTTGTGATTATCTCTTATCCCTAAAAATCTAGTTTGTGTGCTTTTTGGCATTGCCATCCCTTACTTCATCCGTTTCTGTTCTTTTTTATTGCATGAGTGCAACTATATACATTAAGCATAGATGGGAGGTGCTGAACTTCGTGCGTGCGCGTAAAAGTGGTAGCCACGCCCCTCGTTAACTCACCTATCCTAGCCGATAAAGCTGTTTCAGGCGGCCAAGTAGCGATGAGACTATAGTACTAGTATAGCTATTATTGATTTTTATCGACTATCTTTGTCACTACTGAGCTGGCTGTTATACCGATTGCAGAGGGCTGTGCTGCGCCCGTACGTTGAGGCCTCGAGTCTCCATATCCCAGTGCAATATTAGCGCTGCACACGCTAGTCTCTAGCTAGGTTCGCTTTATCGCGATCGCGTTCGCACTGGCCTAGCTCGTGCGGGAGAGCCTGGCACTTTAATAGCTATGGCTAGGCTAAGCTAGCTAGCTGGCTTGCATGCTAGCAGCGGTGGTGCGCGCCGCTGACTACAGTCACATGACTTCACCATGGCAACACATTATGAGCATGCGCTTTATATGACAAAAATGGTGTATCAGACACACCCCCTATCTTTAATATGGGCCGTACACACCCACCATTATGTGACTGTAGAGATAACGCAAAACTAGCGAGCCACTGCACTGCGCACTACAAAATAGAGTGGATTTATATGAGAACCAAGGTGAGAGGTCCAGAGAGTCTTGAGTTAGCCCTGGAAATGAGAAAGAAAGAAAGAAAGAAAGAAAGAAAGGAAGAATGAGAAATGGCATAATTTTTTTGAACATCTGGTTCTGGCATATACAATTGAGTTGATGGATGATCTTGGTCTTATTAGATAGATAATTTGCTGTAGATTCTGATTTTGACACTTAGAAATTTCAAAAAGTTACCTGGTTTGAGATATTTGGATTTTTGTAATGTATTACTTATATGGAGTATCCGTGCCATCCCTACTTATAGAGTCTACCGACTCTATGATGTGAGAGTAGACTTAACAGAAAATTGTGTTGTAGTTAAAATCAGTATGCGCATGAAGTATCGGGGATTTCATTTTGAAGAATCCACGCTCATTATACTGTAGGCTACAAAATTAATTGTGCCAAGTGGAAGAGGGCCGGGGTCCGGTGCTCCCAGAATAATAATATCATTTAATGCACCTATAGTGGGAAACTTTCCTCCTCTAATGGCACCAATGATAATCTAATTAGAGATAGATTGGTTCCTATAATACTATATTAACTTTTAAACTTGTGTTGACCTTGTAACAACTGCTGATACTACAAATGATGCATTTTGTTGTGCATGAGGAAAGGTGTACATCCAATTAGCAGGTTATTTCTTTATGTAAGACTCGAGCTCATGAAATGTGCACAGTCAGCATTCATGTCTGCACAAAAGCAATATTATTATACACACCTACATGTAGTTGTTATAATGTTATCGTAGTGGTTGCTTTTGCTATTAGCCAGTACTGGTTAATGTAGTTGCCTATGGTTGTACTGGTCGCCAAATGGTTGTATTATAATGGTTGTATTGGTTGCTGTGGTTGTACTAGTTGCCAATGGTTGTATTGGTTGCTGCAGTAGAGTATTGGTTGCTGGTTGCTGTAGTCGCCTATAGTTGTACTGGTTGTAATAATTGACATGAAACCCAATTAGCAGCAATAAGCGTTCTACGGAAAGAATTAGTCGTATTATCAAACAGAGCATGCATGCACAACATGATTATAAATTTAATGGCTATGTATTGGATTCCCACCTATGGCGTATAGATCCAGGGTAATAGTATTGGATAATTCTATACACTTGAGGGGAAAATGACGGACATTAATTTTGTCCA
The DNA here is from genome assembly GCA_963930775.1 of Cliona cf. orientalis. Lineage (NCBI taxonomy): Eukaryota > Metazoa > Porifera > Demospongiae > Clionaida > Clionaidae > Cliona > Cliona cf. orientalis. The sequence goes on along the minus strand of OZ005689.1, from coordinate 5,475,921 downwards.
TACCATATCATGTGTACCTTGTTTATCCATCCCTCCATGTGTATAGGTCATTGGTAACTGTTTGGAGTGTCCCTTCCACGGGTGGCAGTACGACGGAGAGACGGGACACTGCACCACTATCCCCTACTCCAAAGGGAAAATCCCCACCCAGGCAAAGGTCAAAGTCTGGCCGTCGATGGAGGCCAACGGGATCATCCTGGTGTGGTACGACGCAGAGGGGAGTGACCCTGGCTGGTTCCCGGAGCAGTTTGAAAAGATCAAGAGCGGTCGTTGGATCTGTCATGGCTACTCCACCCACATGATTAATGCCCACATTGAGGTTAGCATGCATTATGGATAGTGTGCAATATACTTGTGCATGGAAAGAGAGAGAGAAAGAGAGAGAGAGCACTTGGAGGGAACAGATTAAGAGTGGTAGCATGGGAAGTGTATGTAGTGTACTTGAGTGTCTGTGTGCAGTATGACTGTGGAAGCTTAAGTAGCAGAGAGGGAAGGCATGCACAAAAGGAAGTATATAAGAAAGGTTGCAATATTTAGTTGAAGTTAATGAGTACAAAGTAAGATTTTTATAATGAAGGTACATGTATAGTGTAACATTGCACATGTAGCAATGTAGCAAGAATTAGACAGAGATGGAGGGTTACAAAGAGAGGGAGGAGGGAGGGAGAGGGAGACAGAAAACTTGAGAGGTAGAGAATGAGAGAGTGAGTGAGAGAAAGAGAAAGAGGGAGAGAAAGAGAGAGAGAGAAGAGATGAAATAAACTTTCCTTTAATCCCCTCATACATCCACACTGTACAGGACATACCAGAGAATGGCGCTGACATGGCCCACCTCACCTACCTGCACAGTGCGGGGGTATCCTCTGGGTCAGGGGTCAACTTCAAGGAGCCTCTCTCTGCCAAGCTCCACACTCACCACTGGGAGGCGAAGTGGGAAGCCCTTCCCGCACCGACCACTCACATCGGACGCTTGACGGTCAAGCTGACCAACATCATCTTGGGGCTAAAAGTTAAAGCACTCTATCTCAATGTCACTGCGGATCAGGTGAGTCAGTTGTAGAACTTTGAACTAAATCCTTTTTTCCTGATTCTTACTAGATCGTGCTTTTAATTGAATGTGTGTACCTCTTTAGGCATACATGTATGCATGCATGGGGCGAAAGGCTCTAATATAGTTTGCTGTAGCGGCAGTAGTTGTGCATGGAAGATACTACATGTATTATCACTTGGGGTATAGTGCTTAAGTTCCCTGACATTGTATGTCTCAAGCTCCCTCCGCTAATACTTAGTACCTACTACTACCCCTAATTCTCAAGCTAGGCACCTAGTAAGTGGCTCTGCATGCTTCTTGCCATGATTAGGTTGCCAGAGCAGGTAATGGCCCCGGTCCTTAGTAGATGAACATACATGTACATATACTGTGCACACACACACACACACATGCACACATGCACACACATACACAACACATGTATACAACAGGTTGGTCCCGGATTAGTGTTCATGACGTTTAAGTCTTTCCTCGGCAGTGCACTCCTCTTTGGAACTTTAACCCCTCAGGAGCCGCTCCTCCAGAAGTTCTTGCTGACGGTGTATGCTGATTGGTGGATTCCGAAATTCATGACCAGACTGTTGGTCAACGGATACAATGTTCAGGTAGGATATACGATACTCGACTGCTATACGTATTATAATGCCTATACACCTTTGATTGGTAAAGGTCGTCACGTTTATTTGTTCTATTGGGGCTATTGCTGTTTTGCCATGCTTGAAAGTTTGGTATGATAGTAATTTATTGCTAACTATCGCAAACTTAGCCGAGATAACCACCCCAATTCCTGCTCAAACAAACTTATAGAATATGAAATAAAGGGTACAATGTCATAGAAGCGTGTCTCAGATGCAAATCTGCTACTTCTATAAGGCCACTCCAAATTAATTCATTGTTTCTCATCCCCCTCTGAGCCAAAAACTGATGCGGGCGGGCGGCTGGAAATGGTCGTTTATTCACAAGTTTGATGGGAAATGGTCGTCAAAACCATAAGTTCAGCAGTCCAAAAAATCGAGGCGGTATACTTTTGTATTGTGCTGGTGCTGATGGAAATACATGCAGGCGGAAATCAAGGGGGGATGAGAAACAACTAATTGATTTGGAGTGGCCTAATAATAATAATTATTATTATGCTGCAGTTGGAGCGGGATATGATAGCGTGGAACAACAAGCGTTATGCCCTCAAACCACTCCTTGTCCGGGAGGACGAGCTCATCGTCAAACACAGGAGGTGGTTCTCTCAGTTCTACTCCAAGAACAGCCCTCGCTTCTCCTTCAAGAAGGAAGATCTCTCTTTCTGAGTGACAGAAAACTTTGACAGGTGCATCAGTTCCACAGTTAAATTTTATCACACAACACTGCATTCACTGTACATGCACTAACGTTCATCAGGGGTATGACAGCACTTATTAATTCACATTAGTTTTATATAACTTTTCGTAAATAATTATTAAATTTTTGTAATGGATTTTTTTGTCTCAATTTTTTTTGGTCTAAATTTCAGTCCGCTTATTAGGTTATAATCACAGTTCAGTGATTTTTGTTGGTAATAATAATTAAATTTTTATTCACATCTGGTGCTGCATGTCTTTTCGTTGAGTCAGCAATATTATTCATCCAATGGTGTAGTGGTGCTAGTGGTTGATGTGGTCTACACTATAGTGTTGGCAAGTCGATTCTGGCGATCTCCTTGCTGTTCAATAGTGATACTTGCATGTGGTACATAAGGATACGCCCATAAATGGTGTCATGGGACACAATAATTGAAAAGAGTTCACGGCATGCTTTTCACTCCATATCACTTGCCTTACCATTGTTGAAACTACTGCTACGCTTATGCATACTACCATATATATTATGGTAGTATGTACAGTTGAGCCTCTGATAATGGTACACACTCCAGTGAGACAAAATAAAGCATGAATTTCGACTATCATTAGATTTTCTTCTGATCCTATTAATTTGTAGGAGTGCTGTATAGTGATATCGAAACAATAGAGAATTTTTTTCCTTTAATAGACCACCCATGTTCTCCATGCAATTGTATTTTCTTACTAAAACATGAATATGGTTGAAATAAATAGAGAATGTAACGGGTGATGGTGCAGCATTTGAACACATTAATCTGGCTTGTTCTGTGTACTTCAAAGCTTCTTCATGTTCTCCTTGTAATGAATGGACTAAAGAGAGGTGCGTCCAGAAAATGGCCTGCAAAAGTGAGTCAATAGGCGGTGGACACTCGTTTTCAGATTGTGTGATACTGTGCATTGCATGGGGTTTATCTGTAAATCGAAGCATGTTATAATTTTAGTAACTTCATCTCATCATCAGCTCCTTCACTGTCGCCTAATACAATACCATCTACACTCCCTGGTTTGGGAATCTTGCCTTCAAATGATGGTGCTACATAGTTTATAACCAGTTTGTTGAGCTGTTCTGAAGTGAATTTTCCTTCATAGCTACTTCATCAATGGTGGATATTTATTTTATTCAACTGTAATTTCCATTTCAATTAGAGTTATACATCTGTTTGCTCTAGCTATGCATTCTACAGCTTCATTGTCCAACACATGATCAAGATCTAATGCAACAATATAGTCTTGATCGGCTGACACTTCAAACAAACTCAATCTGAACTTTCCTGTACCACTTGCACGCACACGTTTTCCAAGCCTCTGAATGTGGTATTCTTTTCTAATCAGATATGATGGCACTTGCAAAGTCGTTCATCCTTCTTTTTAAAACTGACTGTATCTGATATGTAACAGACAGCATGACCGCCGATAAATTCTGATACATCTTCACTTTGTAGAGCTACTATGCATTCGATGGCCTGGAAAGAATTATCCAAAATTGACACAGTCATGATATCGAAGGACTTGCTACTAGTCATCTCTGGATGACTGTTAGTTTTTGTTGCTGTGATGGTTGTTTTGATGGTCAATTCTTCTGGTATATATATGTAGATTATTTTTCGTGCTGGAGGAGAATAAAACCGCATTTACATGCATGCCCTTAACCTATTCATATAGCCCACTACTATTATATGTATGTAACTTACTTCTAATCCATATCAGGATGTGAGTTACAATCCAGGGTACCTAATTTGATTTATAGCTAAGTGGATTAGCGCATTTACATGTAGGTGATAGAAATGGCTACCCCATACTATGCCTCAAATATAAGCTCTCTTGCAACTCTCAAGTATGTCAATAATAATATTACTCCAAGTGCAAACAAATAATATTATGATGCTTTTATTCATCCACACTCTCATCACCCACACCTACTACTGTACTTGCTCTAAATTATCCAAACGGCCAAAATAATTAATATCGTTGTTCGCGGGAAAGTAAAAAAATGTGGCCATTAGCTCACCTAGCCTCTAACTTCCACAGTAAGAGGGTTTGATTTAATCTCAAGTTTGTCATAAGAAACGTACCACACAGTGGTACCTCGCTGCATTATTCATGTTTAATGGTGATAGCTTAATGATATTATATTTCCAATTCTTTCCTCAGCACCATCCAATCCTTCTCTGAACCAATGATAATTATAAGTTAGTTTCTTTCTAATCACTCTATTAACGTTCCTGACTGTGCATGTTAGCTTGACTTCGTCCCCAATTATGAAAGTAGAGGAATCTGGACTCTTCTTAATCTCAGCTGCACAATCTATAAATTACAGTCATATAATATGTATATACATTCAGTCATGCGTAGATGCCAGTAAGGGCTATAATAATTATATGACTGTCTATGGAAAAACCCGGCATATGGGATTTTCCATGGAAATAATTGAGTTTGATACATAAGCTCTACCTAGGTCTAACTTACCTGCATATTTGAAGCTGCTCACATGCTTAGCCTTTGTACATGTGCGATCTCACTCCACGCACAGAAATCGATAAATTACCATCGGAACACTGCAAAAAAAGAGGTGGAAATTTCCACCTCACTGGTGGAAAAATCCGACACTTTATACCATTTCCACCATGGTGGATTCGCGTGTGTTTGAGTTTTACACCAATTTGAGTGTGTAGTGACCACCAGCATATATTTGGTGGTCAGCTCTGATAACCATGATCTTAAGTAGGCATGTGATAAGCATGTGACTTCAATTTAAAAGTGAGCAAAGCAGCTGCGCTCTTTTTAAGTGAGCTTCTGTTTGAAAGCGGTCAAAAGGAAGGTCCTTGGTCAAGCCATGTGATGCAAAAGTGACAAATGGAGCTTCTAAGCATTTATTTTTGCAAAATAAGTAAGTTTATGCCCCTAGTTCGAGCTATACTGTATGTTACCACATGGATATTATCTTTCATGACCTTTCTACCAGGTTCAGAACTTGGCACCTGTACTATGATTTGACATGTCTAATGGAAGGACTATACTTAATTTTCTGATCTAGGTAAGCTCTCAATGTAATACACAAAAAATATGTACCCATAATAATAGCCTGGCAAAGACGGTTAGCTAGAATTCTCACTGATGATCCTGCTTGTCACAAATAATAATTATTATTTAATAGCACAGTAACAGTCATTTTTTGCTCACATTATGGTATATATGTACATTGTATGTCACTGCTGGTAGTCCAGGGTATTGGAAATAATAACTAAATACAAAACGTATTATATAACATTTAGTTTATGTCAATCGTTTTAGCCATTAATTTTTGTCCTTTATCTCTTTGGACAGGAGAGTCAGCTCTTTGTTTGCTTAGTATTTATAATACGTACAAGCTAGGGTCAAGGACATCTTATCAAGTATGCTCTTTTCTCAATCAGAAGGGATAGCTAATAATCATCCTGAGTAGTTTGCCAGCCCCCATAAAAATAAGCAATGTTTCATGTGAAGTTTTTTTGGAGGAGGGGGTGGGATCAATTGTCAGTGCAGCTGCAGTATGCCTCTATATGTGACCAACTGTGAGAAAAGGGACCATTTGGGACTTCGTGTTTGTCGTTTGTACCTTGCACTAGTATGGATAGAGTATAATGTATATTTTGTAGGTGTATCCGCTGGTATGTTGATGTCAATACGCTGATACAAGTATACTCACTAGTACATTTGTAGAAAGCAAGTTGGACATTATCATGATAAAAATTGATCTTGTTTCATACTAACATGAATGGTCCCTTTTGTCAAAGCAGGTCACATATTATACATGTGTTTATGGCTAAAGCTACACTGGTCTGCTACAAATACGTAGTACACTCACAACTACAATGTCATTATAGTATAAAAGTAGTAGTTGGTAGTATGTAGCTTTAAACATTATTATGTACCATGCAATGTACTCTGTGCAGTGGATTTACTCTAATAGCTACTCTGGTACAAGTATACTCACAATTTGTAGAAAGCATGCAAGTTAGATATTGAGGTAATAAGCAGAAATGGTTCTTTAACAATAACTATTGATTTATGCTTTAAGTTTCCTTTTTATTTGATACATTCACATTTGTATACAGCAAAGCTTGATCACAATAATTAATACCATAACATAATTTTGCTACAGTTTCCACCATTGTCAGAGAATATGAGGGGTGCCATGGTTACCTGACCTCAATGGACAACAATAAACACAATGTAAGTTGGTAACCTAAAATAAAAGTTGTTAAGTATGTCCATGCAAGCGTAAAAGCTTGGAAGATTTTCGCATGCACACATACACTTCCTTATCGACTTCTTTTAACTTGGTAGCCTCGTCCCCAGGCTCCCTTATGTTCTCAGTGTTGCACGCAGAGAAAGAAGAGAGTCTGGTAAAATTTATCACGTGTGTGATGTAAGGGTAGAAGCAACTTGGAGTATAGCGCGTGCTAACCATGACTCAGCACCTTTTGATGGCAGTTGAAGGAATCGTGAACGATCGATGATCTGAGCGTGCTAACAATCACTTTTGTGATTAGATCACCTGGGGCCATCATTAAATTAATTTTGCTAAACGTAGAACTAATATGCCTCACCTTTGATTGACGAATCGCTCTGGGAACTCGGGAACACTAATCATTCCAAGGACCAACATCTGTCCAAATGTAGTTCAACATTCAGCAAAGATGATTTATTTGCAGGGCAATCATTGATACACTCAGATTGTCGATCGTTCACTGTTGCATGATTGCCACCAAAAAGTGCTGAATCATGGTTAGCACGCGTATGCACTCCAAATTGCTTCTATCCCTACATCATGCACGTGATAAATTTAACCAAGCTCCCTCCTTTCTCTGCGTGCAATATTGAGAATACGAGGGAGCCTGGGAACGAGGCTATTAACTTAACTTTATCTATGGGCTACACAATGTCATGTAGGATTTCTTATAGTTATTTATTTCGGGGGGGGGGGTGGGGGGTGGGGGAGACAACAATGTATGGTGAGAGAGACATATGATCGTACATTGGTACTTCTACTAACATATATAGGGTATATCAATCCGCTTGAATCCAAAATGGAACATGGAGAGATGACTTAAGATCAGCAACTGACTGAGCAACATCACATTCCTGGATCCATCATCATTGCATTCTGATATTGCACTTATTTCACTTTGATTTATGCTTATTTTTATGTGTTACTAGCTATGTCATTTGTATTTTATTATACCCATTTTGATGTGCAATAAATACACCTTTTGTGGGGGTGAAAACCACTATTTGGTGTGAATCAAACGCTTTTGGGGGGGATAGGAACCACTAAATTAAGCTGCAATTTTGCCAGTAATACTGGAGAGCAGTAACCACCAAAAACCAGGTGCTATATGAGACGAGCTGAATCCACTACTTTTGGTATAATAATAATCATGCATTAAGCATTAATTGTGGAAGGTCCTTTTCTTACAGCACTCGGCATTGCTATAGAGCATAGGCATGGTATACTTGGCGTAAAGCATACTATTAGGCATAAAGATCTAGAGAGATAACTATATATCTACCATGCAAAAAAAGCATTAAGCATTATGGAAGGTTCCTCTTTCTTATATAATTATGCATACAACATTTACCTATCGTATAATTTTCCTGAATGTGTAGTTTGTCCTGGTGCTGGATGATGGAGTGGCAGATGTCAAGAGAGAAGACTTGCACATTTTCTAACAATCATTAATTTTTAGCCCAGTCTGCATGAGAGTTACGTTAATCAAATCAGTGTTTATTATCCAAAATGAATTATTATTAATGTACAGTTGGCTGCAGGATATGACAAATTTCCATATTGACACAATAAGCTATGCATGGCCAATCACAAGTCCACAATTTGAAGGGAATTTTTGTCCTAGAATATTAAATTTATTGTAGTGTTGCTGCGCATGCCCACCACATGCTACAGCAGCTAATTAATGTGGGCGTAAACTAGGTGAAGATTGCACCCACATAAGTGACATAACGTGAGTTTGTGGCATAGCTGTTGGCTGTGGTCTATTATGCAATGGTGCACATCGCCGTATATAAAGTATCGTGATCAAATTGGAACTAGCTGGCGGTCAGGTGACAACTACTGCTAAAAAAACAAGGCTATCAGCTCCAATTCCTACTGACTGAAATCGAGGGCCCCGACTCTTGAAACGTCTCGAGATGAGCTCCTTCTTGTCTCCTAGCCTGCTGGTGCATTTGGCGGGCGTGGTGGCAGTATCGCAGCTCTTCCTGAGCAGCGACTATCGCCGAAACTTCTACGAGAATCTCAACAGCAACGCTACGAGTGCTCTCCACGAGGCGCTGGATCGGTTCGTAAACGTTGCCGCTGTGTTTCTGCCCGAGTTTGTCCGTGTAGGCACCGCTCTGCAGGCGGGACTGTACCTGGCTGCTGCTCTCTATGCCTTCTACTTGGCAAGGTTAGCCTAAATTAAACACCCATGAACATACATTTGGAGATCTAAAGTATGCTTGAATATCCGGCTACTTGCCATGTTAGTAGCAGCTAGTCTGGGTGCCAGCCCCTGACCCTTCACACAGAATGCACGTGCATGCTCCAAACTATAGTTGTTTCAGAACTGAGAATAGCAGACACCTACTTTTAATACCAGGACACACTATGCATGACAGTCACGGCTGCTGAGAGGTCTCCTAAAATTATTTGAAGATGTCTTGCACAAATTCTGGAGAATGGGCTGGCACCCAAAAGTATGGCCCTATGTGTGACTGTCCATGCATGGCACAATGTGTGTTTTAATTTATGTGCTATAAAGGTCATGGTTGCCTTGTAGCCTAGTACTGAGCCCGGTTCAGTTGTCACAGGCCAAGCTTTATAAAATTTGGTACTATAATAGTATGTAAGCTAAGTCAGTTAGCTGTAAGCTTGTGTAAAATTTTGGTGATGTTTATAATAGGATGCAAAGGTGGTGGTATGAACGGCGTAAGAGACTGTGCATTTTATATGCAGCCACTCCCCTTTCTGAAGCTGCTGCCCACAAACCTTCAGTTAATTAAATTTTTAATTGCCTGTGGCATAGCTTGTGGTTCAAAGGTCTCCTTTACTAGCTTTGTAAGTTGAGTAGAGAGAATGAGGGGGTGTCCCAAAGCTAATGTGTACCGTCTGGCTGCTTGATGTTCTGGTCCAGCAAACAAAATACCAAGCATAGCAATGATTCAGAAGTATACATGTAGTAAAGTGGGTACGAGGGGATTGTGGAATTGAGAGAGAGAGAGAGAGAGAGAGAGAGAGAGAGAGAGAGAGAGAGAGAGAGAGAGAGAGAGAGAGAGAGAGAGAGAGAGAGAGAGAGAGAGAGAGAGAGAGAGAGAGAGAGAGAGAGAGAGAGAGAGAGAGAGAGAGAGAGAGAGAGAGAGAGAGAGAGAGAGAGAGGGAGAGAGAGGGAGGGTGGGAGGGAGGGGGTAGGGGGAGAGAGATTGATTTGTGCACTGTGATGAAGTATTGTTAGCATAAGACAGTTACAAGACCTTAATTGGAGTGCATTTGACCATGCATTTCATGCACCCCAATTAAGTTCGCTTAACTATTAAATTTATTTCTAGTACTAGTAAGGGCCCCCCCTGTAGGATACTCCTCAATAATAATAATTATTAGTTAAAGTTGCATTCCCTTTGCAGCATGTTAGTAATGACATCTCTATAGGCTAAAATTAATCATGACATTCTTCAGTAACTAGCTAAGATTGCATTCCATTTGCAGTACCGAACATTAGTAATAGCATCCCTACTAGTTTAGGACGCACACTCTTTGCACGTGTGTACTCCAAACTCTAGCTTACCTCAGAGAAAGCGGACATGCAGTGACAACTCCATATTACATGCTTTGCACGATAGTCACAGCTGTGTAGAGATCTGTAAAAACTACCTCCTAAATTGAAGACATTTCTTGCACAAGATAATAGAGAAATGCATACTTGTAGGTGTATGACTACAGCTGTTCCCATGGGCCGTAATGTATATACGTAAATCTTGTAGACAGTTTTCAAAGATGATATTGATAGCCTGATCAGTGTTGACCTTTAGAAAGGAAACAATAGTGAAAATGGCTATTCAGTCCTAGAACTAGCTGCCAAAATATTAATGAAGGATACACTATAGCGGTAGCGAATGGCTGACTTGACTAATGTGTATAAGGAACCCCTAGCTGACCCTAGCTGTACAAGGATTGATCATCAGTTGCTGGTTCTTCGGTAGGGGGGACATATTATTTTGGTACTTTAGTCTACTATCATGTGACTGCATGCACCCCACTCACTTTACAGGAAATTGTACAGCTTCTTGTTTGGTCGTTTTGAGCGATACTGCCCAGTCACTGACGCCGGGTTCGAGTTTCCAACGAAACGTGTATCAAAGGGACTCGTCTCGAAACATGAGATAATGAACGAAATCCGCAGACGAAAGAGGATTGGTGATCTTCCTCCCGTCTACCCGAACGGATGGTTTGGTCTCCTTCGCTCGGAGGAAGTTGCCGTGGGTGCGAGCAAAGCGGTGGATGCCCTGGGGGAGAATTTTGCAGTCTTTCGGGATGAGGAGGGGAAAATTCACATCCTGGATGCCTACTGCGCCCATCTGGGAGCCAACATAGCCGTTGGTGGGAAGGTACGTGCAGCCATGCATACAAAATTTAATAAATGATACTGTAACACATGTCCCTAGTTCTCAAGGCTAGGCACCTAATTTAAGTGGCTCTGCCTGTGATACGATTGGATTTGTCTGAGCAGGCAATGGGATTAGTTGTAGAGGACGGAAGTTTCATACAAGACTTGCTGTACATGAACTAGCACACCTTATTGCCCTCTTACATAGATATGTAAGTGTAAAGCAATGGGCATAGATGATGACCTACATGTATGAACTGGTAATATTTGAATTTCATTGTGATGATGGTTATACGCTACACTGCTGTATAGTAGTTAGATGTTAGTTTTGCATAATATTCTACGAAGTGGCGAGAGAGTGAGTGAGTTGGTTTTGCAATTCAACTCACGGTTTTGCCACTTCACAGAATATGCAAAACCAATATCCAACTATTAAATTTGCAAGTCAGTTGTCCAGTGGAAAGGGTAAATAGGCAGTTGGCTCTGAAGTATTCCCTAACTTTCCTAGACAACTTATCTGCAAAGTACAGTACTGTAGTCTGCAGGGTTCTCTCAATAGTGGTGCTGCACCATCCTTGCATGCCCACATATAGGTTTATTTATTCATTAATTTTTGTTTTAATCTTTCAACCATACCATGCTGGAGATGGTGCACAGAGATTTGTAGGTACTAGTGACTGAAAGGGTAATTACTCATCCATATACTATTATACATAACATCCTACAGCACTGTAGTCTAGTAGTTCACTAATTTTGGTTACTAACTCAAAACCCTAGTCCCTGAGCACCCTACAGTGCCTGATGTAGGATTAATACATGTGTAAATGTAAATTGGCTGGAAGGTGATTGGACTGCAAGCTGACCTCAATTATAGAGTACACTCACTGATTTAGTTGTCACTAGAGCACCCATACTGAGACAATCAGTGTAGCTGCTAGAACCACTACAAACAAGAATTATAGTACAACTTGATGGAGAGATAGAGGTCTGAGAGAGAGAGAGAGAGAGAGAGAGAGAGAGAGAGAGAGAGAGAGAGAGAGAGAGAGAGAGAGAGAGAGAGAGAGAGAGAGAGAGAGAGAGAGAGAGAGAGAGAGAGAGAGAGAGAGAGACTTGATGGAGAGATAGAGGTCTGAGAGAGAGAGAGAGAGAGAGAGAGACTTGATGGAGAGATAGAGGTCTGAGAGAAGAGAGAGAGAGAGAGAGAGAGAGAGAGAGAGAGAGAGAGAGAGGGGGGGGGAGGAAGAGAGAGTGAGTGAGTTCTTTAACTGAGGGGCAGGGAAAGGGCACACCTAGAGGAATGCTCAACCTGGCGTACAGCCTAGCATGGAACAGCACTGCATGAATATCTAGTAAACTTGTGATCAGGCAGTTAGTGCATGGCTGCCTCTAGTCTGGTTACCAGACCCCACCTCCAAGGAGGAAAAGGGTCTAGTGAACTTTGGCCGAATCCTCGGATAAAAAAATGTGTGAAAATGTGCAATATCTCTGAAGTGTGTCAATAGTTGGTGCATGAGGATGAGAACAAGAATAGTTTTTGGTAGCTGGGTTGAGGGACTGATTCAGAAGCAAAGTTGAAAGTTATATTGATTACTCATGTACATGTATTAATTGTTGACCACAGCACCCTACAGCACTATAGTCTATAGAAAATTCTAGTCCGTGCCATGTATTACCATGCATGAAACATTTAAATGCAAGAACAAAAATTATATAAATTTTTCAAGAGGTCCGTTTTGACCGATTTGCATATTATTAAATTTCTTACACGTACGCCATAAAAAATGGCACTTTATGGTGGTATCCCTGTGGTCATATGGCTATTATAGTCACACCCAAGCTGGTCTGAGTGGCACCACTTTTCCCAGTTTTTCCAGGAAAATGGTGTTCCATTTGGTTCCTCTGGCAGCTGTGGGACAAAAATGTAAAAGAATATAATATTTATCAGTCATGCCCCTCTTATTTGTTACCCCACTTATGTACCTTACATGTATAATCTGAGTGACCATTAAATTTAACTAGTATGATCCTGGTTTTTCCTAGAAACTGTATGTCTCATTTCATTCCTTTGCTACCCAAAACAGACTACAAATTGATCAATAGGTGGTAGACTAGGTTGTGACAGTAGAGGGACAATCATTATCACATCAACCCTCTTAACTTGTAATAACTAAATGACCACTAATTCACCCCTAGTTTTACCCCAGTGACCAGCCAGGTCCTGTATTTCCAAGAAATTAGTATGTTCCTCTGGTACCTGGAACCTCCAAGATTTGCTATCCATCAGTGGTTAACCTGTCCACAACTACAATACCAACCCTAGCCTGCTGTTCTAACCACCAGTCAGTGTCGACAATGCACTTGATGAAGAGGGAATCGTCCTTTGTGTAGCTTTCATCATCAAGATAAGATACTTTACAGAATTGTGGGCAACCTGAGGCTACATTCATATATATCAGAGACTGGACATTGAAAGCTAGAGCTCTCTGGCATTGGTTTGAAAATTTGCACAATGTGCCTACGCTGTTTCTGGTCTACCATGAGTGGACACTCAGAATGTGGTGGGAACCAAAGCTGGCACAACCAAAATAATAATTCTGTAGTAGTGTGCCGGGTAAGTGCCTATGGGCGCTTGAACATAACTTGCAATTTTGGCCCACCCGGGATATAAATTCCATATACATATTTATATAGAAGTTGCTACATTGACCACTTGAAATGCAGTACATGGACACTTACCCAGGAGTGGGCGCTTGCCCGGAACACTATGGTAGTAGGATATGAATCCCGTGTTTATGCTAATACAACGCAAACTAAACAAATAACTAGAGCTCTCTCAAGCACAAAACCCTCGGCGTGTTGCATGGCATTAGCTACATGCTTCAACAGTTGCATGCAGAAAAGGGGGTAGCTAAAGGGCTGGGGCTGGGGCAAGACAGGGATGAGGCTAATGTTATACTTGCCGTACAGCAGTGTTATTCAAGGTTCAATGGCTCACATACCAGCAACAACCCTAGTGTGTTGTATCGAACTCCACACTGTGGTGTCGACATCAACTCAAGTTCCCTCACTGTAGCCCAACCTCCAATTCTTGAGCCTTGGCACAAGACTAAAGTACACTGAGAAATATTGCATGTCCAATACTATCGCAACTCACTTGGGTTCAAGCACTGTATTAAATGCCATGCATGCATACAAGCCAGAGAGTCCAAGGGTACCACAAGAATACAGGCAGCTAAGCCTCAGAGTTGAAAAGAAGCCACTGTCATCCCACGATCATCAAAAGCGGAGGGATTGATGCAACCGCGCATGCGCTGTGTTAATAGGCGTACATACCGTATATAGCGCACAACCTATTTATACATTAAGTCATGCTATCGCTAGCTCCGGCAAAGTCAAGAAGCTTAGAATCGGCAAATGACGCCAAAACTGGCGAACAAAGCGTTTTCAAAGAAATCCACACAAATCATGCATTTGGAACGCCATAAGGAACCTTACAACACCGAAAATTGGACTCGCAAACGAGGTATAGCAGCTAGCATGATAACTGATAGACAGACAGACAGACAGACAAACCAACTACAGTAACCCTCGCGCATTAATTACAATTTTAACTTTCGCATGATTTTCTGGTAAAGGTCATCATAATCTCCATTACCCTACTCAAAATGGAGTGCCTGAAACATGCATGTTTCAGCACATTTCATGCATGGAAGCGACTTTCATGCGTTTTCCATGCATGTTTCAGGATAGTTTACGCATGGAATATACTTTCATGCATATTTCATGCATGGAAGCTACTTCCATGCATTTTTCATGCATGAAACATGCATGAAAGTGTATTTTATGCATGAAACATGCATGGAACGTGCATGAAAGTATAAAACACGTGTGACAGATATACCATGCATGAAACATGCATGAAACGAAACATGCGTGAGATTTTATCACTCCTGAACCATGCATGTTACATGCATGAAGTTCCACATTACATCATACTGATTAGAAGCAGCTGCTTTGCAGATTTGAAAGTGTGAGACTTTGTGAAACCTTTAGTGTTCCAAGGTAAGTAGCTACTATATAGCCTAACTTGGAGAGCCATACTAAATTAACACATTGTTTTGTATACCCCATGTAAAATTAATTTCCATAATTATAGTGTGGGTGTAAGTTTATTTGGCTGAAAGAGTGTAAATAAAAAGAGCTTCTTTAGTTTGAAAGTTGTCCCCAACTAGCATTACAGATATCAAGGTTACAGATAAGAATGTGGTCCCTTATTTCAGTCCTCAAACTCACCTTGGGGTCTCAGTGCTAGTTACTGAAGTATCCTACAATATGTAAAAGACCAAATGGGAGTGGGGGGGGGGGGGGGGGGGGGAGGGCCAGTACGTATACAATATGCCATGTAGCTATGTGAACACTGAATATGATTTACATGTAGCTGCTAATTAGTGGGTAGTAACACACTGCTGAGATATTCATATACCTGTAGTTTTTTGGGGGACAGAATGTGTATACCTTTGCTATAAAAATTATGTAAGAGCTGCTCTAAATCTCATATCTTACAGCATAATATGCATGTCCATAGGTGCCAACAAGCTTTGTCTATTTTCCTTAAAGCCAGTATCTACATATCTATAAAGAGCATACTTGCCTACGCAGGAGCACAGTACCTTATGCTTACAGTAATCCTGCACACCTAATTGGATTGTGGCTAGAGTGTATGGCATGTACTCTGGGTGACTGCTCAACAACCAGTTTTATAAAACTCTTGAACACTACTCTACTGTACTTGGTTGCTTAGTAACTTACAACAAGTATAAGTACAAGTACTCTGTCCAAGGGTTATTAAAAGATGCCTGTAGCTGTACTGTGTATGCACACATGAATGGAATATCCCAGTATCATGGAATGCGCCTGTACTACGCATGGAATACGCCTGTATCACGCATGGAATACACATGTACCACGCATGGAATACGCCTGTATCATGCTTGGAATACGCTTGTACGACGCATGGAATACACCTGGAATATGCAGGTTTCATGCATGAAATATCCATATTTTTCATACATGGAACATGCATGAAACATGCATGAAATTTAGGCACCAATCCATGCATGTAACATGCATGTCCCATACCTGAAAAACGTCCCAAATCCCTGCATGTTACATGCATGTTTCAGGAATCATGCATGTAACATGCATGAAATTTCGAATTATTCAATATTGTCACTGGAAATTTCATGCATGGAACTTTCTGGATTTGGGCGCATGAAATATGCTGAAACATGCATGAAACATGCATGTTTCAGGCGCTCCATTTTGAGTAGGGTATGAAAAATCCTGAAACGCAAATTTTCTTGATCAATGAATGCATTTTATTAGCATAAACACGGTACTCTTGTTTTAACCCAACCTCGAAGCCACACCCTCTGCCTAATGACTACCTAATCCACACTGACATTAACCAGCAATTACCTCAGTGGGCCGATTGGAAAGTGACATGCAACCAAAATAATTAATATTATAATTATGATGATAGGAACACCACCATAATTGAATGATAATCCAAACATGGTGGATAATAAGACATGATATAATTATGAAATATGTGAGAGTAGACTTAACAGAAAGTTGTGGTATAGTCAAAATCAGTATGCGTATGAAGCATCGGGGATTTCATTTTGAGGCATCCACGCTCATTATACCGTAAATTGCGAATATTTCGTGTCTAAACTATTTCATACGATAAATTTTCGCGTTAAACAATTTCAGACAAACGACCCTGTACTTCTTTCTTCGATTTTGTATACTAACGATCTATAGACACGCTTATCTTTTCGTTCTTTTCCATCGAAACGCTGGCTGATGCTCTCTTTCCAACGTTTCAGCAGCCATCTGGCTCTTTGACTTAGTGGGCGGGGCCACGTATTTACCATAAACGGCGAATATACGGACTTCCGCGTGCAACGTACATAGCAATGTTCAATGCAATTTTTTGCAATACTTTAGTACGGGCGATCCGGGTATATTTTTGCTCATATCTCCATGACTACACGGGCTAGAGACTTCAAATTTGCTGGAGCAATAGTTCAAAGGTTGTAGTTGGTAATGGTGGCCTTAAGTCAAAAAATTTTTTCCGCGCATTATGCTTGGTTTACTCGTGGAGGGTCACATATAGGAAAATGTGTGTGCGTATGATCCATTTCATATCATCAAAGAAGTACTGGTAATGTATCTGAGAATTTGACCCCGTTTTGTGGGAAATTGCTCAAAAGTGTTTGGGAAAGTTATTGGAATTTCCCACACTATTCCAATCTTATCAGTGGGAAAGTGTCAGCATAAATAGTGTTGGAATAGTATTGAATGTAGGTTTAGTATGGTAAAACTATTCAATTGTGAATATCATATTAATATTAGAAAAGTTGATGAATAAAACTAATCAACATGATAATTAAAATAATAAGAGTGAAACCAACGATAAAAAATAATGACAAACCAAACTTAGATGTTTAGTAATAATAATTACTATGAATACAGAATTTCGACAGTACATTAATTTTAGTACTTGAGGCTTACACCAATTGGTACATATGATAAGTCACAATATATTATCATCTTCTGGAACCGTCAGTCATCATGACATTGTAGAACCTGTCCAACAAAAAATAATAATTATTATCATAATGCTTTAGCGTAGCCTTGAGCTTGTATCAGGGACATTCCATGTTATTCAACATTGCACATTGAAAAACATGCCAGGATGGCCAGAGTACGACACTATTGTAGTATGAAATGTAAGACAGGGAGGCAATATAATTATGTGACCTGCCATGAGAAAAGGGACCATTCATGTTAGTATGAAACAAGAACAATTTTTATCATGACAATGTCCAACTTGCTTTCTACAAATGTAGTAGTGAGTATACTTGTATCAGCATATTGATATCAACATACAGCGGATACACCTACAGAATATACATTATACTCTATGCATACTAGTACAAGCTACATACGACAAAGACGAAGTCCCAAATGGTCCCTTTTCTCACAGTTGGTTACATAATAGTATCTAGTATATTGAATCATAATAATAATTTCTTGTTGGGATAAGAGTGCCAGCTGCAGGGACACAAAATTTAGGTATCACTTGATCTGCAACTTAGTGAAAAGCAGGCATGCCAAACTTACTTTCAGGAGTCATTATTAGGTTGTCATGAGCACCATCCTTTTGGCCCTTTCTTTGGAGATCAGCTATACAAACTTGCATGCTTGAACTTGGTTTTTTGAATTTTATCACATGTATGTCATGTGACCATAGTAATATCAGATATTTTTCTGATAGTCTGGGTTTAATTCCAACATAAGCTAAAAATCTGACATTATTCATACACATCTGAAAATCATGACTTTATTCAGATACTTTACATAGCCTTGGAATTTGTACAAAAAAATTGACACACCTTTCAAACACTATCTATAGATTACAATACTATTTGTAGATGTTGGAAAACTATCACACGTTTATTTCGATGTTTTACAAATACTATAGAATTGTATATGAAAAATTTCCAATATATTAACAACACATCAGATTCAAAAATAACTATACTTTTTATAGACTCCTTTCCAATATTTATCACATGTACTCCAAGTGATAATAATATATTATTCCAACACTATGAAATAATTTCCCACAGTTACACACCAAGAAATTGGGCTCTGGTCCCAATTTCCAAGACTATTTCAGCTCTAAGAGCTCAGCACATATGATTTTCTCATACTTTCATTACACTTTTCATAGAATTGGCTTCTAGTAGTGTTTGTTGTTATATCGTAGTGGTTGCTTTTGCTATTAGCCAGTACTGGTTAATGTAGTTGCCTATGGTTGTACTGGTTGTATAATATAGTGGTTGTATTGGTTGCTGTGGTTGTACTAGTTGCCAATGGTCATATTGGTTGCTGCAGTAGAGTACTAATTAGTTGCTGGTTGCTGTAGTTGCCTATAATTGTACTTGTTGTAATAGTTGACATGAAACCCAATTAGCAGCAATAAGTGTTCTATAGAAAGAATTAGTCGTATTCTATACACTTGAGGGGAAAATGACGGATATTAATTTTGTCCATGTCATATTGCATGTGTACCTTTTATTAACCGTCCCTCCATGTAGGTCATTGGAAACTGTTTGGAGTGTCCCTTCCACGGGTGGCAGTACGACGGAGAGACGGGACACTGCACCACGATCCCCTATTCCAAAGGGAAAATCCCCAGCCAGGCAAAGGTCAAAGTCTGGCCGTCGATGGAGGCCAACGGCATCATCCTGGTGTGGTACGATGCGGAGGGGAGGGATCCCGGCTGGTTCCCAGAACAGTTTGAAAAGATCAAGAGCGGTCGTTGGATCTATCATGGCTACTCCACCCACATGATTAATGCCCACGTTGAGGTTAGCATGCATATGGGAAGTGTGCAGCGTACTTATGCATGGAGAGAGAGAGAGGGAGAGTTTGGGTTTGGGTTAGGGTTGAGAGAGAGAGAGAGAGAGAGAGAGAGAGAGAGAGAGAGAGAGAGAGAGAGAGAGAGAGAGAGAGAGCACTTGGAGTGAACAGATTAAGAGTGGTAGCATGGGAAGTGTGTGCAGTGTACTGAGTGTCTGTGTACAGTATGACTATGGAAGCTTAAGGGAGAGCTAGCAGAGAGGGAAGGCATGCACAAGAGGAAGTAGATAAGAAAGGTTGCAATATTAATTTTAGTATCATGGCAACTCTTGAAGTTAGTGAGTATATACAAAGTGAGATTTTTGTAATGGAGGTATAGTCAGGGGCGTAGCCAAGATTCTGAGTATGGGGGGGGGGGGGGGGGTTGACAGTGCATGCGAAGCACGCGAAAAATTTTCGCCTTGGCCATGCCCATTGATTAGGATCACGTGATTGCACTATTGACTATTGAAGTTTGAACTCGAAGCTAAAGTATTGTGTACTAAGCTTGCGCGAGTTCTTATACACCGCCGTGCTTTAAGCGCTGAAAGGTATGGATTTCTACAACTGAAATTATGTTAGAGCAGTAAATGCAGTGTTCATAGAGTACTTACTGCAAAGAAGCTAATTTAACTGTTGCCACGCCCACTATGGCTGATGACAAAGGGGGGGGGGGTTGAGCCCCCAAAGCCCCCCCCCCCCCCCCTCTGCCTACGCCACTAATAGTGTAGCATTGCACATGTAGCAATGTAGCAAGAATTAGAGAGAGATGGAGGGCTACAAGAGAGGAGGGAGGGAGGGAAAGGGAGAGAGAGAACTCAGGAGAGAGAGAATGAGAGAGTGAGTGAGAGAAAGAGAGAGAGAAGAGATGAAATAAACTTTCCTTTAATCCCCTCATACAATGATTCCACACTGTACAGGACATACCAGAGAACGGTGCTGACGTGGCCCACCTCACGTACCTGCACAGTGCGGGGGTGTCCTCGGGGTCAGGGGTCAACTTCAAGGAGCCTCTCTCTGCCAAGCTCCACACTCACCAGTGGGAGGCGAAGTGGGAAGCCCTTCCTGCACCGACCACTCATATCGGACGCATGACGGTCAAACTGAGCAACACCATCTTGGGGCTGAAATTTAAAGCACTCAATCTCAATGTCACTGCGGATCAGGTGGGTCAGTTGTAGAACTTTGAACTGAATCCTTTTTTTTCCTGATTCTTACTATATATAATATAGTGCTTTTCATTGAATGTGTATACCTCTTTAGGCATACATGTACATGTATGCATGCATGGGGTGAAAGACTCTAACTAGTATAGTTTACTGTAGCGGCGGTAGTTGTGCATGCAAGTTATTATTATTGTCTGTGGTATAATGCTCAAGTTCCCTGACGTTGTATATATTATGTCTTGAGCTCCCTCCGCTAACACTTAGTACCTACTACCACCCCTAGTTCTCATGGCTAGGCACCCAAGTGGCTCTGCTTCTTGCCATGATTAAGTTTTCCAGAGCAGGTAATGGGATGGTTGCCCGGGCCCTTAGGTTTAGTAGTAGATGAACATACATCTACTGTGCACACACACACACACACACACACACACAATACATGTATACAACAGGTTGGTCCCGGGATAGTGTTCCTGACGTTCAAGTCTTTCCTCGGCAGTGGACTCCTCTTTGAAACTTTAACCCCTCAGGAGCCGCTCCTCCAGAAGTACTCGCTGACGGTGTATGCTGATTGGTGGATTCC
The DNA here is from genome assembly GCA_963930775.1 of Cliona cf. orientalis. Lineage (NCBI taxonomy): Eukaryota > Metazoa > Porifera > Demospongiae > Clionaida > Clionaidae > Cliona > Cliona cf. orientalis. The sequence continues at coordinate 5,454,640 of OZ005689.1, read as the reverse complement.
GAAATTCTTAACTAGACTGATGATCAGTGGATACGATGTTCAGGTAGGATATACAATACTCGAGTGCTGTACATAATTATTATTATAATGCCTATGCACCTTTAATTGGTAAAGGTCGTCATATTTATTTGTTCTGTTTGTGGCTATTGCTATTTTGCCATGCTTGAAAGCTTGGTAGCCAGGTTTAACTTATTGCTAGCTATCGTAAATTTAGCTGAGAAAATCAACCCAATTCCTGCTCAAACAAACTTATAGAATATGAAATGAAATAAAAGGTACAATGTCCTAGAAGTGTGTCTTAGATGCAAACCTGTCACTTCTATAATAAAACTTAATTATTATTATTATTATTATTATGCTGCAGTTGGAGCGGGACATGATAGCATGGAACAACAAGCGTTATGCCCTCAAACCACTCCTGGTCCGGGAGGACGAGCTCATCGTCAAACACAGGAGGTGGTTCTCTCAGTTCTACTCCAAGAACAGTCCTCGCTTCTCCTTCAAGAAGGAAGACCTCTCGTTCTGAGGGACAGATATTTTTTGACAGGTGCATCATTTTCACAATTAATTTTTATCACACAACACTGCGTTCACCGCACATGCACAGACATTCATGTACTGGGGGGATGACAGCACTATTCTGACTTGCATAATTATTATTCACGTTAGTTTTATGTAACTTTTCGTAAATTTTGTAATGATTTTTTTCTCAATTTTTTGGTCCAAATTTCAGTCCGCTTGTGAGGTTATAATCACTGTTGATTTTTGTTGGTGATAATTATTAATTCTTTTATTTCCTGCACATTATGTTTTATACACATCTAAACACACACTCAGTTCTTGCCAATTTCGTGATAGATTTTTTTATCATTCAGTCAGCTTATCAGATTATTATAATGATCACAGTTGGTTGATTGTCTTAGTGATTATTTATTTATGTTACACTATTTTACTGTGTTATTGTTATCAGAGTGAATTGGGTTTTCTTCAGAGAGAGATCTGAGACTAGCATTTACTTTTGGGATAAATTTTCTAAAGGTTCTATAATTATAGGATCCATAATTATTATTGTAAATTAGCTACTTGAACCAATGTTTTCAACATTTTTCACATAATAATATTATTATATTATGCGTGTAATGTTGAAAACGCTCAACATTTATTGTGAAAGCATGCATGCATGAGGAAGTCAGCTCTAGAGCAAGCTATAGTGTACATGTACATGCAGGTGCTGCATGTCTTTTCACTGAGTCAGCAATATTGTTCATCGAATGGTGTGGTGGTGCTAGTGGTTGATGTGGTCTATACTACAGCCAGAGTGATGGCTTCGAATTCAACCTCGAGCTTGCATGAGCTTGAGCTATATAATTGATATTTAATATATTCTGTACTATGTTGGAGTATTATATTATTATCCAAACCTGGAATGTTTTGGTAGTGAGCTCATGTAAGTTGTATCTAGAAACTGAAAGCCTGTTAATCCAAATAATTATTAACACAATTACAGTTATGCAGTTGGGTGGGCCCGGAGGAGGGGGGGGGGGAGCACAAGTGTGCACACATGTACGTACAGAGATGACTCCAGAGTGGCCTAACCCAAATGAATGCTGAGTTAGCACAAAAGTAACACCACGATAATATATGATTAAAAACCAGCAATGTAGTTGATTATGGGAACTAAGTACATCATCATTAAATTTTGTGCAGCGATACACACCTGGTAACCGATTGCTGTCATTCTGGATTTCTCTGCCTTTCCATAAAAATTATATAGCATCCCTGAAAATACCCTCATAATATATAATATTATGTACTAAACAACACACCTTCAATTTCCACAATCAGAAGGTTTGATTTAATTATCCACTCTTCATAGGTAACCACACATTGGTATGGTCCTTTATCTTTCAATGTCAATGGTGACAATTCAATTTCTTTCCCACTTTTAAATTCTCCAAGTCCTCAGAGTCAGAACTGGTGTCTATGGCCGGTGGCCACTCCTTTTCTGAACCACTGATAGGTTAATTCATTAGCAATCCTTTTACTCACATTCTGAACCATGCAGGTTATACATACCTACTAAACAATGCTAATCAAACAAACACAAGGTGCCAAAGATTTTCCCATGCATTTGCCTTTTATCAGATTAGCTAGCTATATGGTTTGTGCACAGATTTGTCAATGATGCTATTATTTCGGTCGTATTCTTTATCCTATAGCCCCAGCTCAGACCCTTGGTGTTGTTATGCTGCTCTTGTCTACAATAGCAATTGCCATAGCATTTACTGCTGTCCTTATGTACAACTTTAAAGGCTGTAAAAGACAAACATGTACATTTATGATTTGTGTGATCTTGAATGGCTTCATGATCTGTGGACTTCTAGCAGCAATTACCCTATTGTATAATAATATAGTACTTGTTGACAATGGTCTCAAGTTGGCAGGAATGGGAGGACTTATTCTCTCACTTATCCCGCCATTTGCTGTATTCACTATCGGTTTGATTGTCAACCAAAAGTATTTCAAATCTAAGGAACCACCTACTTCTATGACTAACACGCGAGAACCAGGAGAACCAAACTAGAACACATGCAACAATTCAAAGGGATGGTGATAATGAGGAGGAAGGTGTACCATTATTGCAAGTGGGAGCTCATCCCTAGAGACCCATGTACATAAAGTATGACCATACTATAATTCCACTGGGAGGAGCTGTGTACTTTATTGATCATACACTATATATACTCATTATTGTGTGCTTGTTAATAATATTTCAGTTTGAGCTTTGTTAAGTAAACACACCATTACAATAAATGAGACCTATACATGCATATAGCCAAGTATAAAGTATCCTACTTGATGGCCGCTCTCAAGATAATAAATAAAGTGAGTTCTATAATTATGGGGTATGTGCTGTGTTATCATTCCATTCTGAGTTGGTCATGAGCTCACCTACCGAGCATGTACACTGTACAATTAATTTTCTCCCACTATTAGGAGTTGCAACACCTGAGGTATGACCCTTCGTCAGAGTGTTCAGCAGGTCCAGTAGGAGAAGACTGTAAGTCACTGTGTGTGTGTGTGTGTGTGTGTGTGTGTGAGAGAGAGAGAGAGAGAGACAGAGAGAGAGAGAGAGAGAGAGAGAGAGAGAGAGAGAGAGAGAGAGAGAGAGAGAGAGAGAGAGAGAGAGAGAGAGAGAGAGAGAGAGAGAGAGAGAGAGAGAGAGAGAGAGAGAGAGAGAGAGAGAGAGAGAGAGAGAGAGAGAGAGAGAGAGAGAGAGAGAGAGAGAGAGAGAGAGAGAGAGAGAGAGAGAGAGAGAGAGAGAGAGAGAGAGAGAGAGAGAGAGAGAGAGAGAGAGAGAGAGAGAGAGAGAGAGAGAGAGAGAGAGAGAGAGAGGGAGAGAGAGAGAGTTCTGGAGTGAATACGTATGTACATTCTTTTATAATATTATTATTATGACCATGTTATGTAGCTGTTGCTTGTATACTTCTAGTCATACAATGTACGTATTATAGGTTTGCTTAGTATCTCAGTTAGATAATAGCCAAGCTATAAATATGTTATACGATCTTGTATTTATTTCATTCTCACACAGTATTCCACTGGCATGCTGCTATTATGGGGCCGGTGAGTATACCACCAACATTGTACCTGATGTTCAGATTGTTAGATTATGTTTACTGATCCTCCTTTCTTGTTCTTCACAGCCTGGCAGTCCATATGAGGGAGGTGTATTCTTCTTAACAATTGAATTTCCAAAAGATTATCCCTTCAAACCCCCAAAGGTATATTTATATAATTTAAAAAGCAGATACATGACAAGTGCAGCTATTGCCTTTTGCCTTGTCTGTAGATTTCATTCACAACCAAAGTATTCCATCCTAATATTAACTCAATGACGGGTAGTATAGGTCTTGATATTTTACTGATCTCACATTGGAGTCCTGTTCTCACCATTTCAAAAGGTATTCGACTTAACTGAAACAGGACTGCTACTGCTATCCAAATTAATGCTATTTTATCACTTGTTCTCCACTCTCTCTCCTTCCCTCTCCATACTCTCTATTTCTCTTCCCTTCTCTTGACACCAATGTACAGTTCTTCTTTCAATTTGTAATCTATTACATGACCCCAATCCAGACAAGCCACTTGCACCAGATATAGCCCATATCTTCAAAACAGACAGGCTACGATACAATGAGCTGGCTAAAGAGTGGACCAGGAAATACGCCATGAGATAACACAATCAAGGCAGAGCCTTTATTTACCAAGATAGAAACTTGATTACACACCTTACTGTACTTATTAACCCTCGGCACATGTACAGCATGCACTAGGGTTATGTTAGTTTGTCTGTCTGTCTGTGTATTTGTCTGTTACCAAGCTAGCCGCAATATGCGTCATTTTCATGTCAAAATTGTGGTACTATAGGGTTATTTATGGCATTTTGCACAATTTGCAGGGATTCAGCATAATATTTTGTTCAAAAGATATTATTTATTATGGTGTTATTTGCTTACCACTGCCATGTTCCACAGTCCCTTGATGAACAGAAGCAATAGCGATGAGTTGTTTTTAAGATGAAGACTTTATAAGTTCAGCGACAGCTCCAGTAAGACAACTGACTTATTGCTGTTTGTCGTGAAAATAATACTATTTATAGCTTAAATTGGGAATAAAAATAATATAATCATACTCAAGCTTTGCCCAATTAAATATTCATCATTCCAGATGTGTATTAATCTGTAGAAGGTTCTTATTCTGAAACCCTTTCATGAAGTGAGGGCTCTGAACTGAGATAAACTCAAGTGTTGTGGTCTTGACTAATAGAGGACCAATTCCAAGCAAGATGTTTGGAGGAATCAGAACATAGCTACCAGGGCAAATCTAGAGTGGGATGGTGCATGCAAATATCCATCCTGTGACCTCGCATGAAACATACATAGCTAGATCATGAGAAACTGTAGTGTTTAGTGAGTGATTCATTAAGTGGCCCACAGCATCTACAATGAGCATGCTAACTACTCCAAGAAAGAGAAGAAGGATCCCAACACTCAAACGGATCAGAATTCGTGGCATTCTGTTATATGAAGAAATGAGAAAATGAACCAGATGTAAAATGGAAATAGAAGGGTTGATATCAACCATGCCATACTGTTGCTGTGTAAGAAAAGTACCTTCCGATTACAGTGTTTATTATCTGCCTGTATATCAGAATTGTTCACATAGTAACCAGTGTGCAAGCCAAAGAGGGGAAACACAATCGAAGAAGCAGGGATTTGAAGGACATGGAGTGGTCCTAATGCCAAAAGTATCCAAAATATACTGAGTAATATTTTGACATCTTCAACATATTCGGTTGTGAATGGTCCTTCAAATCTCTCTTTGGCAAAATCGAATCTTGATGGTATGACATTGTCACCATAAGTGTAGGCACTGCGCCTGAGTGGATACTTGTGAGTTCTGACATAGTTTAATATTCTCAGGACTATCTTGTAAGGATTTTATTGACCAGGTTCAGCATAAAACCAGTGAAATTTGCAGAAATTCAAAACTAATAAAATAGTCATTGTTACAAAACAAAAAAAATACAAATTCCAGTAGCTAAGCAGAACGAAAAAGATTATCTCACACTGTATTTTAATTCCATGGAACAAATGCTCAAAAGTATTGCAGGTAAAAATAACAGAACATACCACGATAGTTATTATTGATACAACATTTTTGACCCACACAGCCCAATGCACAAACAGTCCCAAATATTCACTAGATGCCTCTAGAAGTTGATCCAATCCAAATTGAATGAAGTTTGCTTGATAGCCAATTAAACCAATCACAAATATCACAGTTGCAATGCAAAATAGAAACCATCCTACCCATCCAAAGTTGTGTAAAAAAGAAATATCTTGTAATGCAAACTTATAAAGTAGAAAGAGAATTTAGGAGAGCAGCACAAAATAGAATAAAAATTGAAATAGCGATAATAATTAAACTTGCCATGACAGTCCTGAATCTTCCATAACAGACATCAGCTATGAACCCACTCAGTGGATAGAACATCATCTCATGAGCAAGAGTCGCAAACGGTACTGTTATTTATTGATACATACAATGCTTGTGCTATAGCAAGATCATATCTGCATGTGTTGTCCACAAAACATTGTGTTTCACTATTGTTTAGTGATAGTTGTTAATATCTTCAGTTGATTAATAATATAACATGTATTACTAGCTACTGAATAGAACTTCTTAATCATAGCTATACAATGTACCATAAAGGCACCCTGATCACCATATATAATAATAGAACTAATTAATTTATTATTTCTCCCAAAAGCATTTTCTACTTGATGCACAATTGTGTGAGTAAAAGACAACAAAGTTGTGACATCTCAGTAAACTACTGCTATAACATATTCTGAATCACTGCATGCTATCAGCCCAAGTGATCACCTCGGTGCATTCGTATTTTGGTATCATAATATTATTATTATGGCAGAATCAATCCCTAATGTGATATTTTGATGGGTCTACTGTTTATTATTCTTTCATCAATATCAATCCAATAAGAGTTCAGCTTGGCATGAGTCTATTCAATGTGGTGTTTTTTTTTCCATTATTCTATCTATTAAGAACTGTTTCATGTCCAACTGGTTCGTGAGAGAGACTGCAACATCATCCAGTACAAATCATTCATATTATTATTCATGCAATTCAAATTCATATCGATTAATAATTTTTCATGTCCTAAAGTTTGCTAAAGAGTACAAATCCCTAATACAGCGCAGTGCCTTGACTTATTGGGAGGATGAAATTCCCTCAAGGATTGATCTAGCTTGGTAAGAGAACGTATGGGTGGTCCTTTTACAACTAAGGAGGTGGAGAATGTGAAGACATTTCTTCAACTTTTTAAACTACTGCTCTCCTTGTCAGGTATTCTTGTTGCTTTATCTTCTTCTGCTAGTACTATGGATCTGATGGTATCTTGATGGCATTGATTGGTATTATATTTTATACAGTAGCAGTAGTTCTCCTAATTCCATGCCGTGCAACTTGCTGTTTTCACAAGTGTCGTCTAAGTTTGTTGAAACAAATTGGAATTGGTGCGGCACTTACAATTGTTTATTTAGTCAGTATTCTTCTGATCAACTCGATCTCTTGAATATGCCACGAGTATGAATGTTCACACTGCATCATAATAGCTATGCTATCCTCGATCATCCTTCGAAATTTTCTTGTGCCATATTTCCTACTTGGTGCTTAACATGCCCCTTATTCAATTTATCATCAATTGCTCAATCACCACACCGTAAAAACTGAGGTGGAAATTTCCCTCTCAGTGGTATAAAGATCACACTCTTCACAATTACCATTGCAGTGGATTTACATGTGGTGTGATTTTTACACTTAGTCTACCTAAAGTGTATAGGTACCATGCACTCACACTCTGTGTACTGCACAGTCCACCACCATTTAGGTGGTATTTACCACGATCTTAGGTGGCATTTAGTAGGCATGTAATGTGCATATATATGACTCAAATTCAAAAGCTGCTGCAACTAGTGGAAACAAAGAAAGGTTATAAAGGAGAGCTCTCTGGTTAAGAAACTGATCCACTGGACTAAAAATCAGATTTCCAATACTAGGAAATGTGCTGTGTAGGGCAAAATTTCATGTAGACTTTTTTGAAACTGAAGGAAATTTTGCCCTATACTGTACAATTTCCTTTACATTTCCTTCAACGCGGATTGAAGGAAATACAATTTTTTTTCTAGTGTGAGGGAAGGAATAAACAAAGTCACCAAACAGGAATCCTTACAAAAAAAGGTTAGTTTCTCTTGCTTGTTTAGCTGAGTAGCTAGCTAGCTACATCATTGTATGTTATCATTTGACGTCATTGATGTTGCCAGCCTCCTAGTCACAGAGGTGGCACATAGCAAACGTCATAGTACAGCATGTTAGATCTATCTATCTACTTTATACTGGAATGACCAAGACCAAAAAATTTTTATGCACATGACCATTGCATAGGGTTAACAGTGAGGTGCATGTGGGTTTCGATAAACATCCAGTCTATGTATTAGTGCACCCCCAACAAAGGTTGTACAGCTTGAGTCTGTGTATAGTAGTAACAGCATTTACGCAGTGCACCTGGCTTGTTAGCTAGTTACCCACTACATGTATTACATACTATATACTATACCACACAACAGGAACAGTAATAAGCATGCACTCCAAATTATGTACAGTATAGAGTATATACTATACTATATAAACAATAAGCATGCATGCCAAATTATGTACCGTATAGAGTATATACTATACTATATAAACAACAAGCATGCACTCCAAATTATGTACCGTATAGAGTATAATAATACATACTATACTACTTACATAACGAGAACAGCAACAAGCATGATATGCATGCACACCAATGTTCTATAGCTATAGTACAACCAGCTAGGTTTCTTAATATTAAAACTGTACATAGAAAATACACCTGACCAACAATTACTACTACATGGCTACACACTAGGTATGTACCCAGTGGGCATGCAAAGTATCTAGAGACGTCACTGCACATGACTGAATGATAGCTAGATAGTAATACCTTATGGCAGTGAAAATAAAATGAGCATTAGCTAATAGTCTTGTAGCTTCTTTTGGTGCTCCTTTGCTCTGCTTTGCCAATATTCCGACTGTCGATGTCATAAAAAAATTAATGAGGTCTACGGTGTGGATGATATTGACAAAATATTGCTTTACTATAAGCATGTGCAGGTACTTCAATTAGTGGGTGTGGGCTCGATAAAAAGTGGTCCAGCATTGCATGCATATGGCTTCTGAAAGTGGTACCGTCTTTGCCGGACCAGCCAGACCCTCTATGCTACCCTTGAGTCATGCAGGTATCGTGAGTCACTCACTCAGTGACCGACTCACACTTCAAAAATAGGAAGGAATGAAACCACTTGATAGCTAGATTATAACCTAGCTGTCAAGTTGTTTCCGTCTATCTGGTACTAGGTGTATGTACCGTACTGCATGGCATTGTCTGATTATGTGTGTTGTACGTGTGTTGTATAAAAACTATACTTTTGTAGCTTTTAAATTGGTGTGCACAAGAACCTCACTAAAATAAAGTAAGCATACAAATTTGAAAAGTATTGGTACCGGTAGGTACTTACCGGCATGGTATGTGTTTTAGTCTCTCTGGTAGGTGTATGTACCGTACTACATGTCCAATTATGTCTATTGTACATGTGTGTTGTTACTTTCAATTGGTGCACACAAGAACCTCACTAAAATAAAGTAAGCTTACAAACGTTTTGGTGAAGTTCCTTCTTGATTCCCAAAACACAAATTAAAAAAACATTAGCTAGTACAGCTAAATCTAGTAGCTATGTACTCTATGGCCAGGCCTTCCCATTTTCAACGTTACAGTAAGAAAAAGCAATTTTTTTGTCCACAGGTACACATGTATGCATATTAACATTGTATTTTTAGTACAGTCTGCACCATGACAACATGGGATATTGTGAACAGTCTCATACTGCTGTGTGCATCTCCAGTATAAGTTTAAAATCTATTTATCTGTTAGGGTGTATGTACCGTACCGCTGAGCCACAGAGCTGCCCGGAAATGCCTTCGTCTTCAGAACACTTCTATCTGACATGTCCTGCGTGCCTGTTCAATCACAGCTCGAGCAATGTCCAATTATGTCTGTTGTACGTGTGTTTTGTATGTTTAGTTTAGTGAGCTTAGCACCCTCTTTTATTGTCATTTTTAGACCCATGTGCTTTCTATGCAGTGAATAAGCAGATGTAACTTCACGATAATTTACAATATCATAAGCAATGAACACTTCAGGGTACTATGATCACGTAGTATTTTATGTGCGATACACAAGCTAATTTAAGTTTGGATGGTGTATGCATGACTAAGTATAGTATCCTTATGAGATACAACACAGAAATAAAATTAGCTCTGTCATAGCTATAAACAAGCAACTGATTTCATGTAATAATAATTATTATAGCCATATCACCCCAACCTTAAAATACTTAGCTGTGTGCTATCACAATAAACCTGCTAGTAATCAGTTCAGTACATTCTAAGTGACTACGTGAAGTAGTATGAAGAGTTCAGAAAGTAAACTTGCTAGCTATTAATTTTGACTGACCTGTTCTGAGGAGCCACCAAAAGCAGACTAAGGGTCCTAAATGTCAAAAAGGACCCCTTATGTTGGATATCTGCGTGCTATTACCATCTAAGAAACTCTGTATTAATCCCTATTCATAATAATTGTCTGCACCCCCTTTTTCAAAGTCTGACTACGGGTCTGATCATATGTACTCTATTGCATATATTGTGTATTCTCACATGACAATTCATCTCGGCCTATTACAGTAACTGTTTATGCACAGCAGATTGGCCGGTCACCTATTGGTTTCAATGATCAAGTGATCAGCATGATTGTTCATGCATCCTTGTACTGAACATAACTGTCAACAGGCAATTGTTTGCATTCATGGCAATTTCTACAACCTTTCTTGTAAACTTATCAGCTAGTTACATTTACGGCAGGTTGCTTCTGAGTCACATTTTCTCTGTTGGCTTATAGAGCATATGATTTTGTATTTACAAATTGATATGTGGAGTACTGCATGTACTGTAAATACTATGTATGGAGTTAATATAGTACTAAGTATACTCGTGTTTACGTTATAACATGATGCTTTTGAAAGCAAGAGAACATATGTTACAATAACAAACTTTACTATAATTTTTAGACGCACGATGCATTGTGTGTTCCAGTGAATAGATAGATGGTGTAAAGTCACGATAATTTCCAATAAGCAACAAATTTAATGCTTCAGGGAGAGTTTAGAATCAATTCCCAATAGAAGGTCTTTGTTATCATAATATTATTCATCCAATTATATAATTCACTTGTTGTTGCTATGCTACATAGCAGAGCCTTAGAGCACAAGTAACTCATAACTCAAACTAATGTCGGTTTAAACCAGCCAGTTATCAAAATTCTTATAGTGAGATAACTAATTCACATTCAACTTAGTTACCAGTAGCTAGCTACATGTAAAAGTTCAAATGGAACTTGAGTCAACTTTGCTGGATTCACTTAAAAAAGGCAACCCTGGAAATTGTTGTGGACGAATCGCAGCTTTCAAGCCTAAATGGCTCAAAAACAAAGGAGCTGTTCTTGTACTGATTTGGAGTTGTCTGTGTTTTCCGGTGTATCACTATTTCACATTAAGAAACATATCACGCGATCCCATTAAAGAGAAGTTGCCACTACGCCCAGATGCTACAATAGCAATGGGCTTATTACTACCAATAGGCGGCTGGCTAGCAGATGCTTTATTTGGAAGATATAGAGTGATACGTTGCGGCATTTGGACAATGTGGTCTGGAGCAATGCTGAATGGACTCAGTCTAGTCATTGGTAAAGTGGTGGAAACATATGGTACACATGGTGACCCCTGGGTGTCTCTCTTCTCTAAAGTCATTATGGGAATTGGTTTAGGAGCATTTCAAGCCAACATTGTCCAATTTGAAATCGACCAGTTGATTGACGCTTCCAGCGAAGAAATAAAGTCAGTTATTGTATGGTATACCATGACCATTTTCACTTCTGGTGTTACCATGTACTACAGCAGCTATTGCGCCCAAGAGTACGTGGCAGTATTAATCATAGCAGTGTTTCTGACGCTGGCTATTGGTTCAGATTTCCTTGTGAGTCACTGGCTTATGAAGGAACAAATCATTGAGAACCCACTGCCTCTGATATTGAAAGTCGTCCACTACACTATCAAAAGCAAATTCAAGGGGCAGAATGCAAACTACATAGAGCAACAAGGAACTCTGTCCAATTTTAATGTTGCCAAGAGGGTGTACAATGGACCGTTTACAAGTGAACAGGTGGAAGATGTCAAAACATTTTTCCGAGTATTGATTGTGATCGTAATATTCACCATATTCAGCAGTGGATCAACAACTATAAATGATATTTCTAATCAGATGGCCATGCATTTACGTAACTGGCCAAGTGATAATACCAAAAGAGGATGCTATCATAGCATGAGTATTTACTATGCTACCTTTACCTATTCGTCACTCATTGTACTGATTTATCTAGTCGCAATCCATCCACTATTTCACAGCTGTATCCCAAAGATAAGCATCACTGTCAAATTTGTATTTTCCATATTTATTTTCTTAGTTGCTGTTCTCACTCTACTGGGAATAGAAACAATATCTTACCTTTATGAAAGGGGATCACAGAATCAGACTATTACTATATCCTACAAGTGTAATTTTCAGACAGATCCGGATCCTACTCATCCAGAGTCTCGCATACTAGATATTCACTGGGTGATATTGCCCAACGTACTAAATGGTCTATCGATGTTTTTATTCATTCTTTCGGGCATAGAATTCATTTCTGCTCAAGCACCATTTAACATGAAAGGGCTGATACTTGGAATAGCGTGTGCTCTATTCGGTCTAGGCGCCTTGATTCATGCATCGACATCAAGAGCATTCACCAGTAATTCTGCTGTAGAATGGGAGAAGGCTCCATTGACTTGTGGGATATGGTACCTAATGGTGGAAGGTGTCATAGTGCTGATTGGTTTCATACTGGTGGTTGTGATCATCAAAACATACAAGAGGAGAGTAAGGATTAGCTTACTTTCACAAACCAACTGGCAAGAAAATGACATGCGATGAATTACAAATCAAACTTACTGCATGTGCAAACTGGTATCAGAACAACAATTAAAGCAAAAACTGTCTAGTTGTTGAGTAGCGTGCAAGATTACATAATTATTATTTTCTTTGGTGGTACTTTCAGTTCAATTAAGCAATTTATCTCATAGTTACACTGTTTTCGTTCCTCACATGATACAAAAGTAGCCTTATAATACTATAATGAGATAATGAGAGTGGTATGAGTGTAGCTACATATGATATGAGTACTAGCTATAGTCAGGGGTTGATCCCAGAATTTTTTCTAGGTGAGTGGCTGATAGTACTAAACTATGCTAGGGCATGGTGGGTGGCTGGCTAACAAATTATGGTATACCATCTCCTATGCTATTGTATAGCTACAAAGGATGAAAACGGAGGTGGTGGCTAGCCACCCATTTCATGGCACCGGTACCAACCCTGGATCAGCCTCTGATAGCTCAAAGAAAACTATCAGTAAACTAGACAAAAGTAAATTAGTACTGCCAAGTCTGTATACGACTATTTAATCTGAAATGGGCCTATGTAGCTATTACCAAACACTACACATCACTACCATTGTCATTGTCATTAGCACCTTACGAAGTGTAAGCTAGGATCTTGGAAATTGGAGGAAGTCTCAGTCCAAGTGTTTTGTTTTTTTTTGCTTTATTCAGTTTTTATGTGGCATGGAGTATTTGGGGCAGTTATCCTTTCATGTTGTAGCCATCAATTTGGTACTGATCACCTTTACAGAGAATGCATCATTTCATAAGTAACAACTTATACATGCATTTTGCTTTGAATCACTTTAGCTACGTGCTGTGCTACAAGCAATTTTAAAGTATATTAACCTAGCTATCTCGTGTCCACTGTTACTAGCTAAACCAATACATACATATATCTCATGGTCTCACACATGACTATTGTCTTTGTAAGGTTTGCATGTTAGTTCCTATAGCGACCGAGCTGCACGCTTAGTTAGGTGGCGATATCAGCATAAAGATATTATTATTGAGACTCAAGATATGGCAATGCCAGAATAGATACATACACACAGTACATACATATGAGAAACACAAAACAAAGAGTCCATATGTGCAAGGGCGCTAAAGACAATGGGGCCGGTTGCGCTAAGGCGCAATGCCCTACAAAAATCAGTAACAGGAAATAATAGTTAATACATGCATGATACAATAACATGATACCAGGAAGTTACAATTTCTCCCTCTTAAATGAACACAAATCATTAAAACAAAACTTAACTGTTCAGTTCAATAAGTGCGGTAATCACCATACCTCGTAGGTGGTTGTCTAGATCGACTAGAACGTCGTATCTCAGGAGGTGCAGATTGCTCCTGTTCAGGTTCGGGGTTGTGTGCACCATTAGCAGTCAAGTCCAGATTCGGTTCTGGCTCGGGATCAGGAGATAGTGTTTCACTCTCAGGAAGAGTATCTCTACTCCCTGTCTCTGCTCTCGGAACAGTCTCAGTAGGCGAAACTACAGTTGGATACTCAACTGGATCACACTCTTCTGGTCCATTACTCGCATTAGTCTCAGTACGAGCAGTTGCAGCTGGCCTTACTCGAGTCATCAACTGATCCGTGTGTTTCCTAACTCTCCGGCCATCTGTCAATAACACAGTGTACAAGGTGGATCCCTGCTTCTCCACAATTTCTCCAGGTAACCACATTGGACCAGGACTGTAGTTTCTTGCATACACTAGATCTCCAACATTAAATTCTCTCAGCTTTGTACGAACATCGTGCCCTTGGCTTGTCGAAGTTGAGCATCACGTGCTTTCCTGCTCATATCGGGATGTAAATGGTCGAATTGTGTTCGTAGACGACGACCAAACATGAGTTCAGCGGGAGAGATGCCTGTACTACTTTGAGGTGTCATTCTGTACTTAAAAAGAAAGCGAGCCAACTTAGTGTCAATTGAGCCATCTTTTAGCTTCTTCATTCCCTCCTTGAACGACTGAACCGCCAGCTCCGCGAGGCCATTTGAGGCGGGGTGATATGGAGGGGTTCGGACATGTCTCACTCTGTTGCGCTTCAGAAATTCTGAAAATTCCTCGGACGTGAAGTTGGCTGTGTTATCTGAAACAATCACCTCAGGCAGGCCTAGTGTCGCAAATGTGGTTCTGAGTAAACCGATATTAGCAGTAGATGAGCTAGAGGCTGTCTTGTGGACCTCCATCCACTTCAAATGGGCGTCAATGATCTCCAGAAACATCTTCCCCATGAATGGCCCAGCGTAATCTATGTGCACCCTTGACCAAGGCTTGTTGGGCCAGGACCATGCATGCATCGGTGCTGCTGGTGGGGATTTCCTATTGACTTGACATGTCTCACAAGACTTGACACACTTTTCAAGCTCCTCATCAATACCGGGCCACCAGACGTAACCCCTAGCAAGCCATTTCACGCGGCTGATACCCGGGTGAGCTTTGTGAAGCATTTTCAGAACTCTGGGTCTCCCTTTTTGAGGCACAATTACCCTACTCCCTCACAATATACACCCACCTTCTACACTTAGCTCATACCTCCTCCTTGAAAATGGTTTGAGCTCTTCTTCCTCATTCGGGGTGGGGTCAGGCCATCCTGAAAGAATCCATCTCTTAACTTTCAACAACAACGGATCCTGATCGGTCCACGTTCGGATCTGTGCACTAGACACTGGCAAAGAGTCAAGGTATTCCATTAAGTGCACGGCTTCGGGAGGTCTCGGTGGTTCCTTCTTTGATCCTGGTGCTGGGAGCCGACTCAATGCATCCGCATTCGAGTTTTCTTTGCCAGGTTTGTACTGAATCGTGTAACTATAGGCACTCAAGATCAATGCCCAACGTTGGATCCTGCCCCATGCGAGAGTAGGAATAGATCGAGTCTCCTTAAAGATGTGTATTAGCAGCTTGTGGTCGGTTTTCAACACAAACTGTCGACCGTAGTACTAGAGGTACGAATGGTACTTTTTGATTCCGAAAACGATCGCAAGAGCCTCCTTGTCCAACTGTGAGTACTTCAGCTCAGTAGCTGTCAGTGTACGAGATGCAAATCCCACAGGTCTTTCCTCTCCATTTGCCATCTTGTGGGATAACACCGCTCCAACCCATACGGAGACGCATCGCAAGACAGAATGAGGGGTAGGCTGGGGTCAAAATGAACCAGTACGCGAGACGACTGTAGCAACTTCTTCACTTCTTGGAAGGCTTCCTCTTCGTTGGCACCCCATGACCACTTTTTTTTCTTTTGCAGCAATGCATACAAGGGTGAGAGTGTGTTTGCAAGGTCTGGGAGACACTTGCCGTAATAATTTACAAGTCCCAGGAAGGATCTCAACTCTGAAACATCTCGAGGAGCAGGAGCCTTCACAATCCCTGCAATCTTGGAATCTGACGTGCGTAGACCTTCAGCGTTGATCACGTGGCCTACATAGTCCACTGCTGAGAGTAGGTACTAAGCACACTTATTTTTCTTTAGTCGCATCCTCGCTTCTGCTAGTCGGTGGAGAACTTCATCGAGATGCTCCAGGTGCTCTTCATTGGTACGACCCGAGATTAGAATGTCGTCTATATAGACGCAGACACCTTGGATGCCTTGGAGCAGGTTTTCCATCATCCTCTGGAAAATTGAGTGGGCTGACGCCACTCTGAACGGTAACAGGTTGTAACGGAATAATCCTTTATGGGTGCTGATTGTGATGTACTGTTGAGACTCGTCGTCCAACTGGATTTGCTGATAAGCATGGGAAAGGTCAAGCGTTGTAAATCGCTTGCCTCCAGCCAACGAGGCAAAAAGATCATCCATCGATGAGCGGAAGAGGATACTTGTCAAGTTTGGCCACCTGTTAACGGTAACTTTATAATCACTGTAGATTCTGACACGTCCGTTGTTCTTCATGACAGGGACAATCGGGGCCGCCCACTCTGAAAACTGCATGGGCTCTATGATGCCTTGTGCTTGGAGCTGATCCAACTCTGTCTCAATTTTCTCCCTTAGCGCCAGGGGAACTGATGTCGCTTTGTGGTACAAGGGCGTGATCTTCGGATCAACGTGAATTTTCGACTTGAGCCCTTTTACTGTCCCCAAGTTGTCCTTGAAGACATCGGAATACTTGTCAAGTACTGTCTGTAACGTGCGACCAGTCCTGACGGAGAATATCTGCTGCCAGTCCAATCATAGTGTGGCTCAGCCAGTTCCGGCCAAGTAGACATGGTCCGGTACCTTTCGTCCGTGACGACCAAAGTTAGGGTAGCAACCTGCTGATTGTGCTCCACTGTCACTTCTGTGGAGCCGAGGACTCCAATAGCTTCTCCGAGGATCATGGGGGGCAGATGAGATTAGTCAGCTAGGTGGCATTGATGAAAATTAATGACTATCATGCATGAAATACCCTGGGGGCACTAAAAAAAAAAGAACAGTAACAAGTATAAAAACAATTAAATAAAATTGAAGGATGAGTAGGGATGGTAGTGCCAAAAAGTACACAAACAAATTAGGTTTGTAGGGATAACGTATCACATCCACTATACATCCCTACGCTTGCTTTTTGAGTAGCCGTGCACATATGGGGCACATACAAGCAGGAATATAAAATCAATACATGGATCAATATCAAAATATAGCAACACTTTACATACTGAATCAGGAGTGTATGATATTAATTATCGAGAAAAGCAAGCGTAGAGATGTATAGTAGATGTGATACGTTATCCCTACAAACCTTGTTTGTGTACTTTTTGGCACTACCATCCCTACTTCATCCTTCAATTTTCATGATTCAATTGTTTTTATACTTACATGTATAGCTTAAGATGCATGGGTGATTGTATGAAGGCAACTCAGGTAGCTAACCTAAACTAACCCATCTTAGATTACCTGGGTTGAACTCAGGTGACCTAAAATGAGTTGCATTCATATAATTTCGGTATGAATGCAACTCAGGTAACCTAAGATAGGTTAAACTAACCCTTTTGTTTTTACAGTGAGCTAGCTAGCTAGCTAGGATTGGCTTGCTTTCACAACCAGAGTGGCAAGAAAGTGACATGCCACAATAAGATGACAAATACAAATTGCTTTCCTTTCTTAGTGATTACCCTTCCAGGGAAAAAGTGAAAAATTGTTAATTATGAATATAATTATTTGACTTTCTGCTATTATTATAATTGTTTAACATGGGCGTAGCTGTGCATGAGTCCCCCCGCATGTGGTCTCGTGAACAAGCCCCGCCTACTAAAGCAACAAGCCGCTTTCCCAAGACAAAGTAAGTCTTAATACTTTTTCTGTGTATAGATCTAGTTGCCTGAATGCATGCTAGTAGTTCTCAAAAACGTGATAGGGCCGGTTGGGTAGAAGTCCAAGACTCGTTTTATAGCAATACATTCAGAGTCACGGTATAGTTTCAAAGAGTGTGAACCAACTGAATTACGCTGCTTTCTTCTCAGTGTAGGACCTCGGTGAATATTACTATCGTAATCAACTTTTCGTCAATGGCTCAAGGAGGAGATGTATCTGTTGTTGGTGTTGGAGTTAACAGACTTGAGGAGCAGCTGTCCAAATTCCCTGCTCAGCTCCTTGATTGTCCCTGTGCCGAGTCTCACCTTGGAAAACTAGTTAATTGTCTTACCACTGATACTATGTTGCTGCTGGTCCCTGATCTAGGACTATCTGATGTGGAGGTAGAAGATATTCGAGAAATCTGCCCAAGAAGCCCACCCAAGGCGCGATTGGAAATGTTCAAACGGTGGCAGCAGAAGAACCAATCACAAGCTACGTACAGGTGGGTGATGGTCAGCTGTTTGTGTATATTATTATGAGTGTGAGTGTGATCATGAGTGCGTATGTGTGTATGTGTGTGTGTGAGTGTGCGTTTGTGGCAGTCTGTATGACTGTGTGTTCATGTATGTACTATGTACTTAACCGATTATGGGCAGGGTTTATTGATCAATTGACCTTTATACCCCGAAGTTTATTATACAGAACGAAAGCATCCTATAGATGAGTTTACTGTAGCTAAGTGCCGGTGACTACCAACCGCCAGCCGTATGTGAACTCAACTTCAAACTTAGTAACAGGAGACTTTAAGATGACAGCATCTGTAAGGTAAGTAATTAAGCTTCTAAGCTTTTGAGTGATACTAAAGCATTTAGATCCAATGTTTATGGCTGAATCAAAGAATGAGTAGCTCATAGCAACTTTTGTTGTTGTCAACAAACAAACACTTATCACATAGCTAAAGCCTGTCCACTGTACTAGCTATAAACCAAGCGCCATGGTTGTAACTTTGTTGGTTCAATAATAAAAACCTTGAACTTACATGTATACCCAGATTGATCACCATTATGATCTACCCACATACCAGAAGGCATTAGTCACACCAAAAATACGAAGAAATCAGCTTTGACGCCATTTGGGGTCTATTGCCTTTAACATACATTACATATGTGATGCCAATTGGCATGTATCACCCATAATCGGTTAATGTTGTCATCATGAGCTCAAGGGGTACATTGGTATGATATTTTGTCTATTGCTTTCTACACACAAAAAAACTACCAAATGTAGCACATCGTACATGTGTTGTAAAAAATTTTGAAGCCACTAGCCTAAGGTTGCTACCATGTTCCAGATCAAATCAAATGTTATAGTGCTCAGGGTTTCATCCAGAAATGATGATCCATGATCAGTGTGAACTGCTAAGCCACCCTCCACTTAAGTTTACGGGATAGTATTCGACGCGCAATTTATAAATGATTGCACACTGACACAATTCACGTATGTTTTAATGCGATTTCGTCGGAAACGCGAACGAACGTCAACCATTTCCAGATGTAGACAAAGTCCAAGTTCCTGCGTCAACTTTTGAAGACCAGAGACTCAAATGAACTAACTTTGCTGTCATTCACAATAGTCCATCTATCGGAGCAGGGCCAAGTATAGCGCTTTTTCGAAAATTCTATGATGGTGAGTCGTCAGACAAGGTTTTGTCCTGGAGAGCCGCCATTAAGCGAGTCACATGGCAGCTGAGCAGTAAGTTTTGGTGTTAGCTTTCTATTTGTATAACTCGATAGAGTTCAAACGCTATACCTGGCCCTGTAGAGACTTGTAAGCTATCGTTTCGTTTGTATATCATTACATATTAGAAGCTGTTTACCTTGGCAAAAACTGACGCAGGAAATTGCAAAACTTACCTGCGCTTGCAGACAGACAGTGGCAGGTTTGCTTTTCGTTTTTGTGGACCATGGGGCAGGCATCAGGAGAGCTACTTACCTGTGCCTTGACTGTGCAAAGAACGTGGACAAAAACTGGAATATAACTGCCTCATTTATTATTCATGTGAACTTTGAACATGCGTGGAACACTATCCCATAACCTTAACGCTATTTTTAGCTTAGAATCTATATAAGCCAGTATATACCATCAGCTTAGGTGCTAAGCCACTAGTATCTAAGCCACCCTCCGCTTAGGATCTAAGCCAACCTCGGCTTAGGATCTACGTTACCTTCCGCTTAGGAGCTAAGCCAAGCCATCCTCCACTTAGGATCTCAGTAAGCCGTTAAGTATCTAGCTACACTGGCTTAGGATCTAAGCCAATATTGGATAGACTCTGTTTAGGATTAAAGTCAATGACAATCATGGTTTAGGATTTATACAGCTTAAACGAGCATGTGTTGAATAAATATTCCGTACGTACGCGTTACTTTCGCGAATCGCGATCAATGAGGGCGGAGTATAAAAGGGGGGTGGTCAGGCCGGAAGTTCTTGACCATGCGCATAAATATGGCGGATGAATTTCAAATTCAAAACTAGTCCAGAATGCCCGCGATTCTCTGTCTTTCGAGGCTACACAACACGCAAGCGCAACAGGATCGGACACGCTCTGTTAGCTTAGACACGTGTTTACTCCAGCCACATGCACACAAACCAGAAGTCCTTCAACCGTCCTGTCACGCTGCCGCTAGTATGGCCTCATCAGCTGACAAGAGAGTGATTACAGTAAGATATTCATAGCAGTACTATCATATAACCAAGAACAATAATATAAACATAACACAAAACTACTAAAACTAGGTGAAAGTAGAATATACACACACTCCTCCTCAAGTTTTTGTATCGCGTGTGAACCGTATGGTCCATGAAAGCCAGCTGCCTGCTTTGACGGTTCAACTGAGATGGTTACGTCTCGAGGAGGATGAGCCACCATCCACTGACAATGAGACCCAGCAGCAGGGTAGCACAGGTAGCTACATGTACAAACTCAGTAAAAATATACTCAAATATATGACACTTTAGTTTCCGAGTCACCCCGAAGGCTATCGGCAGTCAAGCAGTTGTCCGATTCTTCGTGGCAGGAATAATTGCCCCAACTGTTTGTGTTCCCCTTGCGTCATTGCGTTGCCCCCTGACTTCCTGCGCGGCGCCTGCGGTCCCCATCCGGCGAATGATGAGAAGCGGTACAGATTGTACAAAGCGTTTTGGAAGTTGCTCAACACTCTCGGCGTCTTCCAGGATGAGGAGTACCTCCTGAGAAAGGAGCGGAGAACTCTAAGGGCAGACAAGAGGGAAATAATTCCGAAATGTGTCATTACAGTAAGCAAGGATTGCACTGTATCAAATAGGTAATATAATGTTTCTGTCTATAGGAAATCAGAAGAAGATATCCTAGCCATGATGGCGAATATAAAGATTATATGTCTACTTTCGAAGCTGAAAGTGCACTTGATTAAATTTAAGCAAGAGATATAATTATGGTAGTCACCGGGGAAACTGCTGGGGGAGACACACAATAAGAATATCATAACACTGTAATGGGGGGGACACACAATACGAATATCATAGCACGGGGGGGGGGGGGGGGGGGGGGGCAAAATACGAATATCATAATAATATAGCACAGGGGGGGGGGAATACGAATATCATAGCACTATCCTGTGTGGATGAGATCAGCAATACTGTCCTGTGGGCAAGGAGGTCGGTATGGACTCGGTGAGAAAGTGAGGTCAGTGCACATACATATTACATAAACCTAAACAGCAACAAAAGTATATGCAAGTGGAGCCAGTAACACCATATCAGTCAGTGACATAATATTATACATACATGTAGTCTTGTGAAATTGCTTAGTCGTCATCCGATTCTGCCTCGGATAAAAGTGTGCCATCGTCAACTTCTCCATCTAGGTCACCAGTCTCCTCATCTTCAGTCTCCTCATCTTCAATCTCTCTAAAGATAAAAAACAATTTTCACATAATATATAAAGTATAGGATGATGTACGATACATACCTGATGTCGGGTTTGTTGTCATCAACATATGCTGTCCACACAAGCTCAACAAACTTGAACGTCTTCTCCACTAGGACCTTCATAGGTGTACGCCTGTCTGGTCGTCGAAGGTCTTTCACCTTGTGTACACTGGTATGAGTGTGATTCACATTCTCATTCTGCATAATTTACAACGATATAGATATAAAGATACAAACAGCATAAATCATGCATCTGACCCAGTCCATCACTGCGAGGTTCATTCTCATATTGAACACCCTGGTGGAAAAGTGAATCCGCTTCGGTAAGTATGTGAGCAGCTGGTGGTTGAAACTCTCCACCCAGTAAGTGTCGCGACACTGTATACATGTAATATAAGCTAAATATTGCAAGAGGACTGACTGTGAAAACCATACATACCCGACAGAAGTCATCGGCATAGCGGTACACGTAGGTGTCCTTCAAACCTTTGAGCAGTGCCTGACATGCTTGAGGGTTAGTGAGCTCCAGCCTACTGGGAATGTATCCAGGATCATGACATGACGAACTTGGATGGCAGTCAGAGTGGATTCCCTATAAGTAAATATATATACGTGAACAGCTTCCATATTGTATGACGTAGGACGAACGACTGCTAATACCATATAATGGTTGGGTATGTTGAGAATGAGCTTGCGGAGAGCATCTGAACATCCACCACAGTTTTTCATGGCCCAGTAGAGATGAATTTTAATACTTCTTCCTGAAAAAGTACACTACATTATCCACATAACTACACAGTACATACAAGTGGCATACGTTTATCCGTAAGCTCAGTAAACCATGTCACATCACGATCTCTTACTCTGCCCTTGGTGATTTTGGCGAGCTCCTTGGCAACACTCTTGGTTCCTACACACAATGGTGTAGTCGCATCAATTCAAATATAAAGTATACCATCCATTTCGTACCATGCCATGTGTCAAAGGAGTTGAGGAGCTTGAGATCTTGCTTCACATAGCGTCCAACAGCAAGCTGCATATCATGTGCAATCTCAACGATTTTCAAACCTGGATCGACATACACAAATTTTATACACATACACACAACACATTATAGTATACATCACATTGTATATAACCTACCTCGAGCAATGACTTGGGGCACAACTACCTTAGTGCATTCAAGTTCACGAGTTTGGGCCACATGATGTTCACTTCGCGAAATGGTAGAAATGCCAACAATCTTCATGGTACTGTATGTACATAGGGTACAATAGAAACAATTAGTATTGTCAATGAAAAGCATTGTCACCTTCCAGAAAGGCAAGGCACAGTGGTGTGGTAGGCATTAGCAGTTGAGTCATGTCTGGCGTCAGTGATGACCCACTGTGAACATAGAACATCACTCATTTGTATACATGTACATGTACGTTTATACAAACCTCTCCCTTTGTTACATAGTCTGGGAGGGTCTCCACCTCTTCCACTGCTTTCTTCATGAATTGCTCGGCCAAACGATCCACTATGCCAATGTACCCACGGCGATTGTATACTGAAATGTTATTGAATTCTTGAAATAAACCAGTGTATATGCATGACAATTACCTTGTCTGATGTAGCCATGTCCAACACTGCCCATGCCTGAAAACTTGGAAAAGTTGATGTACTGAGTAGGCAACACACCAGCGCAAGTGAAACCATGAACCAACCTACAACAACACAAACGGTAATATAACCACTCTACTCGACACTAAAATTTACTTCTGATTAGCTAAGTAGAGCCCACTGAGTACTCTTGAACTTGACCATGTCCTCCTTTGCCGATGGCAACGGCGGCAAGAGAACAGCACACGCAACACATGACCTTTCTATGGGACAAGAAGATCACATGACAAACAGCTTGCTATACTTGACGCTACAATATTGTAACCTGTTTGATAGACTCCACAGCCCATGGCTTTATTGTCAGCCCACAGGGACATGGGGAGCAGAGTCCTTCAACCTGGTCAGAAAAACAGCACTCTTCGGTCACAAACAATGCTTGGTCTTCCTGGTGCTCATCACTTACATACACTCCTATGTGATGCATACACACTTGAACATAGCTATCATATATAGTCTGCACATACTCAGCCTTACCACTGTTTCGTAGAAAGCTCCTTGTTTCCACGCGCTCATTACCCGGGGAATTGTCCTGTGGTCTCGCATTCCGTTCTACCGCATCCAACAAGGCGCATAACACACCGTGATTGTCTAGAGTGGGGGCTCCTACGGGTTGTAGGAGCTTGCAAACGGCCTCAAATCGACGCTCAAAGGCTTCCTTCTCCCGGTAAGTCGAGAAAGTCGCTTGTAGAGTGAAGCGATGACGCTTTCGGGAGGAATTAGAACTCGACATAATATCACAGATCAGCTTCGAAACAAAATTTAATAATATGCGAACACGTGCAAAAAGTTCTATTTGGAGCGCTCTTGCTTTTATTCGCGTTTTTGACAGTTGTTAGTGTGTGTCTATGGGTGTAAAAGTGCGAGAACGGTCACTTGGCAGAAGGCAGCCATTTTGTAAGTTCAAAATTTTAGCGAATGACATTTTTTGGCCTGACCACGCCCCTTTTATACGGCGCATGCTCGTTTAATAGGATCTAATTAAGCCACCACTGAGGTTGGCATGATAGATTATCTTATAAGCCACAAACTACTTGAGCAAAACCACTAGCCTACTTGAGATACAAGCACCAAGACCATTAAGGTTTGTACCTCTGTGTACCTGAGCACTAATAATGAAGTTATGTCAGTATTGTAAACATACACCTATTTTGGTGAATTTTAATAATAATCCCTATTCTTCAAATCAGTCAATTAGTACATGATGATATATAATTTAATGGGGACAACTTATAGTTATTAAGCATAATATAAATTGTAGCAACAGAACTATAATTATTATAATATTATTATAACAATATAGAATTTGCAAGATCTAGTGTGTTGGATATTATAAATATAATTATTATATAATATGCAGTTCTTTAAGTCTATTCCATGTAGAAGAGAGCATGTAGAGTATAGCTACACTGGTACTGCAGTACATAGCTTTCTTGGTCTCATTTGTACACCACACACTTTCTAATTACCAAAACCAGACCAGTACCTAAGTTTGTTCTTGTGTCTATATTCATATTCTGGAGTGGTGTAAACAGTGGACATGGTATTGGTGACTTCTGTATGTGTGAGGATGAGCATTTAGTGTGTACTTCATATCAATCGGTACAGTACACATCTTGTAGCTTTCTTGGTCTCATTTGTACACCCCACTCTTTCTAAGCATTAAAACCAGACCAGTAACTTTGTTTTGATGTCTAATCTGGAGTGGTGTAAACAGTGGACATAGTATTAGTGACTTCTGTGTGTGTGAGGATGAGCATTTTGTGTGTACTTCATGTCAATCGGTACAGTACATATCGTGTAGCTTTCTTCAATTGGTTTCATTTGTATACCCCACTCTTTCTAAGCATTAAAATCAGACCAGTAACTTTGTTTTGATGTCTATATTCATAATCTAGAGTGGTGTAAACAGTGGACATACATGCATGTAGTATTGGTGACTTCTGTGTGTGTGAGGATGAGAATTTTGTGTGTTACAAGCGTCTGTAATATATGGAATAGAGAGGTGTCCTTAATTCGGAGGTGAAGTAAGTACGCATTTCTATGGCTGACCATTTGGGACTGTTGATGGCCGTCTGTATAATGGAGGTGTCCTTAATTCGGAGGGCCATGGTAGAGAGGTAGAATCTATCATAAAACTCACAAAAAGCAGAAAAATCAATTATTTAGCTCCTTGGCTTGGTCATGTGCACAAGACAGGAAGTCATGTTACTCTCTAAAGAATTATTGGTGTACAGTGTGTTTGATGCTCTTTTTCCCGTCCTATATTAATTATTAACTCTTGGTGTGACTGAAGTCATGCCCTGATGCTAATGAAGGTGACAATAATTGTAGCTAGGAGGGGGGGACGGTCTAAAAGCAAACAAGTGCAGTACATTAAGTCAATGCACACATGTGTGAAGCTGAAATATACCAGCAAGGAGGTCAGTCTGATATGTGGCACTGCCCTTCATGCACATGCTTGATTCCTTACATACATATTAAATTTGTAAGTTTCTTCGACTATGGTAGTATTTCATATATTCCAGGAGGCTGATCACTGCCCTCCATGAAGCTCGTAAAACCGATGTCATTGATAACCTACACAGCATGCTAGTATCCTCTACTATGGCTCCTCAACCAAACACACAGTATACTACTAAATGTCAGAAATTTATCTGGTATAGTGGCTATCTAAAGAATAGATATTCCCAAATCCACATCACTGTGGCCTCCAAAAAATGGCTTCCTTCACCAACACGAAAAATTTTTAAACTCGCCATCGTCAAGAAAGAGAGAATTCAACGTGGCAAGGTTGATAACGAATTTGTCCACAAGATCATCAGGGGACAAGTGGATGATATCCTGTTAAAGAAATCACCAATTGAACTAGAAAAGCTGTTTATGAACATTGAAGGAGAGAGAAAGGTGATTTTGATTGATGGTGCACCAGGTAGTGGGAAGAGCACACTGACAGTGCACATCTGTCAGAAATGGGGCAGAGGTGAACTGTTTCAAGAATTTACCATTGTCATACTTGTCCAGTTGCGAGACACAGCAGTGCAAAGTGCACAGAGTATAGCCGACTTGATTCCATGCCGAAACAAACGAAGTGCTCAAGAAGTAGCAAAAGCAATTATAGAGGTTGATGGTACAGGTGTTCTTTGGATCCTGGATGGCTGGGATGAGCTACCGTCAAACCTCCGAGAAAAATCGCTTCTAAGAGATATAATCACACCTTCCCTTCATTCTCCCATCATTCAAAGCTCTGTGATTGTCACATCTCGTCCAATTTCATCAGATGATCTCACTGAATTGGTCTCTTCCCGAATTGAGGTGTTAGGTTTCACTTTGGAGAAGCAGAGGCAGTACTTCACTGAATGTCTAAAGGGAGACACCAAAGCTGTGGACATTCTAATGGAGAGACTGAGAGAAAACCCAGCTATAGAGGGAAGTTGCTACCTTCCTCTGAATGCTTCCATTGTAGCCCATCTTTACTTGAGTGATGGCTCCCTCCCCCGCACTGTTTATGGCATCTTTTCTTTCCTTGTACGGCATTATCTCTCTCACTATCTGTGTAAGCGACTGGGGAGAACACAACAAGAATCTCGATTAATATCACTCGATAGCTTGCCACAAGAGTTGCAAGCTCCTTTTTATCAGCTCTGTGAGTTAGCATTCATGGGAATATCACAAAACAAAGTCACATTTTCACAGAGTGATTTGGAGACTGTCAAAGATTTAGCAGTGATTTGTAAGGTGGGTTTACTCCAAGCCACATCCAGCATACTTTCTGACGGCAGAACAGTATACTTTCATTTTATTCATTTGTCTGTACAAGAGTTATTATCAGCAGTTTACATCTCTCGTATGCCAGCCAGTGAGCAGATGTCAACATTTGAATCACTGTTTAGTGATACTAGGTTCAGTGCAGTGTTCCAGTTTTACGCAGCCATCACGAAGCTTTGTACAGCAAGGCCATTCCTGAGCAAATTACCATATTGGTTGTGTCCTATCCCTACATGTGTGCTGGATCTTGTCAGAAATATCATTCTGAATATGTGTGGATACCCTGCTGACTTATCTAGGGTAGTTGAACCTCAGCCTGTCATGATTTCTCTCCTTAACTGCTTGTATGAGGCTCAGGATCCATCTCTCTGCCAGTTTGTGGCAGAGCAAATGGGGAATTGGTTGTTTCTTGATACCACTTCTCTAACTCCAGTGGACTCTCTGTCTATTGGCTACTTCCTTTCCATTGTCTGTCTTACTACTATTAATACCAAAGAGTTCAGAGTGAACCTTTGTAACTGTTCCCTAGGAGATGCTGGCACCAAGAGCCTAATGCAAAGTATTTACAGGCTGAGTATGGATCCTCACAGCCCAATAAATGCTCACCTTGACATGACCCTGGGGAATAATGAGATTCATGAAGAAGGTGCCTCACACATAGCTGAGGTACTGAACAGTACTAGCTTGGTGAGTAACTTATGGCTGGGTGGGAATCCAATTGGTGACAAGGACTGCAGGGTATATTTGATGCTCTCAAGCAAAACGAAACATTAAGAAGGCTCGGTATCCATCACTGTGGTATGACTGATATTGGAGTGGCTACATTGGCTGATGCACTTATTACTAACAATACACTTGAGAGTTTGATTTTAAGCAAAAATAAGATTTGTACAGAAGGTGCTTCACACATGGCTGAGCTACTAAACAGTACTAGTATGGTGAGCACATTGGACCTAAGTAGTAATCCAATAGGTGATAAAGGACTGCAGACTATATTTGATGCTCTCAAGCAAAACAAAACATTGAAAAAGCTTGATATCTCTCACTGTGATATGACTGATGCTGCTTCATTGGCTGATGCACTTCATACTAATAGTACACTTGAAAATTTGAACTTTAGCCATAATAAGATTCACAAAGAAGGTGCCTCGCACATAGCTGAAGTACTGAGCAGTACTAGCAAAGTAAGTACATTGGTGCTATGTAATAATCCAATTGGTGATGAAGGACTACAGACTATATTTGATGCTCTTAAACGAAATAAAACATTAAAATGCCTTAATATCGCTAAGTGTAATATGACTGACTCTGGAGTGGCTTTACTGGCTGATGCACTCCATACTAACAACACACTGTAAAAAATACTTTGTCATAGTAACAAATTTGTCACTCTGACAGAAAGTTACCTTAATTATCTATTGTAGCAGTAAGAAGTGTCTCTCAGTGCTACAAATGTTGAATGTAAATGCCACACAAGTTCGTTTTGTGAGCATTACAGTTGTATATCTGACAAACAAGTGTCATTGTTACACATGAATATCATACCAATGTAGCTAGATTATTGTAGCAATCTAATGTAGCTGCTAGATATGAATGTTGTTGTTACAATCAGTTTATGTTATAGTTACATAGGGTTGTCATAATGGTTCACGTTTGCCATAGTCAGTATCACAAACTGCTATAATCGCCAGTTGCACATGCTTATCATGTGATCACGTGAAGTAAAAATCTGCTGATTATGCATTTTTTGAATTCGAAAAGCAGAGAGAATGGTGAGTTAGTACTCCTGACTGTTCGTACATGACTCTCAGGACCATTTCTCTCCAACTAAGCAGATATTAAGTATATCTTACCGGTGTTCATAGTAATGAGCAGCTCTGTCTCTTGAGAAAGCAAACTATGTAAGTTTGTGACCATGAGTGGGCTTTGTACCGTCTCTCTCTCTCTGTCTCTCTCTCTCTCTCTCTCTCTCTCTCTCTCTCTCTCTCTCTCTCTCTCTCTCTCTCTCTGTCTCTCTCTCTCTCTCTCTCTCTCTCTCTCTCTCTCTCTCTCTCTCTCTCTCTCTCTCTCTCTCTCTCTCTCTCTCTCTCTCTCTCTGAGTCTGTCACACACACTCTCAGGCTTACACCTTATTCCTTTCTGCTTCTGTTGTATCTCTCTTTGTCTGCTCTCTCTCACATAGTGCATGTTGTACACATGCAATGTGATGAAATTCTGGACGTGTTTATTTGTTACTATAGTATACTTGGTAAGTTCTATAATGTTTTCTATCATCCCCATGTTTACACTACTAACACACATAGACCGAGTAAAGATGGATTATGTCTAAGTATGTCCATGCAGGGATGATCAAGATGGTTCACACTTAAAGGTATGCTAACGTGTACTAATATGGTACTGAATGATTACATTGAATACTCTTTCATGCCATTAATGTTTAGGGGCAATAACAAGGCTCAGTTCACATGACCAGATGCAACGGACTCACTAACAGATCTGCCAAGTTTCATTTGACAATACACCTTTGTATTGTGCATGTATATAACTATTGTTGGCTTTCATTGTTGACACAGTTCTCGTTTGGTTCATAATATGAGGACTGTGTTAACATTCAAAGTTTAACAAGAGCCAACAATATTAATATTATAGTTTGTTGTTAATGTCATTGTGAGTCTTTACCAGATGTTATTTGTTTGTTTTTATCATTCATACCAACATGTTTATTGTAATTATGAAAAACGTATTGCTGAGTACTACTGACCATTGTAACAGTTACATATTGCTGTGCGAAGTAATTGCCATAACCACAGTTACACTGATTGAGCTGAAATGTTGCTATGACATTTCACTTGTTCATGGAAATAAACAACATTGTTACTGTGACAACACCGTATAATATGATGGACAATATACTTTGTTACAATAACAAAGTCTAACGATGTAATAGTAACATTTTGTGAACTGTCATATCCAATGCATCAATGTGACAATAAATTTTTGTTACTATGACAAATTATTTTTTACAGTGCACACTTGAGATACTAGATATTGGAGAAAACAAAACAATAACTGAGAATGGATTGGCATGTTTATTTGAAGCTATTTCCGGACACTCGGGGCTGGAGGGTATACACATCTCAAACCACTTTGGAGTGGATGAATCGAAAGTGGAGAAGACCATCAATAAAACACGAAAGAAAAATGGACTGCCAGACATTTACCTTCAAGTATATTATTAGCTGTAACCAATGTTAATACTTACATTGTAGGTGGCCAAGTTCATCAACAAGAGTACATATGTACTCTTGTCATCAATGAATCATGTGTGACATAGCTACATGTATCATATAATATCATGGCTCTGAGTGCTGTTCCACTGTTAATAACTATAAATGTACCTAGTTGTGTTTAACAGTTTATTCATGCAGCCATCTGAGCTGATGAGTATAATATTGTTATATACATGTACATGCCCGGGGTTTTACACAGAATTTCTCATGGGGGGGGGGGGGGGGGGGGGGACATAAGCCAATTAGTCTGACAATAAAGCACCACCATCTCTAGGGGGATCTGGGGGCATGCCCATGCACTCAGAAAGTTTTTGAAATTTAAGACCTAGCTCTTGGACTGCATTTTAGTCCCATTTTGATCAAATAGCATGTTACGACGCAAATGCGATCTAACGCACATGCGATCTATCAACACTTAGAAAAATTCGATAGGGAAAAAAAAAGAAAAAAAGTCAAAGTGTACGGCAAGATTCGAACCCGCTCTATTCCGTCCCATACATAAGAGCCCAAGCACTCGGCCACAACCATTGTTGCTGCTGGCAGCCGTTATTTCAACTATTTTATAGATAAACCCTACACAACCCAGACCCTCCCACACTAACCCTGCTAACCATTCACAACCCAGCCCCAGACCTCCCAGCCACGTATACGCAAACCCTAGAGACTAACCCTGCTAACCATTCGCAACCCATCCCCAGACCTCCCAGCCCCTCCCACACTAACCCTGCTAACCATTTGCAACCTATCCCTTGACCTCCCAGCCCCTCCCATCCATATCGTCCAGCGATCGCGGCGGCGTACGTACCGGCGTATCGCGAACGGGTCGGGATCGCATTTGCGTCGTTATATAGCATCAATCATAGATATAAAATTTTTATACTACGATTTCGAATGCTTAGTAAACATGTAGTTTAAGGTTATTTTCATGTAATATTTACTGTTAGTTGCCTATTCTCAATAATTATGCCAGCATAATTAAATTTTATCAAGACCTATTCCAAATTTACAATCGTATGTTTATGCACCATAGCATGTTTAAATTTCCGTGTAATTCACATAAAATTTAATAATATTATTTAACCATACAACTTTCCAGAAATAATATGCCCCATCATTGCGTGCAGTCTTGGAATATTTTTGGGATGCAGTGGCATTCACTGAACCAGAATAAATCTTAAAAGTTCCTGAGGGGGGGGGGGGGGGGGCATGCCCATACAATCTACATCTAGAAATTTGGGATCACTGGAAGTATAAAAAGAATAGTATTAGGTGGCTTGAGGCTGAGGGTGCATGCATGGACTCTATGATGTAATTCGTGGCTCAGGTAAGACTAAAGGCCAAGATATTACCTTAGCTCTTATCTTAAATTTTAAAATTAATTATGCATAAAAGGTAGTACAACTTTGTAAGTTTGTACAAAGTGGACTCAATTGACATAGTTGCCGTTCCGCATCCTGCTAGCAATTTTTGCTGGACACGGGTTGCGGAGGCCTGCATCTTGTGAGGTATAACTACTATCCAGCTACAATGCTGACAGTGTAAATTTGCTGAATATGTGGAATGCAGGGGCCCGCTATCCACATAGTCGCAACGATTGCGGGATGTGGAAAGCAGAGTGTGGAATCAATAGAAATTGCCCTTCTCAGCTTCCATAAGAATTGAACCTTGATGGTATGGCATTGTCACCATAAGTGAAGGCACTGCATCAGAGTTGATACTTACATATGAGTTCTGACATAGTTTAATACTGTACCAGAAATAGTGACCTATATAGAAATACGATTTTGCGTAGAGCAAGTTTTTGGCATGTAGCTTCACAGGCCCCCGCGGGATTATCCTACTGGGTGTTGCCTTTGATTCCGTGGCAGTTTGTAGCCGTGAATTTTGGTCAATGTACATAAGCAGTCTCACACATGCAACACTGTCAACGTTTGAACGCAAGTGAAATCAACTGTACATGATACCATGCAATCACAGCTGTCCATAAGAGAATAAGAACAGCAGCTTTAGATGACAAGCAGAGGTGACTGCTTAGTGGTATTTCAGTAGCATTGACGATGCATAATATTATGATTATTAGAAGAAGAAGTGTTAGTTAGACATAACTTTAAGGGAGCTTAGTTCAGTTGGTGGATAGCCATGAGGATGTACCATTATTCTCTGACTCATGATCTCAAGCAGACTCAAAAAGCAATATACACAACATAGTTTCTAAATTTTTCTACTGAACAAACTGACATTGATGAAGCTAGAGAAAGCATCAATCCACATTAATATAGTTTTGTACTTCTGTAGCCTTAAACTGTATCAGATATTCAAACAATCACCACTGTTATTGCTTGAGAAGAACGGTGCTTATGCTATAGCATGATTATAGCTGTGAATTGTCTGTAAAACATTGTTTCACTATTATTAAGATAGTGACAATAACATTTAATTAGTGATAGTTGTTAACATCTTCAGTTGATAAATCTATATTGAATAGAACGTCTTGATATAATCATAGCTACATTGTACCATAATGGCACCCCAGCCACCAAATACTATTTCTCCCAAAAGTTGTACGAAGCACTTATTAATTTTCATGCACTTAACACGTGAATATGTTGATCAGTATACTGTCATGGCCATGCACACATGTCAACTGGTCCCATTACAATTAATATATTGTAAGGATAATTATTGTAGTCAGTTGATATATTCAACACTTGCAATACTATCATAGAGTCGGTAGACTCTATAAGTAGGGATGGTCCGGATATGCCATATATGTAATACATTACAAAAAAGTAAATAACTCAGAGCAAATAAAAATTATGCTAAGATTTTAAACTTTCATATTCATAATCTACATCAAAATATCTATCTTTTAAGACCCAAACCGTCCATGGAAACAATCGGGTATGCCTGAACCAGCTGTGTAAAGAAATCATAAAAAATGCAAAAATCTCAATCTTCTTGTCTTCTACTCTTCTCGGGCTAACTCGATATTGCCAGGACTTCTCACCTTAGCTTGAGTATAAATCCACTCCATTTTGTAGCGCGCACGTCTGTGGCACGCTAGTTTTTGGACAGCGATTTAATCGTGGGCGTGTACAGCGCATTCTGCAAGTGGGTGTATCTGATTCGCCATTTTGTCATATAATACGCATGCTCAGAATGTGTTGCCATGGTGATTGCCGCGAAGTCATGTGACTGTAGTCAGCGGCGCGCGCGACGTTGTAGGCCGGCAGGCCAGTCCATGCAAGGCGCTAGGCGCTAGCTAGCCAGCAAGCTACTGTCGATTGCACTTGCGTTTGAACATGCGCGTATACGCGTGCGCGTGCGCGTGCTGCGTGTGTGTCGATTTAGCACTCATTAGAACTAGAGGTGGAGTCTTGAAGACAAACTTGGCGGGCGCGGGACAATCCATGAACCAGTATCGTGGTAGCTGGTCTGTCTTTATCAACGGGCAAGGAATGAATGTCAATCTATTCAGTAGCTACCATAGCCAAGGATTCCAAGGGATGGTAGGGAGTCCAGCTGCGAGTCAGACTGGTTCCATTCAGTCTGTGTCTGACCCAGCAATATCATCTCAACTGACTACGGCCGCGACAAACTTACCTTCTAGTTCCATTCCGGAGGGAGCAAGTATCACGAGCTGGTCAGCCCAGGTAGCAATTTGCTATAAAATGATTTGCCAATACTAAATGATGCCATTCTATTTAAAGCTCACTAACCACATTCTTCCTATATTTCTTGTACTTCAGGACACTGAACCAATTGTGATATCAAGTGAAGACATAGAAGTTATCATTGGGTCAGATGAAGATGAGCCCGAGTTATCAGAAAGTGAAGAATTGTCGCTGGCCAACCGTTTCAGTGCTTTTAAGGGGAAAACGTTTGATTTTTCATTGAAATTGGTCAACCCTGACAAAAGGAGTGAATTCCAAACAGTTCAGATAGGAAAAGCAGGTGTCATCTCATCAGGGACTAGCCTGAAAGCGTTTATCTCACAGAAAGTGTCTTAGTTGCCCAACATTTCAGTAAACATCGAATCAATCGAATATGGCTACATTGGGCCAGGCCATGGAGCAAGGGGCAAAAAGATGTGGATATACAATGATGATGATATTGCAGCAATGTATGAAACTCACTCCGGCAACAGAACTATCCGTTTGTGGTGCTACACACATGCATGCACAAGAAAAGTCTGCACCGGTAAATCTAAGGCCTCGTCGGGATCTAAATTTGAACAGCATAGTGAGAAACTCTCGGATGTTGACGAAATTTGTGCCAAGCTTAGTGAGAAGCACAAGGGTGAATACAGTAAAGATCAGCTGAGAGCGTGGGCTCACATGATTAACATGGGAAAATACGAGTCCTATGATGAAGCTCCAGACAAGCCATTTTGGAAGGGTCGAAAGCGACAGCGTAGCGATGATCAGGTTCCTTCGAATTCTAGCAGCAAACGACCTGCATCATTTGTGGCTTCTCCATCTAAGAAGGTCGGGATCAGATCTGAGTTGATTACTCAATTGAAGCAGTGGCATGCATTGCTAGAGTCTGGAGTAGTTTCCCAAAGTGAATATGATGAAATGAAAAGTGCTATAATGACAGACATGAAAGATTTACAAAAATGAATATTAGCTATTAATGACCATGTTTTGATGTTGATGACATTGTATACCAGTTAGTATCCACAGTGTGATATCCATTGTTGTGCATTGTTACTGTTGATACTTTTGATTCCTTCCTCAAGTATTGGACAAATATCAGGTACAACTTGTAGAATATCATCATGTTGCTTTAAGTAATATTTTACGTAGCTAAAAACATTCTCAACAGGGTTCATGTCAGGGCTGTAGGGAGGTAAAAAGAGAACCACAATACCTGCTTGGTTGAAAGCATCTAGCACAGGTTGTACATGATGTATGGAACAGTTGTCCATGACAACAATAGAGCATGGATTCTCTCCATCAAATGGTAGCATGTTCGGAATTAAGCTTCCGTGAACAAACTCTAAAAATGTTTCACCATTAACTGTTCCCTTTGTTATTTCATTTGCCACAATTCCATCTGTGGATAGTGCAGTGATGATAGATATCCTCTGGCCTCTGTGTAGGAACCTGTGAAACACTGGATACTCTCCCCTGAGGGCATAACCAAATTTTCAAATATGATCTCTTTTGTCGCACCCACTCTCATCTACCCACACGAACTGCTCTGGACGGTAGTGTTGTACTTCAGCAAAGAATCTACCTCTAAACTCCACAGAACGCTGTTTAGCTACTTGCTGAACCTTTTTCCTAGTGAAGCCATTTCTTTGGATGATTCTGCATACCGTTGACGGTGTAACTTGAATGCCAAATGTAGAATCTATTCTTTGGCAGATCTCTCCTGGATACAGAGACGGATTCTCTAGGAGAAGGCCAAGAATAAATAATTCATCACTGTTGTCAATCTTTCTCATGTCTTCTCTCTCAGGTTTTTTGGGTGAAACTTCACCAGTTTCTTCAAAAAGTTTGAGCACATTATGCACAGTCCCAATAGATATGCTGAGATTCCGAGCTATCTGGCGATACGTCAAATCCATGCCGAATTTTTGCCATATGATTCGCCAACGCATATCACTTGAATAAGGCGCCTTACGATTAGGCTCAGCCGACATTATCCTGTTTCAGTAATTTAAACTTCCCGCGGATGATTCAAATTCAAACTGTACATACGTATACAATACGCACGCGCAAGCGCAAGCCGGAGCGCAAACGCGCGTGTTCAAACGCAAATAGTAGGCTAAGTGCGAGCGCTAGCGCGCGCTCGATCGATTGCCGAACTAGACTATGAGCGTTCAGCGACAACTGAATGGTAGCTGCCAACACTAAACATCGCTTCCTAATCAGAAGGTACTCATCGCTACGTGGCCCAAAACAGCCTTCTTTCAATTTTGTCACTGACTCCAGCTATCCCAGGCTTGACAAGTTGAGAGGCGTGGCTACACTCTCATCTTTCCACTGGTACAGCAATGCCATGGGATGAAGCTCTCGAGTATGGTATTCGGGATACCAGGCTTTTGCAGGGTGTGAATTGAGCTGGGCCACTGAGCCAATGTTTCAGGAGACAATTAAGGCATGCCCTCACTGGCTGCCGCAACACCCGCTTTTAGCATAGCTAAAACAACATCATAGTGCTTGGTAGAAGCCATTAGCTACACCGACACCTCCATGAAATTTTAATCTATAAAATTTAATATGTAGCTATCATAATTTGTATATACAAGTGAGGGACAATCATTGTATAATATATTTGATAGCAAGCATATGCACGTTTCCTCGACACAAGTGTCCACTGCATGTCCATCGTGCACGAATGCTAGCCTGGTGTCTGGATGTGTCTGATCTGCATGTTAAGACTAACCTTTTGGTTACCATAAACTCAGTCTTCCAATGGTCTTATAACCTGAAATCGAAGGTTAACACACTGCTAGTTACACATTTACAGAAGATAGCTACAAGATAGTGAATGAAAACACAGACGTAGTTTTACCCATTGATGATAAAGTCCAGTGTTGAACGGGCAAACCGTACCAGGTAGCTCTAGTGTTGAAGACATGAATTGCCCAGAAGGCAATAAAAAAAGAATAAAACAAGTATAAAAAATAATTAAATAAATTGAAGGATGAAGTAGGGATGACAGGGTCAAAAAGTACACAAACAAGATTAGGGATAATCACATCCACTTAGTCTATACATCCCTACGCTTGCTTTTCTCAATTATCATGCTCCTATTGATGGTGACCCATTGGTGCTATCCTTAATTTGATGATTATTATGATATGCATGTGGAAGATATTCACTATGCTCATAAGGGGTGGGGGTAATCA
Organism: Cliona cf. orientalis; assembly: GCA_963930775.1. Taxonomy (NCBI): domain Eukaryota; kingdom Metazoa; phylum Porifera; class Demospongiae; order Clionaida; family Clionaidae; genus Cliona; species Cliona cf. orientalis. Next base: position 5,417,062 of record OZ005689.1, on the reverse strand, counting down.
GCTTTAATCGTTGCATAATAGATGATTGCATTACTGCCTGGTTAGTTAATTACTCAAAAAGCAAGCGTAGGGATGTATAGACTGATTATCCCTAATCTTGTTTGTGTACTTTTTGACCCTGTCATCCCTACTTCATCCTTCAATTTATTTAATTATTTTTTATACTTGTATTATGATGGTTTACCATATTCAATGAATATCTAGCCTGAGTCATGCATTGGCTATAACTGCTAGCACTAGCATAATATTATTATTAGCTATAGTCATGACCATCTGTATCAAGATTAATAAACTTTGCAATATGTTAAACACTGACATGGAAGGTAATTCAATTATGAGATGATATTCATAACATTTGCATGCCACAAAATTATCTCTATAAGTACAATATACCATGCACGACCTTATAAAAGTGTTTGGATCTAGGATGTGTGTCAGTGTATTGCTTCAACTGGGAGTTCAGAGATATTGGTTGATATTTACTGACTCCTCTGAGTAATTAAAGTGTACGAGATTAATTTTGGTGATCAAGGTCCCATCCAAAAAATCTGTCATACTATAGTGACCTGTCGCTCCCAGAGTCATCATTGTCTACTTGCAATTGGTATACAACTGCGTGAGTAGAAGACAATTGAGTTATGATGTCTCAATAAACTATTGCTATAAAAGGTTACAATAGTTATTGTGCATTGACTTCTCCGCTGCTATCAGCTGCATGCCGAGCAGTTAACCTAAGACTTGTCAATGATCACCCTGTGCAGAGGAGAAGGAACTTGAGCATTAAAGCTTGATTTAGTCGACTAAGCTGAATGTAGCTAATAACATGGCAGGTTGGTCCAGCTAGGAGGTTATGACATGTGCCTTGTTTAGCAACAAAGAAACAGTCACTGTCATCTTGTGGTATATATGCAGCGTGCATTTCTGTTACTAAATCCATTTTGCTGTACTTGAACACAAATAGTACCTGGTCCACTAATGAATAAATGAAGATTCTTTTCGGACAACTTAACTGTTCGGTAAAACTTGCCGACATTTCGACTAGATGCTCTCTTCAAATTATATTGCTATGTTGTCCCATGTCTGCTAGACTAAGTTAGCACCATGGGTAACAGTCACAACAACAAAATATCTCATTAGTCTTTATGGGTATTTACACCGGTAATTTATGTGCACAATAGCAATGGAGGCTTCTATGGGTACTTATAATTCAGAAGTAGGTACATGTATGCATTAATTGCCCAGCATACTAAGCTGTTACCCAGCCAATTTATAACCTCTATCTCAGCCCCCTTCAAAGCTACATGCATGCATTGAAGAGATTGCATTTGGGGAGCCTGTACATGTGAGTAAAAGGTGAATCATGCAGAAGTAAATTCATGACTGCTATGGAACCACATGTCTATACATTTAAATTCATAATCAATGAATATAATGGTAAAAGATGGTAAATATTTTGATTGATGATCACACACAGTGTTATAATGACTTTCACGTGTATATTTACAATTATTCATTTGTGTATTCTTACACACAATGCACATGTACGTGACATGCGTGCACTATTTGATATGCATGCTTGAAATAACAACTATAGTTACCTCGTAAATTATAATGTATCCATATGCATAAATGTCAATTATTAAACGTTTTAATAGCTACTAAAATTTGATCGATCTCATAAGTTTGGTAAGCAGCTTAATCAACACTGTGATTGATCTATAGACGGAAATGTTCAAACAGCTAGTATCAGTGTACTTACTTCTACTAAGCTACTACATCTTATCAGTGCACTCTCAAGGAGAAGGCTGCCCAGCATCATGCAATTGTGAGCTGAGGAATGTACAGAGCCTGCAAAACCTGGTTGAGGCAGTTGTGAATCAAACACTGAACAACTCACTTCGAAATATTGAACAGAGGATTAATGATAGCGTTGACGAAAAGATTGCTGATAGCCAACGTGACACACCAGGTTAGATCAATCACAACACTGCAGCATAATAAATAGCTAATGTGTGTAGCTATAATTATTTATGATGCAAGTATAATAATGTAGTGAAAATAGCTATACTGTAACAGAGTATATATTACTAAGTTATCCAATATCGACCGGCTGCTATAGCCTATATTCGGACGCATCAATTATCTTTCGGACAGCATTCGCTGGCCACTCATTAATGCCATACCAAGGACCACCTAGGTACTGGGTACGCTTCGCCCCATGCTTATATATCCGGTGGTAACTTCCATGCACCCTACGCGAGCCGTTGTCAAAGCCTCTATCTGAAATAGTCTATCTTCCGACGATCGTGCGGACACTCGGATCGCTTGAGGAAGACATCGAAACGGGCATGCAAACTAGTCCTATGAGTCTTCTACACGTGATGGTGTACTGCGCTTTATCGATCGAGTTGCCCCGCCCACAACCGCGGAGCGATTCATCCTGGTTCCACCAACAAAAATCGGTCCGGATATGATCATGGGGCGAAGCGTACCCAGTACCTAGGTGGTCCTTGGTATGGCATTATAAATGAGTGGCCTGCGAATGCTGTCCGAAAGATAATGCGTCCGACTATAGCAGCCGGGCGACTCGTATTGGATAACTTACTCTAGCTAAATGAAAGAAGTGAATATAAGCTTGCTATGCATGCCTATATAGGGTAGAAGCTACTAGGATTAACAGCAATGTGCGTCTGGAGGGTGTAGTTATTCAACTGTTGGTATATTAATTATTATCATGCAGTTATAAAGATGCTGTATATTGTCAGATTGTCATCATCAGTTCAGATAAATAATATATCAGCTTACTCTGGATCAGTAATCTCTCCCCCACTTGCGACTCTGACGAATTTTAATCCCGCAAGATCATCAACATCCTCCAATAACCTACTTGCCTATCGTCCAAACTTCGATGATCATCATGGCAGTAATTTAGCTGCATTTTTTGTAAATATTGAAGAAATTTTTCCTTGTAATCCTGGCGTGTCCTGTAGTCTCTTCACTTTTGAAGAAGATGGATTCAGGGGTGGACGTGCAGTCATTAATGCAGGCGATGGAGGAAACAATTTTCCTGTCTTTAGTACAACCACAACTACGTATGGATTTGCTTTTTCTGGTTGTTCTCAAATGACTACCAGTTGCTTCCCCATCAGCACTGAGTATACCATTGTTTGTCTGCTGCCAAGAAATAGATGTGGTTAGCTATAATATAATATTATACAGTTGTACAATTATTATGATTAATACTATAGCACTATATGACAAGTATTATTATCATAATAATATATTATTATAATATGACAATGCAGCATACAAAACCAACTATATACTATTAGATTATAAATGTACCTACATTATAAGTTCTGTTGCTGTAATTATGACACTATGATATATAATTGTTATGACATATGCTGATGACAAATTGCATGATTAATTAATCAATGATTTATGCATGAAACATGACATGCAAGGATGTAGGACTTTCACTTATGATGATAGTGTGCCCATCCTGGCATTGATCAGTAATGAGTTATAATATAGCCACTGCCTTATGCATGTCAGGTATTGATGCTAAATTTCTCATCTTATCCGGCTACATAGACCTTGTTATAATATTATAATGTGCATGCTAGCTAAGGGATCAATCTATTAGTATCACTGAATCTGTATGGGGGCTAATAGCTAGCTAACTATTTAATTGCATAATTATAGCGTTATAATTTCAGAAATGCATCATCACAATAATATTATTATGTGGCAATTCACAAGTATTAACATACACTATGTTTATTACTTTTAACCAACTTTTTTCAACTTTGAAATGTTAAAACTCCATCACTGACCGTGTGTCCTATAAAAATTAATCTATAGTTACTGTACGTAGCTCCTATATCTCTGCTAAGTGTACAAAATTATGACCTAATATGCGTAAACAGCAACAAAATATGCAAATTTTTTCCACTTAGGATGTGTTAGTGTTCTTGTGAAAGAAAAAAGATAAAAATCTAAAATTTGTTTACACTCTCCACCACACTGTGGTCAGCCAAACCATGCACATTTCTTGTAGTAGTACATTAGTACAGCCCACTCAGTCTGTATACCGGTACTAGCTACTCATAATACAACAAACGTTACTACCAATGTATTATCGACACTAGAGCAGACATAGCTAAGGAAAAACTGTAACAAGTGATAGGCACAGGTCGTCTAAGTTAGAAAACCATTAACTTAACTTTAAAACAAAACAAGCCACTACAATGCATAAACAGCACTAATTTTTTTTACATAGGATGCGGTTATCCTTGAAAAGACACATATCTGCACTGTGGCCGTATTCCCAGGCCCTATTCACAGCTTTGCACAGCTTTCCACTGCAAAGCTAGCTGGGAATATTATATACAGTATAGTGGGTGCAAACTTATAGTGTACATTATGTGCTGTTTTTCAGACAATTTTTTTTCTGCTTAGTGTTCGTGGTAGCTTGTTATACACTAACTTAAAGTAGAAATTAAACACTAAAACTAAAAACAAAACACTAAGTAGAAAAATAATTCGTGGGGGAACTGGAAGTAGCTAGTTGGGGAAATAATTATTCACATTAGTTTTATGTAACTTTTCGTAAATTTTGTAATGGATTTTTGACTCAATTTTTTTTGGTCCAAATTTCAGTCTGCTTGTTAGGTTATAATCACAGTTGATTTTTAGTCGGTGATAATAATTAGTTTTATACACATCTAAACACACACTCAGTTCTTGCCAATGTTGTGATAGATTTTTTTTGGTCATTCAAGCAGTCATGAGCTTATGATCACAGTTGGTTGATTGTCTTAGTGATTATTTATGTTACACTACCTTACTGTACTGTGTTCTTGTTATCAGAGTGAATTGGGTTTCTTCAGAGAGAGGTCTGAGACTAGCATTAAATTTTACTATTAGGATAAACTTTCAGGGTTCTAGCTATATAGGATCCATAGCTAATATTATGTCAAGTTACCTGCACCAATGTTTTCAATGTTTTTCATAATAATGCATTGCGATGTTGAAAATGTTCAACATTAAATTATTGCGAAAGCATGCATGCATGATCATGAGCTCTTGAGCAAGCTATACATAGTGTGCAGGTACGGTGCTGCATGTCTTTTCATTGAGTCAGCAATAATATTATTTATCCAGTGGTGTGGTGGTGCTAGTGGTTGATGTGGTCTACACTACAGTCAGCTGGAGTGATGGCTTCAACCTCAAGCTTGAGCTGATCGATGTTATTATAATAATATTATCATACTATGTGGCCATGACTGATTACGCATGGAAAATTAATAGCTATATATAGATTTATTAAAAGGAATTGCATGACCCCTTGATCTATTGTTTCTTTAGCTTATGGTGTCAACCACTGGACCTTTGCATTGCCACTTTGAGATACATCAAGTCTCAATTGCTGATCCATGATTGAAGCGCTCTGTTAATTTTAACTGAGACCCTAGAAGATAATCAGTGCATGCACAGCTTGTATGTTTGTGGGTGGGCTATGATACCCTTGATCTAGATCAAGAATAAAACAGTGGCTAAAATTTAGGGGTGAAAACAAAGGTCAAACATGGTGCATATAATATTATTAGTATGATAATTTGAAATTCTTTCTCTACAAATAAGGGAAGACACACTGGCAGAAATTCGTCAAGAACTAGCTACGTACTGTATAAAGTAACAATTTGAAATTCTCTAGATCTATACAAACTTAAAAGCATAATTATGGTATATATACAAGAACTGCATAAAAGTAATCAACATACTAAAAATTCATAGAGAAACCAATAATATAATTCAATTTAAGGGAAGAATAAAATTATAGAATAAGGAGGTTTTGCAAAATAAATTATAATAATAAAAGGCACATGGTAAGATAAACAAACTAACTTTTTACTAGCTAGAATTCTCATAATAATTATGATTGATATGATGATTATAGAAATAATCATGTAGATGGTGGCCTGGGCTCATTTAATATTCCACCTTATTAATAAGTTTCGTTCAAGAGCTGTAGCCTTCCATCTATTACTGCAGCGATAGAAAGTCTTTCGGTTTCACAACATAACTGTTTAGCCTTCTTAGCATAGAGCTGAGCCATGACCAGTGACCCTTCTTCGAGTTCATTCAATCTGTATAGGTCACTTTTCAATAAAAAGTACAAAATATTAAGTTCATGTCTGTCAGGGATGAATGATGTAGGTGCGATATCAAGATGATGTGTAGCAAGGGATATATCTTTTGCATCAGGCTTGTACTGTGGTATTGGAGGAACAGAGTCCATGGTACACACTCCAGTGAGACAAAATAAAGCTTTGTAAACATGAGTTTCGATTATCATCATTAGATTTTCTTCTGATCCTATTAATTTGTAGGAGTGCTGTATAGCGATATCGAAACAATAGAGAATTTTTTCTTTTAATAGACCACCCATGTTCCCCACGCTATTGTATTTTCTTACTAAAACACGAACATGGCTGAAATAAATAGAGAATGTAACAGGTGATGGTGCAACATTTGAACACATTAATCTGGCTTGTTCTGCGTACTTCAAAGCTTCTTCATGTTCTCCCTGTAATGAATGGACTAAAGAGAGATGCATCCAGAAAATGGCCTGCAGAAGTGAGTCATTAGGCGGTGAACACTCGTTTTCAGATTGTGTGATACTGCGCATGCGGCGCATTGCATGGGGCTTATCTGTAAATCGAAGCATATTTAGTAACATCATCTCGTCATCAGCTCCTTCACTGTTGCCTAAAATAATACCATCTACACTCTCTGGTTTGGGAATCTTGCCTTCAAATGATGGTGTTACATAGTTTGTAACCAGTTTGTTGAGCTGTTCTGATGTGAACTTTCCTTCATATTTCATCAGTGGTGGATATTTATTTTGTTCAACTGTAATTTCCGTTTCAATTAGTAGTGTTATACATCTGTTTGCTCTAGCTATGCATTCTACAGCTTCATTATCCAACACATGATCAAGATCTAATGCAATGATATAGTCTTGTTCGGCTGACACTTCAAACAAACTCAATCTGAACTTTCCTGTACCACTTGCACGCACACGTTTTCCAAGCCTTTGAATGCGGTATTCTTTTCTAGTCAGATTATGATGGCACTTGCAAAGTCGTTCATCCTTCTTTTTAAAACTGACTGTATCTGATATGTAACAGACAGCATGACCACTGATAAAATCTGATACATCTTCACTTTGTAGAGCTACTATGCATTTTATGGCCTGGAAAGAATTATCCAAAATTGATACAGTCATATCGAAGGACTTGCTACTAGTCATCTCTGGATGACTATTTGTTTTTGCTGCTGTGATGGTTGTTTCGATGGTCATTTCTTCTGGTATGTACGTTATTCTTCGTGCTGGAGGAGAAGGAACACAGTTACCTCTACTAGTCTTGTAGCTATCTGTATAATCGTTATTATGAAAACAACTAGGTGGCTCGCTTTATGTGACTGCACCTGATGGCTAGAGCTAGACTAAGTCTAAAGCACCATTTACACATACCAAACCAGTTTAAATTAAATTAAAACCACATTTACACGCATACCCTTAACCTGAGTTAAGATATTCATATAGCCTACTACTATAATTATATGCACGTAATTCACTTCTAATCCACATCAGGATGTGGGTTACAATCCAGGTAAACTAATTTAGTTCACAAGTGGATTAGCACACTTACATGTAAGTGAGTTAGTTTAAAATGGCTACCCCATACTGATGCCTCAAATACAAGCTTTCTCGCAACTCTCAGTACATCAATAATAATATTATTCCAAGTGCAAAATAATAATTATTATTATGATGCTTTTATTCATCCATCCACACTCTCATCACCCACACCTACTACCGTACGTACTCGCTCTAATTATCCAAATGGCCAATATTAATACGTTGTTCGGGAAAGTAATAAATGCGGCCATTGGCTCGTTTGAGTGTAAATAGAACGGATCCGGTGAAAACAATGGAAAAAAGCACTAGCGACGAAGAAACAGCAGTTAATGTCCAACTTTAGGTTTATTGTCATCAGCTCTAGAGCTCCAGCACCACTGTGCTCTGAGTGATCGCAAAATGATCGCTGTCTGTGTAAGTCCATCTTACCTTTTCGCTCTTAGTTGCTGGTAGCCACACTCTTCAATGAACGTGGAAGAGTTGTCTCAAGCTCCTGCAATGCCGTACCACATGGCTGTTTGTTTGATTAGAGCGGGTGAGAAAATTTGAAATTCAATATGTTAGTAAGGAAACAAATTACTTAAACTTGCCGTCCGGGCTATTAGAATGTTTGAATAATTAGAGCAATACAGTATATCACATGAACATTTCAGCACTTAGCTCACCTCTAACTTCCACAGTAAGAGGGTTTGATTTAATCTCGAGGTCGTCATAAGAAACCACACAGTGGTATCTTCCCGCATTATTCATATTTAATGGCGATATCTTAATGATATTCTTTCCAGCTCTTTTCTCAGCACCATCCGATCCTTCTCTAAACCAATGATAAGTTAGTTTCTTTCTGATCACTCTATTAACGTTCATGACTGTGCATGTTAGCTTGACTTCGTCCCCAATTATGAAAGTAGAGGAATCTGGATTCTTCTTAATCTCAGCTGCACAATCTATAAATTACAATCATATAATATACAGTCGTGCATAGATACCAGTAAGAATATTACCGTATAGCCGGAAAATTTGGCGGGGAATTAAATTTGGCGGTTTATATTACAACCGCCAAATTAAAATCCGCCAAAATTTCCTACTTGCATATATACGTATGGTACTTGTTTTGTCCGTTTATCTGTTAACATGAAATCTACTCTCGTATACTGTAACAAACAAGGTGTCATAGGGTTGTTTATGATGGTTTTTGTCATGTAATTTCGCTGAAAACTCTTCGTTTGAAAGTATGTGCACATGTATATGCATGTATATGTATACGTTTATGGGTACTTAATAATTTTACTATCACACGTGATACTGATATCTGGTTACTAATATGTAACTTAAAGCAACGTGTGGTTTAACTAGTATAAGTATAAAAACAATTAAAATTGAAGGATGAAGTAGGGATGGCAGGGTCAAAAAGTACATAAATTTTGTAGGGATAATCACATCCACTATACATCCCAATAATATTATAACGAACAACAGAAGTATCTTTTGCTCACCTAGTGATGGTTGCCCTGTTTTCTGAAAATGATCGTACATGAAGCTACAGGCCGTCATGTATTCGGTAGTATCTGTTTGATCACCAAACTAAAAGGTAAGCAATCTACAGGCCTAGCTATCAATTTAGCAGGAAAAGTATTGCCTAGCATGTTCATTTATAGTTTTAAAGATGTCTGTACCAAGTAAGCCTTGTGGTCAATGTATAGAACCAAAAACGACACTATTTGCGTTCAGAAACTGACATGTAGAGAGGTGAATTCTGTGCCTCTACCATGCTCCTGGTTTGATATATTATAGGCTCAGCTATTTCTAACTTGTAGTTGGACAAATTTAATACCTGAAAGTATGCATCAAGGCTTTGACAAGCTCTAGCTCTGTGCAGGGTCATCGGAAGATGGGGCAAGTTGCTCCTGGTAGAAGAAAATTGATATTTTTAGCTGATAGTGATGATGCTGGTAGAGCCCGCTCCACAACGCGGGGTGCACGGATCAAAAGTAGAGCATTACCTCCATAGAAATGTACATTGTAAAATGGGGTACATAGAAAGAATGTACCTCGGAAGTACATGTATCCCACATTCCTTAGAGTCTTAAAAGGGTTATTTTGATGATTTTTTTGGCATCACTCGTGTATAAAGGCTTATTAATATGTTAGCATTACTACATATACTTAACTCACACTTAGCATTCACAACAAGCTTTGACTTCATCTTCCATTCTCCAAGTTTGTCACATGTAATCATACATTTATACTTTCCTTTATTACTCAATGTTAGCGGTGACAACTTCACAACTTTTCCAGTTTCTTCCAACATAAGCTCAGCACCATCAGATCCTTTTCTGAACCACTGATACTTTAGATCCTTTTTTAAAGTTTTATTAACGTTCGTGATGGTGCATTTTAGTGTGACTTCGTCTCCAATCTTGAAAATAAGGAGATTTGGATCCTTAGTAATATTAGCTTCACCATCTATAGGATACATGTATAATTATGGTCTTTTAGGTAATGCAATTCCTTGGTGGCTTCACCATCGGAATACGTATCCCTATACCATGTACATCACTCATATATTTTAGAAAATCATAGTACAACACGAAGGGTGCAGACAGGTTGAAACTCCCTAACACGAATTCTCTGCTACGTGCATAGCCATTGCTCAAAATTATTTATAACCTAAGACTATATTTGAAAGATTGTATATATAATCCATAACACCATAAATCACGAATATTTCGTTGTTAAAATATTTTCGGACAGCCTGGTTTGTGCGAACATTAAACGCACAAAAACACATATGCAATATTAATGATAATGTGGTACAGGTGCATTTGTTTGAAATTATTTAATGTGAAAAATTATTGCATGAAATATTCGCGATTTACGGTATTTTAGACTTAGCTGAATGAATGCAACTCAGGTTCATGATCTTATAGACTCTTTGTAGTGTGAAGCAGTGGTGGATCCAGGATTTCTAGAAGCGGGGTTCTTACGCGCGAAGTGTGCGCAAATTTTTAGAAGCCACACCCACTTTCGGGCTAAACTACGCCCACTTTCAATCGTTTTTGAGACCAGCCCTTCCAGTCCAATCGATCTGTTTTCGAACGAATTTCTTAAAGCATTCTAAGGTGAGCCATAGCAGCAGTTTTCTTAGTTCTGTAGGGGTTCCATTTAGCCTAACATCAGTATACTTCTTAGTGCTAGGTGCAGCCCAAAGGGGGGTTCCTGTGCACCCCTGGATCTCCCATCTGGATCCGCCACTGTGAAGCCTTGGCAGAATCCCTACAGATAAATATACTAGCCTTGGCAGTCACGAAAATTTCGAACCCTTGTGAAAAATAATTGAGGGAGCATAGCCAAAGCATCGTGGAAGCTCGGCCAACTATTCACAGCATTAACAAAGAAATATAATTCTTGGCGTCTTCAATAATAATATTCTTCTAGCCTGTGCTAGTAATTTTTATACACGTTCTTTGCAGAAGTGGCTCAGTGACAGTAGGAACAGCCAGACCATGAGAGCATATAGATTACATCATCATTAAATTTGTGCAGCGACACACACCTGGTAACCAATTGCTGTCATTCTGGATTTCTCTGCCTTTCCATAAAAATTAGCATCCCTGAAATTACCATAATAATAATATTAGGTATTAAACAACACACCTTCAATTTTCACAATCAGAAGCTTTGATTTAATAATTATCCACTCTCCAAAGGTAACCACACATTGGTACAGTCCTTTATCTTTCAATGTTGACGGTGGCAATTCAATTTCTTTCCCAGTTTCTTCCAACAGTGTCATGTCCTTGATACCAGTGTCCACTCCTCTTCTGAACCACTGATACGTTAATTCATTAGCAATCCTTTCACTCACATTCTGAACCATGCAGATTAGTGTGATTTTGTCTCCAATCTTGAAAGTGCTCTTACTTGTAGCAATCTCAGCTTCACCGGCTATTGTGAGATAATAACGACATGATATCTACACTACAGTTAGTGTGTTCTGATGAGCTTAACTTTCGTACATAATATAGTTAGTTACCAATCGACACAATAGGAAATTTTAGTACACACACATACATGCATGCACCTATGCATTATGTCAATATTCTTGAAACTATTATTATTATTATTATTAAGCCCCCCAAGTGATCATAATTAGCTCTAAGCACACAGATAAGTGTGAGGAAAGAGGATTAGATCTCTTTCTCGTCTCCTTTGGACCATGCAGGTATGAAATTGTGGAAGTTTATAGTTTTCTCATCTGTAATACTACCGTAGGACGGGTTTTAATTGCGTAGTTTAATAATTGCGTTCTAGTTAAGTCAGGCCAAATTATGAATCTAATAATTGCGATGGACGACCCCGTACTGTACCGTAGTATATGTGCACGTTTATGTTTGCAAATCTATTAATTGCGAAATGTAGAAAAACTCGCAATTCGCAATTAATAGATACTCGCAATAAAAACCCGACCTATGGTATGTTACGACGCAAATGTGATCTAACGCAAATGCGATCTATCAACACTTAGAAAAATTCGACAGGGAAAAAAAAAGAAAAAAGTCAAAGTGTATGGCAAGATTCGAACCCGCTCTATTCCGTCCCATACATAAGAGTACGGTGGCCGAGAAGGGCCATTCCAAACTTCCAATTTCTCTATTTCCATTTCTGAATTGATCATTTCCAAACTCGTATTTCTAAAATTGTCATTTCAAAATCTTTACTTAAACCTTTATTTTAGCCAGCAGCTAGACTACTGTATTTAATGGTAGCTTCCGCGAACTTCGTGTCTTTGAGGATAGATAGAGGATAGAGCTCAGCGAGCACTCAAACCAGATAGCATACCGCGTCATACTCTAATGCTGGCGCGCAGGCTAGGGGTCAAAGGTCAAGCGTAACGTGTTCTCGTCGAGTCGATATCTGTTTCTGAAGTAACGATTTCCAAATCCTCGCTGTGCTACATTTCTAAAATCTTCATTTCCCAAGTTGTGGTACATCGTAGCCTCGTTCTCAGGCCACTCCCAGTCAGCGTGCAACTGGGTGTGGCCTGGGAACCAGGCTTGATACATCCCGATAAAATCCTAGCTCTAGCCAGCCCCTCCCATTAATTTTTTTTTGAATTAAAGACTATCTGTTTGCGTTCTATTTTTTCATATTAATTTTGTTTTCACCATTATTGCATTAGTAAGTTTAAGGCTCTTCTGTGACCATATTTAATATTGTCTACCATGCGCTTCCCAGATAGGGGCGGGGCTTGGATACGCAAAGGTTCACATTCCTGTGCGCATGCGCTCTGTGTAACTCCCTGAGAGTTCGTATAGGTAACGGAGGGAAGGATGCAAACGCTATGTAGCTAGAATGAAATAGGAAATCTACCAAATTAGAAATGCCCAGGATTGGAAATCGTCAATTCAGAAATAGAAATCGAGAACCACGTAGTGTTGACCTTTGACCCCTAGTCCGCAATTTTAGAGTATGAGTACTACTACGACGCGGTGTGCTATCTGGTTTGAGTGCTCGCTCTATCTATGCTCAAAGACGGGTACGTACAGTTCGCAGAAGCCATTAAGCACAGTAGTCTAATTGCTGGCTAAAATAAAGGTTTAAGTAAAGATTTTGAAATGACAACTTTAGAAATGCGAATTCGGAAATGACCAATTCAGAAATGAAAATCGAGAAATTGGAAGTTTGGAATGGCCCTTCTCGGCCACCGTATAAGAGCCCAACCACTCAGCCACCACCGTTGTTGCTGCCGACAGCAGTTATTTCAATTATTTTATAGACAAACCCTACACAACCCAGCCCCTCCCACACTAACCCTGCTAACCATTCACAACCCAGCCCCAGACCTCCCAGTCCCTCCAGTCCACGTATACGCAAACCCTAGAGACTAACCCTGCTAACCATTCGCAACCAATCCCCAGATCTCCCAGCCCCTCCCACACTAACCCTGCTAACCATTTGCAACCCATCCCCTGACCTTCCAGCCCCTCCCATCCATATCGTCCAGTGATCGCGGCGGCGTACGTACCGGCGTATCGCAAACGGGTCGGGATCGCATTTGCGTCGTAACACGGTATTCCATGCAGCATGCCCACTCTTAATGAAACCCATGGAGAAATCTACACTAGCCAGAGCTTTCTTAATTTACTATAGTACTATTTACTTATCTCACCTTCAACATTCACAACAAGTTTATTTGATTTAATCTTCCACTCTGCAAGTTTGTGACATGTAACCACACATCGGTATCTTCCTGCATCCTTAATTGCTAATGGTGACAACTTCATATTTTTTCTGGTGCCCAATTGGCGCTCAAAGCCATCCGATTCTTCTCTAAGCCACTGATAGGTTAGTTCATTAGCAGTGATCCTTTCGCTCACATTCTTGACCGTACATGTTAGTGTAACTTCATCTCCAACCATGAAGACTGAGGAATCTGGGAGCTTATTTGTAGTAATCTCAGCTTCACCATCTATGGAGTATTGGCATAGGAATTAAGCATCTGAAGACTGGTAGGGCCGAAAGTTACACACAAAAGTGTTCTCAAGATTTTATTATGCTCACTAATATACCCATTTGTGATCATCTAGAAAACTGGGTATATGGGATCTGTGCATGAATCACACACAGGGTTTCATTTAGGATTTTTGTCGAGGGGGGGGGGGGCAAACGCGACAATTCCAGAGTTAAGGGGGGGCAAAGACTATAGTATGTTTTTCCATCCGTGAAGAATGACATTGTGCTCATTAATTTCATTATATTAGGGGAGTGTGGGGGTATGCTCCCCCAGGAAAATTTTTTAATGTTTCAACCTCTGAGATTGTTTCTGGTGGCTTCTGAGCACTCAGATGGGGAATGTCTGTCAATAATATCCACTGGTTCCTCTCTATTTCAAGTCAAATGTTGCAAGGATGTGGGATGTGTCTCATACCGCGCGTAGCGCGAAGCTTTAGCTAATTTATGGCTTAAAAATGAGCAAAACTGCCACTTTGGACACTTTCACCGTTTAAATCTTTTACTTGTGCATGTACTGCATGTATGAATGGTAGCTACTCTCAAAGGGGGGGGGGGGGGGGGGAGGGGGGGCAGCCAGCTTCCAAGGGGGGGGGCGAGTGACCCTTCCCGCCCCCCCCCCCTAAATGAAACCCTAACACAATACATGTTGTAGTGCCTAAAGTCAAAGTCTATTTTTTGTCAAATACAAGTCAATTTCAGTTGAAGCTTTGATTCATATGATATTTCCACCATGAATCTATTATAGCTAGGTCTTCATCAGATCAAATAAATGCATCGTATAAACTATTTTGGTAAGCTGCAATGCAGGTAGCTATGGCATCATAAAATGTGACCGGATTTGGGAAAACCCTCCATAAGGGATCTGCGCGCGATTTGCGCAATGCACGTTTTTAGTACCTCAGGTCGAAATTTGTCAAAGTCCAGATTTTGTCATATACATTTTGAACAAACCTTACTGTTGCCGTTGTCTACGGAGGCTAGTCGTGCTATACAAAGGCGAAATAAGCCTTCGTTTTGACCCACCTAGTCGGCCCAGCTGCTGTACCCGGAGCCCATTGCTATGGACGCTTATTAGAATTCTCTACCTAGATACAACTAGATTCATCGAACTACTGTACGTTGGCTCACCTTTTTAGCTTCTTGGGCATCTAAGAACAATCGGCTGTTGTTGTCAACAACAAAATTCAACTCTTGCTCGATCTTTACATTCATTTCAAACGGCTCCGCCCAGGTCCATTTAATTGATTTCTGGGTCAGGCGTAGTATGCGGAAACGCCATACGCGTGCATAGCAATGCCTTTAGACCTTAATTTCTCAATTATTGGGGGTGTGGCACGATCGCAAACAAAGCGCTGTATCTCCACAATGAAGCGCGATCGGCCTAAGACTTGAACGTGGGTTAGCTCTATGGTAGAGCTTATCAACCATGCATCAAACTCAATTTTCAGAATAAATCCCATACGGAGGGTTTTCCCAAATCCGATCACAAATACTCAATATAACTCACCATTAGCAATGCTTACAGTAGCAGCACTTAGCAAACGAACATTCCAGTCTTTACATTTAGGAAGTGTACATTCAACTGCACATCGGTATGACCCTTTATCCTTCAATGTCAACAGTGGCAATTCAATCTCCTTCCCAGTTTCTTCTAACTTGTTCTCAATGTCAGTACTGCTGTCCATTCCTTTTCTGAACCACTGATATTTTAGATTATTAGCAATCCTTTCACTCACATTCTTGACTGTGCAGGTTAGTGTGACTTTGTCTCCAATCATGAATTTCAAAGTGGGTGAATTTGGGAGCTTACTAACAGTAATCTCAGCTTCACCATCTGTAGAGACACAATGTCATAACACCATGATACTCTGTATAGGTAAACTGTCATCAGTTTCGCCAATGCTAATGCCAATGACTGTCATTGGTGAAGTTTTTTCTGCAAATTTTTTGAGTATTGAAAAATTATTTCCACACGTGCAAATTAATTTTACACATGTTGCTGGGCATGTGTACTATCAATCAGCTACCGTATAGCGGGAAACTTTCGAGGGAGAAAACTTTCACGAATTTCGCGATTTATCAGCCATCCGCGAAAGTTTTCTCCACGAAATTCCAGGCATGCCACACCCATTATCCCATCAGTTTTTGCATTCCGCGAAAGTTTTCTCCGCGAAATGCTCCTTTCCTACCGATCCGCGAAAGTTTTCTCCCTCGAAAAATTTCCCGCTATACGGTATTGTAGCTATCTGGTATTCAAAGCTCTTCTTTCTACTAACCTAGCTTGATGTCACTACTGTTGTACTTCCAAGTTGTACCTTAATCGGGATCTGCTCAATCTTGCGGGGACCCCCAGCTGTCCCCTTTTGCTATTGCAGAGGCCAAACTGTGGGAACTGCATGCAGTGGGCTAACAAGGCCAAGGAACTAAGAAACAAGGGGCGTATATCAATAATGATTAGAAGATAAAGATCAAAATAGGAAAGTATAAAAAGTATATGGGCGAAAAAAAAAAGAAAAATTTACAAGCTACACCTATGTACTTCCTGGAAGGTAACTCAGGGTATTGGTGAAATTAAATTCAATGAATTGTTCTCTCAATACAAAGTATGAGCCCTTGGTGAATTTATATCTAGTGAAAATCACTTTTTTCTATAATATTATGGTAATATCCTATAGCTTTCGAGTGGTTAGTAATATTAGCTTCTGAAGTGCCACTTATAAAACTTTCCCGGGTGAAAAGGAACGCATAAATACGTGATTAGCACGAGCGTTGGTGGGTACAACGCGGATATCCGCGGAAATACGTGAAATATTGACCATTCAACATCTGGTCACGCCCAAACGTGCAGGTGCAAGCGGTTCAAAAATTAACGACGATAGCGTTTCAACGTTCAAGCAAGCTTGTAGCGGGCGATACTCAGGGACGTTGAAGCTTAGTAGCCGAAGGTTCGAACGCGCACACAATCGAAGCGCTCCTCTCTTAACTTTGTTTTCGATCGCACCGGAAGTGAACGGTTTGGGGCGGTACCGTGCGGTAATACGCGCGAAATTTGGCGTAAAAACCGCGTATTTTCAACAATAAACCGCGCGCGCACACGTTCCTTTTCTCCCGGGTTAGCATATGCACCCATGCTATAATTAAATATTTTAGAATGTTGAAGTTTTCTTATAAAGAACAGAAACCTAATAAATTAATTAATGTATGGCTATAACTAATTGCAAAATGAAGCACTATAGTGCAAAACCCTCGGCACGCAAGTACTGAGCAGTACTGCCTGTCCAACATTACTACAAGATGCTCACATGGATCCTATAGGCTTCCTAGTCAGAGTAACCACAAGAATGCATATTGCATGCAAACGCGATTGCATAATGTCCAGTAATATCATGCGTGCAATGCCGTATCAGAAGTTTATAGCATGCAGAGATAGCCAAGAAGCTTCTATGCCAGTGTACTACAATCAGTGATGAACCAGTTGTGTTGTTGGATCTATAATCAACCATAAATATACTTTTCGAGTTGAAAAGAAGCCATCGCTATCTCGTTTAGCCATCGAAAGGTCGCCAAGGAGCGAGAAAGGCAGCAGTGACCAGCAAATGACGCTAGAACTCTTGAACAAAGCGTTTTCAGGGACAACTAAATAGTAATAACATTGAAAATACTATAAAGAACCCCACAAAACTTTGTTTGCAACGTAACAACGAGGTAGGCAGCCGATTTTGTGGTAACAGACAGACAGACACACACACACACACACACACAGAACGACTACCGTAACCCTGCGGCACATGCACCGAGGGTTAATGACCATAGCATGTTACAGGAAATACTTCTATAATTTACATTATGGAAGTTTGAACATTACTATCTAGGCAGGGTTTATTTCAGGATTTTGCTCCGGGGGGGGGGGGGGGGGGGGTGCAAATGCTTAGTGCCCAAATATTGGGGGGGGGGGGGGCAGTGGAAAGAATCAGCACAGTGCATGCGTAAGCACGCCCATCTAGGGGGTCTGGGGGCATGCTCCCCCAGGAAAAGTTTTAGTTTTACAACCCCTGTGATTACTTCTGGTAGCTTCTGAGAGCATATTATATGATGATGATGACAACAACCTTTTAGTTACCATTTCGTTATATTATGTATAGCTACATCTCTCTCTTGATTTCAGTGATAAACCATATATATTTTTAAGCACCAACAAACAAATTTCTAGGGGGGGGCAACCAAGTTTCCAGGGGGGCAAAAGCCCCCCCCCCTTGCTCCCCCTTGAAATAAACCCTGCTAGGTAAGTTTATTGAGGCTGCCATATTATCACCGAGTATAACTGTCAATACATTTTATAGAATGTATTATGCTCCTTCCCTTCGTGCTTTGACTATAATTATATGCTCACCTTTGCATTGTAATCGGTACAGAGTGCTCACTTTTTGAAGAGGAACCCAGTGATTGAATGAACGCTTGAATGTAACTGTACACCTATAACTTCCAGCTTCATCAGGTTCGAATGGATTTATTACCAATTTGTTCTTGTCCCCAAGTTGTCTTTCCTCACTTCCTCTAACCCATTTGTATGATCTAATTCTGGGGTTCATGGAATCGTAATTGGTATTCACTACATGACATTCCAATTCAGCAGTTTCTCCAACATCAATCATTTCCTCGTTTGAATCATGAGTTTCTTGTCGATTTATTTTGACGCTGATGTTAGCTGCATGTGTGATAGATTGCTACAAGTGAATCTAAGGTGGCGTTATTATTATGCCTTACCTCCGTCATCACGGCAGTACTTCATTATGCCTAGAATACAGCCAATTATAGTGCACACTACGGGGATTGTTCCAATCAGTCCAACCACAATGCCAATTATTTGGCCTGCTCTTATTACTCCATCTATTATGGGCAATTATACGATACAGGTAAGATAGTTGCATGTATATACCAAAGTGTCCCAGGCAAGCACCTACTCCTGGGCAAGCGCCCATGTCCCGCATTTTAAGGGGCCACTGTAGCAGCTTCAATACAAGTATATGGGATTTTGATTCAGGGTAAGCACCCATGTGGGCCAAAATTGCAAGTTATGTTTAAGCACCCATGGACGCTTAGCCGGGGCACTAACTTAAAGGTACTATGTTACTCCTTGCCAGTTGAGCTATAACAAAAGTGCTTGCCAGTTAAAGCCACACGTTGAGTACTTGGCATGGCGGATGGCTAAGTATGCATGTATGTTCAAACCTTCCCACTTTAACGGTAGTATGGGCATATGATAAAAATTAATGGGGGGAAGGACCTCCCCCCATTTCTCCACCCTTGTAGTAACCATGCAGAGAAATTAAATCAAGATAGCCAATAATGTTGGGTCAAAATGATTGTTTATTTTTAGCTTAAGGAGCTGGGGAGAACCCTGAGGCAGTTCCTGGATTTTGCTTAGTTGCTATGAGTTCTTAAATACCGTAGAAACTGATTGTTAAGCGCATGCGCTTATAACACGCGGCAGCAAGAAAATATGCGCTTAATAAAAAGTATGCGCTTAACAGGAAGCATGAGCTTAATTAAAAGTGCTAAAACACGGTAGGTGGGGCGTTCGTAAAGAACGTGTCGAGGGTAGAAAGGCCTACAGTGATGGACAAGGAGCGACCAGAGAGCGTAATTCTCGACATTTTCTTCTCCAGCCTACTTCTAGCCTTCTTTCTGGGCTCGTGTAATCGATCGCTCGTCGTTCAGGTGGCTTGCTGGGCATGTGCACCTAACAAAGAGCGGTAAAGCTTGCACAAAACTATGCGCTTAATAAAAAGTATGCGCTTAACAGTGAGCAGCGCTTAACAACCAGTTTCTACGGTATGCTACAAATTTCATTGGTTAATACGTAGAGACAGATGCACAAAGCTGCTCTCTGAGACAAGTTCTCGAACATGGATCGAACTTCTGATTGTCTTGTGACCGAAGGGTATGGTAAAATCAATGATCGTATGGTAGAAACTGCCATCGTTAGCTTGACTAGCATCGTCAGGTTTAGTTGGTGCCTATCCTAGAAACAACACAACACATGAAAAAGGCTACGCAGTATAATCTTACCTTGGTATGAGTGTAGCTTTATGTATTGACTTATGTTCGATCAACCATTCCAGTTGATAGCTATTGCCATTATAAGAAAATTAATGGGAAATAGAACTCTATAGAGCACATACCCCACGTGCTGCATCTAGATCTGCATCCTACACTGGCACATGTGAGCAAGAGCTGCAGCAGCAGCATGCATGAACCTGTTGACGACCTTTACCTGCATAATATTCTGCGTATGAGCAGCTAGAGAAGGCATTGTCGATAGGTATATGGCTACGGTGGCCAACAAAAAGGCACTATTGTGACGCTCATGGACCGTATCCATCAATTTGAAGCATACTGAAGCCAGTTTTTCGCCAAGTTCGATTGATTCGTTATGCTTACGAGTCGCTCAGATGCCTAAATCTCCAGATCTGGCAATTTCTCAAATTTGTGTTGACGACAGAAAACAAATACCGACAGAAACAACTGATTACTGATTATATCAGTTACATAGGTACATGTGTTCTTCAAGCATATGCTTGAGTTCATAAGTGTATGTGTTGATAATTAATGCATGGTGTCCTGTATCATAACGATGGTGTATGCTGTTATGTAACTAGAGCTCTATAGAGCACATACCCCGCGCGCTGCAGTGTCGACGACCTTTACCTACATATTGTGCCAGGTTGTGCGCATGAGCAGAAAGCACATGGTGGGTAGTGTCCATAGGCGTGGCCAACAAAATGCCAAAATGCAGCATTTGCGATGCTTGTGGACCTTACCAAACGATTCGAAGCATAATGAAGCCAGTTTTTCGACGATATTGACGGATATACTATATTTACGAGTCGCTCAGATGCCTAGATCTCCAGATCCGGCGATTTTTGTGCTAACAACAGACACAACCGATCACTTTACCCCCTTGCGCATGCGCGCGGGGTAATAATGGTTAGCTATGCAGCTATTCCATGCTAATAATTAAATACCTTCTCCATCACCTGGACCATCACCGATATTACCACTGTCATTCCCATTGAGTTGCCTGCTAAAGATCATCACAGGAGCAGCCAGTGAAGATAGTGAACTCAAGCCACACCCATCGAGAGTAATATAGAGGAGAAGCAGCATAATAGAATCTACATGCGACAACAATAATAAAAATTAATTATATTATAGATAAAACATAGTAGCATAATATTTATAGAGCATGAAACTTTAGTGAGGGTCTGGTCTTATTTTGGTGAAATTTGGCCATATTTAAAAGTTATGTGGACAATAATTGCCAAGTTTAAAATCCGCTGATGGTTAGTTCGCTAAATTCAATGCTCGTCAAAGTTTCTCACTATATTATTATTGTGGTAAGCTCTACATGTGGCAGTCCCATGTAGAAAACGAACATTAGTCCATTTTAATTAGCTTAATTCAATCAGCTCTCCTAATACTATGCTTTGATAGTTGAAGCCAGAAGTTGGCTCACCCCTAGCAGATAGATTGAAGTTACAAAAGCCTTAATTTGAGCTTTCGGGGAGATTCTACAGCAAAGTTACAATCATGCAAAGTAGAAATAGTGGTCAAAATGTGATAGGAATGAATAATGTTCATTTTCTACATGGGACTGCCACACATGATATTGTGTAGCTACAAGCTAAACTAATTATTAACTTACACGTAATGGGTCCAGGGTTGGTTTCTATGTCTCCAGCACAGAGAAGTAACAGGGCCAGATACATAGCACTAGTGTGTTTAGGTGACCAACGTCGTTTCTGCATGCATGTTGGTTGAAGTATATTATAGGCTATTTCACATCAATAGTGAGGGATGCATGCATGCATATACATTAAAACTATCATGGTGCATGCATATGGGGTCTATAGTGTCTGTCCTGCTTCTACGAGGGTCAGGATACATAGATCTTCAAGAAAATTTTAGATGCTCTGGGGATTCCGAGGCAGTTTGAGATGCCTATTCTACCAAAACTAAAGAGTGAAGTAAAAATAGCTACCCCATGGGGGATTGTACTCCACTTCCTGAAAAGTGGAGGCAATAATAATGTTGCCCCCCCCCCCCCCCACCCTTTACACCTCGCTCTCTGGTTTAATATGCACAGTCATGGAGTTGGTAACATAATTATATATATAGCTACAACGAAAAATATTAAATTTTTTCAGAGCGATAATTTTCTTATATAGTCCGTGTCATTACATGAGGGCATGGATACGCGTCTTGGAAGCGCCCGGTTGCTATGAACGTGCGGCGCGGGCGGAGAGAAAGTCCACACTACAAGGCTCAGGATTGGTCAGAACTGTAGGGTCGTGTGCACAAAGAAGAGTGGCCTTAATGCCTCGGGCCATAGCTACAGCTAGAGACGCATTTTGTAGATTGAACGATCGGCGCGAAAGTGCCGCGCGTTTCGAGAGGCCGGCTTGCTGAGCAGGCGCTGGCGCTAGCCACAGAGCGTCGAGCGAAGCGAGAGGCAAGGTCTGTTCTTTATCATACCTGTCAGTAGTCCGGTAACAACGTTAGAGCAGAGCGAGAACATCGCCATTGCACACTTAGGTGGAGGGGTGTGGCCTCTGCAACCGCTTCCATCTGCGCATGCGCATGGTACTAACGGGCTATGTTTGTGAGCATGTACTGTTATCAAATACATGATCATGCATGCTAGCCACATCATCCCACAATTGTGACATTAAACATACTTGTATACTATATTATTATACACCATACGTACGGGTCTGGTAATGAGGTTAAGCCCCATGAATCCAGGACGTCTTAGGCTGCGGATAACCGATGAGAGACCCAAGCCTTCAGTGCACAGTTGTTCAGCTGGTTCACTTCCAGGTAGTTGATTATGAAGCTCAAGAAAATTTTTGTGCAATGCAAGAAGAAAAAATAGTAGAAGGAAGCCTATTAATGCCATTTCCAGTCCGTTCCTGAAATAATGAATGTCAGCATTAAACTGCTTGCTACAAACAGGAATAATAACTTGTGTGATTATTTCGAATTCTCAGTCTGGAGTCATCTGTGGCTCGGACCATGTCACTACAATGCCCCCCCCCCCTTCCATACACATTCCTACAAGCAGGGAATCTGATATAATAATTCAGTGCTTGCATAGTTGCCCCTGCTTGGGACGACCCTGAGTATGCATGTGTACATGATAAGGGTGATCCAAAGCACTAACAAAAAAGCATTCCCAGAGAGCCTGGCAAATCATGTCTACATAATTATACAAGCAGAGGAGAGCTTCTTTTGGCCCACAACAATTTAATTATCATGCAAAGGTAGAGTACCATTGGCCAGCTTCACTGAGAATAATACATTCATGTTGTATATAAATACCTTAGAAAATTAATGATGTTGATTTTGCAGCATGTGAGAACCCATAGAGCCCAGTGGAAACCTTTTAAGGTATACTTAACTCAATATTACTTGTCTGGCCACTATCTAGTGTTATGCAATTATGGTCACATAAAGCAAAAAGGAAACCAGGAGGAAACAAAACCAACACAATCGCTTTGGTAACTAATAAAATTTAATTCTTAAACCATTGTCCCCTCCAGATGTTCAGTGGTAGATAATAAGTAGCTAGGGCATTGTGTAGTGACCATCCAATAACTAATTAACCTGTCTATCACTATCTATCTGAGTCTATGTAACCTATGATACCATAATCGTACAGAGAAAGGGCATAGCATGTATATAGCTGTGTCGAGCCTAGGGCAGTGCGCATGCTTGATACACCCTTGACAGAGGATTATAAGGGAGATGTAAAAAACACTGTACAATTATATAATATACCGTATATTTCAAGGTTGAAAGTTTTTGCGGGTCAGATATAGACCATGAAAAGTTTACCCCATGAAATATTCAGTATACATAGCACAGTACAGACAGTCAATAATTTATGGGCATGGCCAACAGTGATGCTATCGCTCTGCGAGTCGGGCCGGGTCTAACCAAAAAAGAAACAGTTTCTAGCATTCATATATATCTCTTCAGAAGTACAAGTGCTTCAAGTGAGCTGATCGTAGGCAGTTCCACGTGCTTCATATCTACCGGCCCACTAACTAGGGTGATGCCATTGACAATAATATCCCCCACAAATAAGCAGCTAGTCTGAGCTAACCTGGAAGAGCATGGGAATCACTTGCATTACTGCTTCCTATTTCTCAAGGTAAATCACAGCACCCCATGGAACAAGTCTTGTTAATAAGTTGATAGTCTCGAAGGAGTCCCAACCACTATCTCAAAATTAATTTGCATATTACCATTCGAATCCTTGGCTGGGCGCGGTATATGCAGGACAAAACCACGAAAATTTTAATTATTTCTGAGCAGAATTAATTTTGGCAACAACCGTTGACAAAATATTTAATTTTAGGCTATACAATACTTGGTTGAAAACCTGCATGGTATTGGTAGTTATTGAGCCAAACATCATAATTAGTATAGGATTAGGGCTGCTACTTGGTGAATACTGCAGTGGACATACAATCAAATATTTACCACCAATATTCAGTTTAATGAAATATTTTAGCTAATCAGTTCAATATGGACAATACAAAATCCTTCTGAGGGCAACTTGTACAGATTTATTGTACAAAGGGTAGCTGCAGAGTGAGAGGCATACAGGGCCAGGTGAAGCCATTGCTGCATTTGGCCTGGAGCCACACTGGCAATATGCAAAAAGTCTTTGATCTTGTAAGAGTTCATAATTGTAATTATTCATGATTATGAATTCCATGGATGTTCCAGATACAATATATTATATACCTGGTACTAGCTAGCCCAGCTTTCTGTGATACAATACAACAAGAGCAGCCCATCATGATGCAGCTTTAAGTGGGTGATTTGTGTGAAAATCTTCAACTAGCCACAGATACCGTTCATCACCATCATAATAATATTATTATCATCATGCACAAGAAACCAGATTCACAAATATTATTATATAGTGGCTAGTCAGGTTCAGCTTGTATCGTTATTCATCGTCAGTTATAATACCAATCAGTAATATTATGGATCAATTTGTAGCAATACAGCTTATAAGCCCTTTCCAATTAATACATAGGACATGAATGCATTTACTTGTGAGTGATAGAAATTAATATTCAAATACGCAAAATATCAATATTAGCCACCATATAGTCTTGGAATCGGATTTAGCTAGCCGCTAAACACATTTTGATTATACGGCAGCCGCATTATTACTACAGTTTTCAAATTGGTATATGCATACAGGACAGATATTATCTTACCTTTAGGCCACTCCAAATGAGAACATAGTTTCCCGTCCACCGCCCGCCTCTTTCTGATGCTACCGCTTCGTTTGACCATTAGGCCACTCCAAATCAATTAGTTGTTTCTCATCCCCCCTTGATTTCCGCCCGCATGTATTTCCATCAGCACCAGCACAATACAAAAGTATACCGCCTCGATTTTTTGGACTGCTGAACTTAGGATTTTGACGACCATTTCCCATCAAACCTGTGATTAAACGACCATTTCCAGCCGCCCGCCCGCATCAGTTTTTTGGCTCAGGGGTGATGAGAAACAATGAATTAATTTGGAGTGGCCTTATATCCATTATTTATGGTTGTAGCTAGCTAGGAGCAATACTGCTTCATGAATTTGAAGCTAGCAACCAACGGTGATGTGTGTACTTACGTTGCTTTCATGATAATAATGCTCCTTCTTGTCAAGGTGCTGCTATCAGCGCACACTAGCTAACGGTAGCACTGGCTAGCTGTCCATGCTCTCCTTGTATGCACGTGCACAATTGTGGGGATAAAGAATTTTAATTATTTTCATTGTGCTCATAATGATATTCATAATAATGGTTAATGGTAATGGGCGCCCGCCCGCATGTAAAATGCAGGAAGCCAGGACGGGAAACTATATTCTCATTTGGAGTGGCCTTAGTTCTCAGGTAGAATTGCGAAACACGTCAAACAACGCCAACGATATGCATACACTGCACCGGACTGTGTGACGAGGCTAGTCTATATACCAGATAAGCTTCCTGCTAAGGCGTGGCGCCTGCGTCATGCGCGCAAGCGGCGCGGCCTGGTGGCCGTGCGCAGCGCGCTAGCGTTCGTCTATTCGGTACAGGATCGTCGGGTAAAGATGTAGTTAGCGAGGATCCGTCTTTCTGATTGGCCAGTGCAGTATGCACTGGTGGTGCCGGGGTACAAGTTATATTATTGTAAGGAGACATACCTATAACATCATCAGCAATGGATAATGTCCATGCCTCGAGCTCACGTATGGTGATCCGATCCTGGATCCAAGCACCAGAGGAGGTGCGACAGGATCACGTGGTGCTCATTTAATGAATCCCGGCAGTACCGCGTGCACGGTATTCATCATAGTCAGTATTTTGGGCGTAGCTCGCAAACAAAGCAAACTCAGCTGTTCCGACTTGTTGTCAGCAAACTTGGACATTTCACGGTTAGGATCAGCGCTTGAACCCCATCGAACCCCTCAATTGTGTCTACGTAGTCATGTCAAATAGAAGGAGAGGACGGAACCCCTCTTCAACTGAAGGTACACCTAAGAGACCGCGAAAAAAGCAAAGAATACGCAGGGGTAGAAGAAATCCAGATCCCTTGTGGTCGAGTTCCAGTAGTGCTGCTGATGACCCCGCGCCCAGTGTATTAAAAAAGAAGTTGGACTTTTCTCAGAGTCTTGATACTCCTCGAGTAAGTCTAGTTCTATTATACATGCTATATCATGATTAAATACGGTGTTTTGTAGCCTCGGGCCAATGGGCAGTGGAGTGAAGCTGAGGTACAAGCATTAGTTAGCTATGTCAGGTGTCAAGGCCATCATGACAGCTGGCCAGCCATCAAGATGTCTCAGTTCTGGGCGTCTGCTGCTATGTTTGTTTCTAATTGCATCCCCGATCACAGCATACGAACAGGTATTCTCCCATGATCATGTGGGTATATATGGCATACCTTTTTGTATTCTAATTAGGAAGTGCTTGTCGCAACAAAGTACTAAATTATCTTCGTAAGAAATTCAAGTCCCCAGTTTCAGCTGAAGAACATTATTTCCCCCATAAGCAAGTTGCAGAAAGTCAGTCTACGAGTGAGATACAGATTATACCTGAATTGCAGCGTTCACCTGATACTACACCAAGTCAAGAATTACACATTATCTCGGATCTATTCAAGTCATACGTTGCATCAAATTTGAGTATGAATCTTCCGGGTGACTTTTTGGAACTAGCAGTAGCAGCGATGCAGCATCTGAAGTCTTGTGGTAGGGCAAATGTATTGTATAACTTTGCCAAAGCAATTGGTACCATGAGAGAGGATAAAAGTGATTCACTTCTCCCGGCCAAACGCATGCCTATGGGGTTAATTGAACACTGTGTCAATTTCTTCACATCAACTCATGTACAGGTATTTTTGTGCATACATGTATGTGCTCGAACCCGTGAGCCTGGGTTCGAGGCTATGTGTATGTGTGACATTGTATGTATGTGTGTGTCAGCAGTCTCATTCACCTTGCCCTCAGTATTTGTGCTTCTATACTGCCTGCCTGCATACAAACCTTGGGAGTTGATTAACAATTATTTTCTAGCCCATTGTTTCCATGGATACATTTTTAGCACTTGTTTGCTATAATTATAAAAGCAGTCATCCCTATGTTAATGTATAATAATCTATACATGTACCACTATGTAGATTCAATGCCCCAATGACTACCGTCAATGGCTAGTGTCAATGTTTTCTCTTTTTGGTACGAAATTCGTGAAGCTTTACTGTGGACCAATGTGGCGGATAGAGACAACTGAGCAAGAGACTCAAGTCAGCTCATCATCCAAAAAATTACCCGTCAAGGTATTATTTGAGTGTATCCAATAGTGCTATAGTAACTAAGTTTCTGTAGGCAAGGATTAATATTCCTGGTTTGTCTGAACGAACACTACAGAGAGACATTGCAACTAGTGGAATTACGACTGGAGCAGAAATCCAGGTTTGAATGTGATTACGTGTGTTGTAGTGCATGTACATGTACATGTATTTGTTAGTAGTTGCCTAGCAACCAAAGTTTTTGTAGGCAATTTGCTGGCTATGGGAAGGGGTTGGGTCATCATAAAGTAGGCCAACGATGAACAGAAGTCAACTGCCAACAAAATAGGTAATTGGGGTGCATTCCACTATGCATCTCATGCATCCCAATTACTGTCAGATAACTATTATGGATGGTGTATGTATGCTATTTGTTGTGTCAACCGTTACATATATTAGACCCTGCTATTGGACGCTGCTGTCAAGGCTAACCCAGAAGCTTACTGGTGGATCAAGGGTGATGGATGTGACCTTGTGCAAGGGTTATGTGAATCTGTATCTGGTGTGTGGTCAGGTGACATTGATATGAACGATGGAAGTCTCCAACGTTCCTTTGATCAATACAAGGCAAAGCTTTCCCTAATATCTCAGATTGGCCTTGGAAGTAGACGGGGGAAAGCCACCATCAAGGATGACTTGAGTCTTGTCCATAAGCAAATCTTAAGTGACAAGGAATTCATCATTAAAGGTAACATACAAAAAGGTATATAAAAAACTCTACCTTTTGTCGCTTACATCTTACCACAGAGCTTACTGATGCTGAGAAAAAATACTGTGAGAAAGTCCAGTCCAAAGACAATAACAAGTCTTTATTCGAGGCTGGATGGAAGGTGGAAGAATTAAAACGATTGGTTGACACCTCTCAACAACTAATTGCAACCATCAGTGTGACTATTCAAGTGATCGATGATCCAACAACAGATATGGTTCAAGCAAATGTTGCTCATCAACTGGATAACATTCGGACAAGTGTATCTACCTTCACTCGTGATCTATCTCGACATCAACGTTCTCCTGCATCTCACATCTTTGTACTGATGATTAGTAGTGAGCAAAGGAATATCAAACCATATGCTGTACCAGTTCAGTGCCTACCATATCACTCCATCAATCAGCAAATTATGAGGCAACTTGTATGTGATCTAATGAAGGAGATGAAGTCAAGAGGAATGAAAGTTTCTGGTAAGTGATTGAACAATACCCGATGTACAGTACAACTACCCAAATTAAATCTTTTCCATTACATATAGACGTACATGTACAATGCGTGTGAGTGTGCTGGTGCTTATAATTACATGCAGTTTAATGCTGTAGGTTTCTGTAGCAATGGGGAATATAATTCCCTACGCAACCAAGGATACACAAGACCACTCTCAATTCTCAGGATTAGATCTGATATTCGGTCGAGGTATGCAAGAATGTCAAAACAGGCGATGTTAGCAATGCTGACTCCAAAAGGTTAGTCTATTAGTACATGCATGCAGTACAAGAATATGCATCAGTACCTACAGTAATCTCATGTACCATGTATACTCAACTAGTTGTTGCAGGAAAGGTAGTTGCGACAAATCCACACCCTAGTGTGAACGAGGACTTGCTCACGGAGATATTATACTTGAAGAGACAGGAACTGGAGTGGAAAGATATATTGAGTAGGCTTCGACCACGAACTGTGCCCTCTGGATACACTTACCATCCTTGGAAGACAGGTATGATAATTATTATGTACATGTCTGTATGCAAGTTCAAGTGGCAAATCAATCCTCCCCTCCTCTGTTTCTATCGATCTCTCTCACTCACTCTCTCTTCTCCCCCCTCTGTCTCTCATAGGGACTAAAATCGAGGATGAAACGGAGTTAGATATGCTGAGATCAATATTGGCTCAACTTGAGTTTTGTTACACTGTCAGGCAGTACGATGAGAATGGTGTACCTTTCCGAACTTATTTACATGTACCCGAGATTCATCCAGACAGTGGAATGACATTTTTGGAGAGGGAGGATGAAGGACATGTCCTCAAGGTATTTTGTCATGCATAATCTGTGCATAGTACTTGGGATGTTATTGAAAGGTACATGTGTAGTTGCTGGGCAATAAATAGAAATCTATGGACAATAGAATAAATAGAACTCTATGCATTTTACAGAGGATTGCAAAGTGTACGAGAAATGGAGGGCCTAATGACATTCAACTTCAACGATATGTTGAGGCTATGGACCACGAAGGGTCTGGTTTGACATATCCTGCTCTTGTTGGCCTTCGAAAACAGTCTGTGGAAGATGCAGAACGAATGTTTTCTTCAACTTTACTGAAATTCATGGAGGATAAGGGATATGCTTGTGAAGCTAACTACATCCGTGCTGTGCTTGGATGGCGGCGGGCTTGCGATGAGAGAGGTTTATCAGAACTGGTGAGATGTCGCCTGAATTACAGGATGTTAAACTATGTATTGAAGGAACTTATGCCTTGGTATGAGCAGGCATATGATTTCAGCCTTTTAGAAGTGAACAGGTATGCAGAATTCTGCATGAGTGTGTTATCATCACTTACCAACCAAACTACTTTCTCAAATGTATGCCTGTTATGAGGTGCATATGTACATTGTACATACAGGGATATAAATGGTGTTTGTGGATTTACAAGAGAAGTATTGACAGCACTAATTGCCAACATCGAAACCAGAGAATGGAGACGCCGTGAAATAGCACAGTCACAAGGAGGTACCCCTGAACATCCCCGTGCAAGCAATACTGACGATGTGGAATGCTTTTTTAGCGTTTTACGTGATCATGTTGGCACAAATTTTATTCTAAAACAAGTAAAATTTGCGTGGAGGAAGGTGTGTATTGAATTCCAGAAAAGGATGGACCCATCTCTTCCATTCTACTACTTCACGTCCTCACACGACCGATTTTATGAAGGACCTCGTCCCTCATTTAATGAACCCACGAAAAAGAAGAAATCTAAGAGGGTACCCAAAGGAGAGCAAATTGCATCATTCACAAGTGGACGAGCCACACTACCTGTACGTGGAAGTTTGTCCGTACGACCACAGTTTCATAAGCAAGCAGTAAGTGTCCCACCACCATCCAGTGTACCCACATATATAGCCGAACATGCATACGTGCAGAGAAAGTAACCAAACATAAGAAATAGTACTCCTTATAATATTATGTACATGTACACGCATTGAATTATCCTTTTTGTTGATTTTACATTAATTGCTTTATGGGTACAATGGGAGTTGACAAATAGTAGCTTAACAACAGCAGTACATGTATAATGTTAGATAACTAAGAAGCCAACAATTCAATACATGGTGTTAGCAGCCTGCTTCACAATGGTAGGCCATTGACCCTTGCGGGTAATATCAATAGCAGCGTAATAGCCAGGGCCCGTGGTACGCAAAATCTTGAATTTCACCCATGCGAATTCAGTGGATATTATACTGTCACTCGCTAATGCACTGAGCACACTTTCACAAACTTCCTTTACAACATACCCGATGGAAATCCATTTCCCACGTATCTGACATTGAAAGGCGATAGCACGACTATCAAACGGATTGGTTGGTTCAGGTGATAGCTTCACTGGTACCGTCTCTCCATCATTCATCAATTCACAAGCAATTTTTAGTGCGTCTTGATACGACTGCTCATGTTTGACACCTATGCACTTAAAAGTAACTGTGCTGACCTCCTCAGCTTGTTCATCTTCTAAATCACTCTCAGTGGACAGCGTTTCGTTGTCATTTTCAACATAACCAGCATCACGTTTGTCTTCATCCTCCTCTTCATCTATTTCTACCCACTTCCAGGCAATCAAGAATCCAAAATCTTCTATGGAATTCAGATTTTTGATGTATGAATCTTTTGAAAATTCCTCAATCTGGGATACAAAAAATTGATTCTAATTATAGTTTAATCGAATTGGGCCACTTACCGTTACAAAGCAAAAATCCTTCAGTTGAATAGTGAAGGGTTTTTCAGTTTCCATTCCAGAATCGGCACGAATAAATCCGTCAAACAGCAGCTGAGCACCGTCGGAAGACTCCACTTGATAAGAAATTTGTCGCAAGTCCACAGTTAGGACAGAAAAGCTAGGTATTCTATACGAAAATTTGCGCCCCATTTTCAGAACGGTAATCTCGGTGTCGATTGCGATCTCTAGTAGGTGGTATCCTCCAGGTTGGCTGGTCTCCAGCTCCTTCAGCTCCAACGACGCCATTCTCATTAATTTTTGCCTCTTGTTTTGCGCGCTTACCACGTGCATGTACGAAAGAATGCAATCAGTGTTAATTGTGTGTTGTTCGCGGCCCGGCCGGCCAAATATTTGCCACGTGATTTTTACTTCCTGTCGTACCTCCTCTGTCCAAGCACTACATGCACTACCATGCACGTGGAAGGTAAGGATCATCAGTGGGCATACGTTATCTCGTACGCGATGGTATAGGGTCGACAAAACTCAGTTGCGCCTCCAGACCCCACCTCATTTCGTGTGCCGTGAGAGCTGAGTCAGCAATTTTTATGTCTACGTCCCTCGGCCGTCAACAATGTCATGGGCACATCTTCTGGGTTTCGTGGCGGTGCTAGTGGTTGATGTGGTCTACAGTCAGAACGACACCTTCAACCTCGAGCTGATCGACATTGTCCCGTGTCAGGAGAGTAACCAAACTAGGAACGTTTCTCTATACGAAAGCGATATCTTGGCGGTGGACGCAAATCTAACATTGTGCCACGGTACTGGCTGGAGCTTCAACCAATACAACGTGAGTGTATAAGCTGGATTGTTATTCATCTGGAAGATTGGTACAGCAGCTAATACAGTTATCTATAGTACTGCACTTGTGACAAATTATTCAAGTAGAAATTCCACTGTCTACTGTGTTGCTTTCGAGTCTGTGCATAGGCGGCGGAACAGGGGGGGCAGGGGGGGCACTCGCCCCCCCACTTTCAGAGATGGGGGGGCATTGCCCCCCCAAAATCCAAGCCAGTGATATCATAAAGTAGCTACTTTTCATAACAAATATACCAAAATACCTACAAAAGTTGCCTAGAATAGCTTCAAGAATCGATCACAGTGCACATTTTCCACCATTTCTTTGTTTCTGACAGTAGCAGCACCACAGCACCACCGATCGACACGAGTGACCTTTGAACTTCAATTAAAGGGGCGTGTCCCCAAAATTTTCGCGCGCGCTTCGCGCGCAACTGTTGATGTTTGCCCCCCCAGTCAAAGCTTCCTTCCGCCACCTATGCTGTGCATTAAAGAACATAAAAATTATGTGATATTGTGATGATTTTCCTGTGCAGGGATTCAGACTACACGCTAGGTCTGATGAAGCCAATGCCAGCTACCCTGTTGTGTTTGTAGCAAGACAGAGCACTCATGGAACTATCTCCTTCAGTATTCCTCTTCAGCCGACAGGGTATATATAATTTACGCTTATCCTTAGTCAATGGCTACTTCACTTCGGTACTGATCCAGAAATTTTGCATGGAAGGTGCCTGATCATAGTAAACTGTATGTATTCGAGTGTATTGTAAGGAAGGTGCTTAATTGGGGGTGGCCCTGGTTATTAATGGCGAAGGCTGAGGGGACTCTATCCAACCCCATAGGCTGTCATCTGGGAATGTTATCCATACTTAATAAGTGGTTAATAAATTCAACAAAACTGTTTATCACTGTGCATCAGGCCACAGATTCCACACAATGTCATGCACAATTGCAACTTCCTGGTAGAGTTTAACGTTATGGTTAACCACAAACTTGTTCTACACATAAGCATAATAATAATAGTGTGTGCACAACATAGTATGTACACATGTTATATATTATAGGGCCTTGACGTATGTGGATAGTTCCTTATCACACTCATAACACCATTGTCCCAAACACGATCATCAATACACACACACACACACACACACACACACACACACTCCCGACATAATATTATTAAAGCACACAGTGTCACATTATATACACTAGATTTATCCAGACATAACCTGTCCTTATGATATTTCTCTTTACAGTGGAATCCCTCTATTCCGGACACCTTAAGTGTCCTAATTAAAGGAGGTATCCTCATTTCAGGGGTACTTTTGTACATGTCTTTATGTAGCTGGGACCACAGATGGTATCCTGATTATAGGGATGTGTCCTCATTTCTGGTGTATCCTTATAGAGGGGTTCCACTATATTAATTTTATACGTACAATGCATACACTATCATGTACTAGTTTCTCTGTGGCGTTTATTGACGTCAGTCGCACAGTGTGCCCCATCACTTACCAGAAGAGTTCAATCGATGCTCCTCTCTTCTATATCGATGTATTCACAAGCTCTCCTCAATTACAAAACTATTCTATCTCAGTTGAACCAGTGGAGAATTTTACTCTACAGTAAGTGGCATACCAACACTTAATTGAGCATAAAATGAGTGAGTTTGCCAGGTGTGTTATAGTCAGGGAGGAGAGAAGGAAGGGAGGGAGAGAACGAGGGAAAGAGAGAGAGAGAGAAAGAGAGAGGGAGGGGGGGGATGAGGGAGGGAGGGAGAGAGAGAGAAAGAAAGAGAGAGAGAAACAGCAACATTAATTTTTGTCTAATTTTGCAGGTTGGATGAAAGATACTCTACTGTGATTACTCCCTCTTCTCCACAGGTACTTCATATCGATTACAACAAATTATCAAATGCAAAAATATGCGTATTCCCAATGCTAGTGTCAATATTATGTGTATTCCCAATGCTAGCTAGTGTCAAAAACAATCATCTGTGTATACTTGTTTATCTTAAACTTATCATATGCATGTAGATTTTCTATTTCAATATGCCAGTTGGTATCGATGAAGTGACCATAGAGACAACAACAGACAGCAAGATGTGCGCCATTGTCTCCGTGCAAAATGTCACTGTGAGTATATATAACTACCAAACTAAGAATTTCACACCAGCTCCTACTATGTAGTTACAGGAGTAGATTAGATAGGAATATTGAACTACATGCAAATGTGTTCTGGAAGGATGATGTGGATAAATGAATCGAGGTCATGTAGGTGAGTGGAGCGGGTGTGTCCCTCCCAGGCCACCATAGTACCAGCTGCGCATGCACTATCCAGTTGTACAGCTCAGTGCAGTCTGCGTTTATGTAACACCCACTTAAAGTACAAGATGTGATAGTGCATGTCAGCCTTGATTACAATTTGTCTACGTCATCCTACCGGAACGGAATGCTGTTACTACGTTTGTACTGTAGTTCAACACTCCTATCTAACCTACTCCTGTAGTTATTATGATGATTGCTAGGCGCTGTCTTGTAGTACATGTATGATGCAAGGGGTCTATATACATGTATATAGTAGCCTTGCCCCCAGTCTCACCGATATTTTTCAAAACATGGGAGTGGCCTGGGGACAAGGAGGTCTATAGATATTTTGATAATTATCAGATCATTGTTTTATTTTATTTTCAGTGTCCAGTCAATGATCTCCTGGAGAATGCCAGAAGCATTGGAATCTTTCAGACGATGAGCACTTCATCATTTCTTACTGTTGATGTATGTACAACTAACATTGTGTGTATTATACTCATGTATGCAGGGATTCCCCCAGAACAGAATTCAATCTGGGTACTTAATAATATTCATAGGTTTTTAATTAAGTTATGGCTTTCAACTCCACCCGTTTCTTTGATGTTAATACAATTAGCCCAAAGTCAAACCGGGTGGCCCACCCTGATTCAGGTATGCTGGGGGAAACACTGTCAGTATGCATACACGTATTCTACTACTAATCCACCTAAACCTAAGGGATAACCATCCCATTGCCTGCTTAGGCAATCCTAATCTCAGCCTCGATAGGCAGAGCCACTTATGTGGGTACATGCCTGTATCCTTGAGAATTATGCCACGGTGTGAATAGAAAACTTACTTACTGAACTATTGTTGATGGTTTTCTGTGCTATTCAAATAGAAAACTTACTTACTGAACTATTGTTTATTCAGTTAACCTGTGAGCTTCTCTATAATCATAGAGATTGTAGACTCTATAAGTAGGGATGGCACGGACACTCCCATATACATAATACATTACAAATACCCAAATATCTCAAAACAGGTAACTTGTGAACTTTGTAAGTGCCAAATCAGAATCTCCAGCAGATTATCTATCTAACAAGACCAACATCATTCATCAAAACAATTATACATGCCAGAACCAGATGTTCAAAAAACAGCCATTTGTCAATCTTTCTCTCTCTCTTTCTTTTTTTATTGTCAGGGCTAACTCAAGAGACTAACCCTGCTAATTAACCCAGCCCCTGATCCCTCTCGTAAATGATGGGGGGGGGGGGGGGGGGTACCATGCACGGTTACCATGGATGGTCCAGGGGGACCACTTAATAGTTTGACACTACTTAACGATTTCCAATCGCAGCTGTGTAGCTAAATTAATAGAGTTACCCTGTCATGTCAACGCAAACATGTTACTGACGTTAAATTGGACTCAACTGTCGTGCACTTGGACAGGATACTGTTGTTATGGGGACTATTTATCTCGGAAGATTCTTAGTAATCACACCAGCATGATCAAACGAGTGCATGTGTGTCTATGCTATAATTTCTTTTCATTGTTCCGATAGTTTAACATTCATTCAGTGTCAGATCATTCCCAGCAAGAGACCCGGAGTAGTCCATCCCACCTCGATCAAACAGAGACAAATTGCTTGCTTAGCTTAAGGCCATTTGGCCATATTAAAAGCCACAAGACCAAAGGCCATTAGGCTGTCTTATTCTATAACCCCTTAATGTGCTGCCATGGTGAAGTCATGTGACTGTAGTAGTGCTGCACTGGGATATGGAGACTCGGTACCTCGAGCAGCTTATCTACGGGCGTGGTTCGGCCCTCAGCAGTCAGCACAACAGCCAGCTCAGTAACGACAAAGCTAGTCGATAAAATCAATGATAGCTACCAGAGTCTCATCGTTACTTGGCCACCAGAAACAGCCTTCTTTTGCATCTATGGTCAGCCTGCTTTTAATTATCGCCCAGGCAAGTTAACGAGGGGCGTGGTTACTACTTTTGCACGCACACGCGAACTTCAGCACCTCCCATCATCTATGCTCCCAACTTTTATTTACCATAGTTGCACTTACGCAATAAAAACGAGCAGAAACAAGTATAAAAAGAATTGAATGAAATTGAAGGATGAAGTAGGGATGACAATACCACAAAGAACACAAAACAAGATTTGTAGGGATAAGAGATAATCATAACCACTATACATCCCTGCGCTTGCTTTAAGTCTATCCTAACTCAACTGTGATGGGACAAAAGTAACTTTCAACAGCTTTCTTTACAATGTTGACATTAGGGATACTAATTTAATAGATATTAATTAGGGTAGCTCTATTCTTGTTAGTTTTTGAACATGACTTGACTATGGATGCTCTACTGGAGAATGGTTTTACTGACATTAGATATTGTTATACTATATACAACGAAAATTGTGTACAAACAAGGGTGGCCATAGAGATACGTACATTCTCAAACGAATGGCACGAAGTGCCACACGTTTCGAGAGGCCTGCTCAGCATGCAGGCAGGCCACGTGCCACCAAGCCTCGAGCGGAGCGAGAGACAAGGCCTGTTCTTTGTCATAGTGTGGTGGTAGATTCAGCATTCAAGCAGAGCGAGAACGTCGCCATTGTAGTGGTAAGTACACAACGAAAAATATTTTCAGACGATCATTTTATTATGAGGGCATGGATATACAATAGCTATAGAGCTAGAGTGAACAATCGGCATGAAAGTACCGCACGTTTCGAGAGGCTTGCTGAGCAGGCGCTGGCACTAGCCACCGAGCCTCAAGCAAAGCAATAAAAATTATTATGACATTATTTATTATTCAGTTCATCATTAATCATTAAAATTTTTGTTAGCAAAGAAAATAATTATCACACACTCTCTAGACTAATACAGCATGCAGTACTGTTCACACAACATTACGTTCCATCCGGCAATGCTCCATATACTATTGTCGAATTATCCATTGCATCGGCAATCTTGAGGATCGTAGCTAACATCAATCACTCGATAGAGAGTGCTGCAGCACCTCTTGGAGCAGCAACAGTTCTTTGGTGTACTGCAATAATACGCGGTCACGCCGTATGAAGCACAGTATTTTGGATACTGGTGAGCAACTTGGAAAGGTCCAAGGTGGTCTTGGGATCCTTGCGACCACGTTCCATCACCCCAGTCCACATAGTACCTATATGGTACGCCAAATGCATGACTTATCATAACATAGCTATATGCAGGCATCCAAGCACATTGCTGTTATTACATGAATCCAATATCACTGACTGTGCAGTTGCGCCTCCAGTCACAATTCCGGTTCCAAGGAGAGCCCCAATCTACTATGATGGCAGCATTTCCTCTGTAACCTGTAAAGGCTTGAATGACAGATCCCTTGGGTCCAGGACGAACAATATAGGGACAACATCCCCTCTGACCCTGATCACAAGGTGTGGGAGAAGGTGCTGCATCGTATGCATATTCATGCACAGCAGTGAATATATTGATACATATAATCAGAACCTCAGTGAAGCTTACGGCATGTTGCATTCAGGTAGAGCTCATGGGTAAATACTGCTTGCTCCATTGCCTGGTCCATTGATGCCATTGGGTTGCTGGCTACGGTGCCAATAATGGCACCTACTATCATAAATAGCAAAGCTTCCATTTTGACGTTGTCCTCAACAAGGATCTTACTAGCACTCTAATTGCACTGCAAATGAAGCAAGTGCTTCCTGATTAGACTAACACCTTTTTATATAGTAAATTTTGCTACCATATTGAAACTGAAAATTTGGCGGAAACATAATTCTACGTATACATGCATGTACATGTACAAATCATGTGATTTTACTCCAGCACTCGAGGTCACTAGCTCTAGTTGGAGGGTTTCTGAATCAGTTGTTTTAGTTTTTTGTGTGTACTATCATTCACATTCCATGCGGGGAAATATCTGAGGTATTTCTCTCGGATTGCATGAGCAACATGCCGTTCTGTAGAAATGGCATTTTCGTTCCATACTGGAGTCTTTCCTGTATATCAGATATCCCATAAAGTAAACGTGTATGTGTACATTACTCCCAAAATTTTACATACCCCAACCTTACCTTAGTTGATCAATAGGAATTGATATCATAAATTCATAAAAACTTTCAAAAACTTGGCTTTTGGAAATTGATACACTGCAAAATTGGAAAGGCACAATATACATGATTGTATATATTGCAAATTTTTTTGTTGAGTTTTCTGAAGCTCATCTATGCTTTCTTTCTAGAGGATCCCTTGCCTGTGCCTGTCTTAAACTCTGGACAATCACGTCTTATTAGATATCAGTTTCTTTTTTTTTTTTTCCAGGTATCGCAGGTGAACGATCGTGAATTCTTGGTAGTATTAATAGCTACAAACTACTCAATCTGTCATTCAGCAAATGAGATTAATGATTTAGATACCTGTAAGTGTTAGGTTTGCCATTGCAGTTGTTAACTATATGTATAGGTCTAACCATTTTGACGGTTTTCCTTTCAGTGACCAAGAACGAATCTGTTGTTAATAGCAGTAGCTACCAACAAGAATTGAACATCATTATCAAACAGCTAAAACCAAGTTAGTAGACCACACTTTAAGTTCTTGCAATGACATTGTATGTACATCATATATTTACCTTTCTCTTCCTCTCTCCCTCCCTCTCTCTCTCCCTCTCTCTACTCTCTCCCTCTCTCTCTCTCCCTCTCTCTACTCTCTCCCTCTCTTTCTCCCTCTCTCTACTCTCTCCCTCTCTCTACTCTCTCCCACTCCACTTCTCACTGTGCATTATATGTAGTATCAGATCATCTCTTTGCCATACTGCTGCCCATGTTTGTTGTTTTTCCTCTATTTTCGCTTGTTATCATTTTCCTACTGTTCGACTGTTTCCCAAATGCGTAAGTTGGTCGGTATTAGAGTCAACAATGCATGCTTATTTTAATCCTCTCTCTCTTTCTCTCTCTTTCTCTCCCTCTCTCTCTCTCCTTCTCTCTCTCTCTCTCTCTCTCTCTCTCTCTCTCTCTCTCTCTCTCTCTCTCTCTCTCTCTCTCTCTCTCTCTCTCTCTCTCTCTCTCTCTCTCTCTCTCTCTCTCTCTCTCTCTCTCTCTCTCTCTCTCTCCTCCCATTGCATACTATTAGTCGATGTGAACCCTTGTACAAGAGACCATTCTGTTGCCTTGTCATTAAGTGTATCTGTCCTTTGCGCTTCCTCTGTTGGTGTTCTGATAAGCAGTATGTGTGCACTTGTCCTCCTTGCATGCATAAGGAGGATGGAGAGAAGAAGTCATTAACAGATAACGAGCAGGGTGCGGGGAAATATCAGTCCATGGACAAAGATGAGGTTTCAAATGGTATGCAACATAACCTCCCTATATTATATTATACCATGATGTGTCACTGGACCAAAACTAAGATGTCATGCTTATAACCAAAACCTGACCTTTCCTATACACATGTTTGTCAGAGGATAGGGCAGAATCTTTATAAGAAAATTTTGCCCTATCCTACACATTTTCTATAATAATATTATGCATGAAATCCGTACAATGCATATTTTCATCTAGTGTACAGGACATTATTACTGATGGCTTATATATAAGAATACTTTAGGGTTTATTAAAGTTTATTTGGTGCCTTAGATCTTCTGCTGAAGTGGCTGGCCCACCTAGTGCTGCACTGCACTGGCGAGGCCCAATTAGGCCAAAATAGCTATCTGCAGTGGCACTTTTGGCACCTACTTTATATTGTATTTCATGAACCATATCGGACTTAGTCTAGATTATAACATTCGTAATTATCTTTAGCCACAAAAACTCACATTTTAATTTCAATTTCAGGATCCCAGGAGGCCATGAACTATGAACTCGGTAGTAAAATTGATGATGAAAGTAAAGACGAAGATGGTACATAATGATAATAATATTATTAGGCCATGCTTTAGCTATACATGTACTCCATATCTTGTGTACACTATTTACAGGGAAAATTGACCTCCTACAAGGCCAACATCATGTGGCTACTACTGAGGTGTGTTTGACTTACAACTGATTATAGCCTCGTACCCATGGCAGGCCCTTTGATCATGAGGAGGAGGGCCTGCCATGGCCCATGGGTACGAGGCTAACCACTGACCCAATGTGGCTTCATCATCTTCTACACAATGATATGCACTGGCCTCTGAAATCAGACCCTGCATGGATGATCCCAATTATTACTTACAGATATTATTGTGTGTCGTGAATTAGAGAAAGCTTGCAATGACACTTTAGATGATCAAAGCTATAATATACCACCACTATAATATCATTGTGTCTATAAATAATGGTTCCACTATTGTTATACTGTGCATCCCCACATGTTACTTAAAAATGTCTTGCACTGATAAAGATTAAGGAGTCAGATTTAAGACTGTCTCGGATGAACACGAGAAAGTATGAGCACCTTGAAGATCAGTACTGCCTCTATGGATGGTGAGAGATTATTGTATAGCTATAGTGGGAAATTTTCGAGGGAGAAAGGTTTCACAAATGTCACGGTTAGAGAGCGTTTTCTCAACAAAATTTAGGCATTCCCATCCACCTAGTAGTATACGATATTGATTTAACATTCCACGAAACCTTGCTCCATAAAATTCTCATGCACTTCCTACTGATCCACAAAAAATTTCTTCCTCGAATGTTTCCCATGCCACTATAATAATATTATAATAATTATAGCAATTATTATGACAAGGTCAATGGTACACTGTCACCTTAACAAGGAAGGAAGCTTAGGAAACTAATGATTGTTACTAGTACTTCACATGCATTCTACACATAATAGTATGCACATGTACTGCTGCATTAAACTTTTAGTGTATATTGTTGTACATGCATGTATGTATGTTTAATGATGTGTCGTTTTTGTATCACATGCAGGAACACAGTGACAGTGGGAATATTTTATGCCCTACCTGCTTTACAATTGGTGCTCTCAGAACAAAAGGTATTATACCTAAAACAGAGAATTGAGCAAACGCCTGTCATAATTTGGATCTCTCTCCCTACCTCCTCCTCCCCCTGTTCTCTCTCTCTCTCTTTTTCTCTTTCTCTCTCTCTTTATCTCTCTCTCTCCCTCTCCCTCTTATCTCTCTCTCTTTCTCTCTTTTTCCCTCTTTCTCTCTCTCTCTCTCTCTCTTTCTCTTTCTCTTCCTCCCTCTCCCTCGTATCTCTCTTTCTTTCTCTATTTCTCCCTCTTTCTTTCTCTCTCTCTCTCCCTCCCCCTTTTTCTTTAGATTCTCAACTTGAGTGGTGACCAGGATGAATGCTACTACAACTTTGAGTGTGCTCATCCTCTTAGTTTCCCCTTCTTTAGTGTCCAATTCCACTTCAACACCTTCAACAATGTCTGGAGCAACATTGGTTATGTTCTGCTTGGATTCCTATTCATTATTCTGGTCTTAATAAGGTATAAAACATATTAAATTAGTGAAGAGGAACAATTTTCCAAGGAAATAAGTTAACCTATCATAATTTGTTCGCAAGCATAATTCACGCTATCTTCGCATTCTATTTATGTCCAATATTCTCGTTTAATTAAGTCA
Organism: Cliona cf. orientalis; assembly: GCA_963930775.1. NCBI lineage: Eukaryota > Metazoa > Porifera > Demospongiae > Clionaida > Clionaidae > Cliona > Cliona cf. orientalis. Next base: position 5,374,256 of record OZ005689.1, on the reverse strand, counting down.
ATGTGATACGGTATAATATAACACAGCCATCTATAGCTAGCATACTCAGGTGTGTACCATTTGGGACTAACTACTGTTTTTAGTGCTGCCCATGTGTATAACACTAATAAAGTATGCACTATAGATGTACATGTACCTACAATAATAATATTATAACTTTGATTATTATTTGTTGTATAGGAGATACATGTATAGAAAACAGAGAAGATTAGATAAACTTTATACAGATGTAAGTGTAAATTATGAAAATCCACAAATTTAATACAATTTGGATGAATTCTGATTTCCCTTAGAGTCATGGAGTTCCTCAATTTTTTGGCATTTACTTTGCAATGGGATTCGCTCTCATCCTCGAAGGCTTCATGAGTTCCTTCTACCACATCTGCCCCAGTGACTCAAACTTTCAATTTGGTAAGTACTGCATGTGTTGTTGAATACGGTAGCGTCCCGGGCAACCATCGATCCACTCCCGGGTAAGCATCTATGCATGTACCACATTGCAAGGGGTCGTTATAGCAACTTCTGTGCTAATATGTGCAATTTATAGGATAAAAATGTGAATTTTAATCTTAAGCACCCATGCATGGACGCTATGTCTCTTACGTTTTGTGAGCATGTACGGATCATGCATACTAGCAACATTATCCCATGATTGTGACATTAAACATACTTGTAAGGTATTATAAGGTATTATAGGGTAAAGTAGGTAAGGAATCTGATTGGTCACTTGCAATTGGAGGTCCACTATTTCACTTCGCTTGCCACAGCCTCGGGCCTCTGAGTGACCAATCAGATCACAATATTTATTACAACTATATGGTAATGTAGGTATTGTAGGTATTGTAAGGTATTGTAAGGTATTGTAAGCCTATTGTAGGGTAAAGTAGGTCAGGAATCTGATTGGTCAGTTGGAGGTCCACTATTTCACTTTGCTTGCCACAGCCTTGGGCCTCTGAGTGACCAATTGGATCAAAGTATTTATTACAACTTTATGGTAATGTAGGTATTATGATCGGATCATAGTATTTGTTACAACTTTATGGTAATGTAGGTATTGTAAGGTATTGCAAGGTATTGTAAAGTAGGTCAGGAATCTGATTGGTCAGTTGGAGGTCCACTATTTCACTTTGCTTGCCACAGCCTCGGGCTGAGTGACCAATCGGATCACAGTATTTGTTATAACTACCGTAAATTGCGAATATTTCGATGTTAAAATATTTTCGGACAGCATGACTTGTGCGAAAGTTAAACGCACGAAATACATGCGCAATATTAACGACAATGCGGTACAGGGTCGTTTGTCCGAAAATAATTTAACACGAAAAATTATCGCATGAAATATTTTAGATACGAAATATTCATGATTTACGGTATATGGTAATATAGGTATTGTAGGTATTGTAAGGTATTGTAGGGTAAAGTATAGGTCAGGAATCTAATTGGTCAGTTGGAGGTCCACTATTTCACTTTACTTATAAATTACAATAATTATTAATCTTAAGCACCCATGCATGGACGCTTAGCATGCAAGTTGTAAAGTCAATACTATCTCCACCAAAGGCATAATATACTGTATCTTAGGTCACTGTATGATATGTGTATTGTTTGGCTGCATGACATTGTACTGAATCTTCTGATTTAGATACTGCCTTCATGTTCATCATTGGAGGCCTTCTTCTGGTGAAGATATTTCAGAATAGACACCCTGATATCCACGCCAATGCATTCATAGCATTCTTCTCCTTTGCTATTATCATCTTCTTCACTCTCTTTGGAATAGTAAGTTTGTGTCTCTAATGTTCTAGAAGCATGCTGTATCCATACGATAAAGGAAACGAAGTGCATGTGCACGTGGACTATAGATTGAAAGATACATTCAAGGTCAAGCAATAATACTTTCATGCGCGAGTTTACAGTCCCATAGACCTTGCAGCATTTCAATGTTACATACTGAAGTAGTATTATTTAATCAATATTGGGATGTGGCTACTTACTAAATTATTGTATGCATGCATGGATGTATATCTATCATATTTTTCTGTTGCAGTATTTCGGTCGTAAGAACCCAGTTCCTGTCCGTCTGTTAATCTTTGTTCTGGCACTTCTGCTATTGCTCATCTTTCTTGTGTCATTCTACTATTTTCACAACTGGAAATGGAGTAAGGCACATTATACCTAATTAAACCTTCATCCATTCCCAGCAATTTTGAATGGGCCTAACAACTAGCCTATAAGCTTAGTCTAGCAAGCACCATCTATGTTTAAAATCTTAGACTAGTACTGTTAGTTTTATGGCTGATGAAGGCTCTTGATCATGAGCCAAAGTTTTAACTTTGTGTATTTCTGGTGTATCATCCAAACTCACTTATTAGGATAATTGTGAGCTGAATAAATTTTTTGTGCTCGTATATTATAGGTAAAGCTGTACTTATGAAAGCTGTGATGAACATCAAGGACTTCTTCACCTGCAAGAGTGGTCCAAGTCATCGGGTAAAATGTCTATAGTTGCTATAAATGTTAGTCTCACTTCAAGGTGTGCATGGTAGACCCGGCCCCCTCCATGCATATCCCCTTTCCAAGAACAAGAAGGGAGAGTGAAAAACTTAGAGAATATTCTAGTGCATATCCCGGGTAAGCACCCATGGGTGCTTAAACACGACTCTTGATTTTGTCATGCATGGATGCTTATCCAGGATGTAAATAAGCATATAGAAGTTGCTATAATATGTACATTGACCAGTGTATGGGCGCCTAAACTTACCCAGGAGTGGGTACTTGCCTGGGACACTATGGCACAAGACTCTTAGATAAGAGAGTCTGATAACGAAACTATGTCATGTATTTTTAGTATTCAAAAATGGATATGACTATCATGGTTTCACAATGTCATGTTATGACTGTAGATTCGATTTATCAAGCTCATCACTGCATTTGTCATGAACCTAGTTCTGTAAGTTTCTGGCATTAATAGCTGTAAGATACCTTAGATCGTATTATGATATTGTTATTAAATTTTGTTCATTACCTTAAATGTTTAGGGCTATACTGGTAGTAGCTCTCAGTCGCATTAACATTGCAATGGCAGTTCTTGCCTTCTTTTTACTCAACCTTCTCTTCTTTCTGGCAGTCTATGTACTTTTCAAGGTAAGTCTTATAAATCCACTATTAATTATTTTCTTTCATTAATACTTTCTCAAAATAATAATTATGTGCATGCACGTATGCAGCTATGGTTCAGAGAACCACTGACATGGCTGGCTCTGGTCCTGCCTCTTTTTATTGCTGTTGTGTGGGCAACAGCATTTTATTTCTTCAAGGTTGTCCCTGTCACAGAGTGGAAGGTTAGTGTGATCGATAATAATGGCGAGAGAGAGGAAGGGAGGGAGAGGGGGAGAGAGATGAGAGCGCCCGGGGAGGGAAAGAGAGAAAGGGAGGGACAGAGAGAGATCTTCCATTACTTCCCGGCTCTACTCTTTCAGCTGACACCAGCCGAGTCTCGTGAATTGAACAAGGAGTGTACTCTCTTAGGTTTCTATGACAACCATGACATTTGGCACTTTCTGTCAGCAGTTGGTATGTTCCTTGCTTTCTTGGTAAGTCGGTTGATCTTACAAAGTTAATAATGATTTTTATTAGTATGATTTTGTAGTTTTTATTGGTTCTTGACGATGGAGTTGCAGATGTAAAACGAGAAAATTTGCGTATATTCTAAGTCATATTGCATAAAGAACCAACCTGTAGTCACTTTAGACATTATTAGTATTATCAGTGTGTGGTATAAATGTAATAATATTATGTATCACTGCAGTATGCAAGCAAATCAAAATACCATATTATGTTAATTTAAAACAATTAACAACACAGTTGGTAGCTATGATAATTTGATCACACAGGTAGTAATAATAAAATTAATAATATTGTGACAGTCATGATTGCTTTAATAGCTACATGCACATGCATGCACAATACTATTATAACAATGACAAGCCCATAATCGTTTTTAAATTAGTCATTAAATTTCTTCTTTTTTTCTTCTTCAAATCGTTTAGCTACCACTGCCATAATCCCTAAAATAGATGTTGTAGCAATAGCAGAAGCACTAGCACCAATAGCACCACCAATGAGAGCACCTGGTATGGCTCCTGCTATCCCTCCGATCACTGCTTCAACTCCAGCCCCAACACCACCACCAACAGTGGCAGATGTTCCAACTCCACCAAGAGAAGCTAGAGCAATAGATAGCTTGTTGTGAGGAATTCCTTGCAAATGCAGTAGGGCAGGAATGGCTTCATATTCACATTTGTTCAGTGCTTCCATGTATATATTATCATCCCATCTTGCTCCTTCAATGATTACCTCGTCACGACATTTCCCGGCCGGCAGGGCTGGTATCGTTGTAGCATCTCTACAGGTTGTATCTGGTTTCAGGGAAGGCTCAACTCTAAACCTAGTCAATTTTGCACTATGCATTGTATCTTGGAAAGCTTGTGCATACTTTTGCATTTGATCTTTCATTGGCTGTTGCGACGGTGGTAACTGGCGGTGTCCATAGTCACAACAGTTAGCAAATGTAAGGACCAGAATTGCTTTTTTCCATATGGCCTCACCAAATGCTTTGGTGAGCATTAGAATGATTCGCTTATCTGTGATATCGATTCTTGAACTGGGTAGCAAGCGGACACAGTAAAGGAGTATGTCGGCCTTCTTTCCTGTTGCTCTCTCAAGTTCCTTTAGGAGCTCTTTTTCTCTCTTTTCATCAAAACCAGGCACATCAATTATACGTACCATTACTCCACGTATTTTGGCTTCATGTATCTTAATTTTAATCGTTACTGCACATTTTGGACTGTGTTCAACTTTTGGACCTTCTTCTCCACTCAAATCAAGTATATTTTTTGTCAGAGTGGATTTTTCAGTTCCTGATCGTCCGGTGATCACCATTGTTATTTCTCGGTTTGTTTCTTTACCCCACCGCTCTTGGGTGAGCCTAACATGATCATCAACTTCTCTTGTACTACCAGGTCCTACCATCATCATCAGGTTCTATAATTATTAATAATTGACAATATTATTTATCATGCACAATAATTATAGTATTATTATAATTTTAGGTGTGTGCATTCATAATACCTGTCACTCAACCTGATGCACATACTGTAACAAGAGTAGACAGGGTTCTGATGGTAGATTCTTGCACACATTATACTATAATAGCTACTGGTCACTATGCTTTACACTAAGTATGCATGGGTAGTAATTAACTATGTCTGTTTCCTGTTGGGCTACACTTGCTTTAACATCCTTTGTGTGCTCAGACAATAGCCCTTTGTTGTAAAGAAGCTCTATGACTCTCCATTAATAATAATATTATTATAATAATACTGCAACATCAATTATCTGTGTATACAATCATGTTCTGGCTGTGTTTTACCATAATGTCTGTGGTCTTACGTACTTATTATCATCATCATCATGACTGTAATAGTACATAACTAAATTCTTGCTATAACATGTCAAGTGTTAGCAGCAATGCCTATGTAGCAGTAAAATTTAATAACTAGCATAATAATTAGACTATATTAAATGAAAGCACTGAAGTGCAAAACGTGCGCTTGGTGCAAATTCAGCATATTACAGTAGTTAAGGCCACTGTTTGTTGTAAACGTGTTTCTGGTCACATCAGAGCTCACTTATCCATGCAGGCGGGCAGTTATCATTATTCATTATGCCATTATTTTACCTCAGCATATCCTGTACAATTTGAACATTTCCTGGACAAACCACAGACAGGATGGTGACATTAATTTTGGTAATTGAACTGAGCATGCGCAGTGCCAAATAATGGCAATAATGGCCAAAACAGGCGGCCTCCAAAATAGCATGCGGGCGGGTGACCAGAAACACGTTTACAACTAACACTGGCCTAATAATGCTGAGATTGTACAGTGTGAGTCACAAGTCAAGACAGAATAGTAGTTTTGTGCAAATGACGTTCTAGGGTGTTCTTGCAGTGATTATTAATATTCAAATTGTGCTGATGTGTGTGAGCTGTTATTCATAAAAGCAGTAATGCTGGCCAGGTTGCTAGACTGCAGACAGCGAACTAGTTACTGTCACTGATCAAGATACACGTAGCTACAACCATATGCATGCAAGCTTGGCCTCATGCACTACAAAGCTATGACAGGATAGTGAGTACATGTATGCAACTCACTCAATTCTAAGATGAGACCATAGCTATGACTCAGACCCCAGGCTAGCCTCAAACGCAGGCTCACTTCAGGAGATCGAGACAAGATGAATGGTGGGCTTTTATTAGACATGCACTGCCACGTGGCCTGATAGGCTCCAACTGTCCCTGAATCTCCGGGACAGTCCCGGATTATTAGCAATTGTCCCGCGTCCCGGAAGGCTCTACTACAATTGTATTATTGGTCCCGGAAGAGGTCCAGACACTAGCAATAACAGTAGTAGAGTAGTACAACTAATCACTTATTGGTGGTAAAATGAACAAGCTGCTTGTGGTAGTGCCTTACAAACTTTGGTTTTTACAGTAGCAACACTACAAGAGGTCAACTAGGCTTGACATTCATGCTCTAGATAACATATTCTGGGCTTTGTGGTCATCAAATTCAATCATATTGGGTGTGGTGTGGGTGGAATTTTAATTAATGATGGACAGATCTAGTGGGTGTGGTCCATGTCCCTGGAGCTGTTCAGGAAAGGTTGGAGCCTATGCGTGGCAACTACAGATTGCGCAATTGCATGCATTCCTGAGTTTGCGGCCCTATAGCTATATATAGCCTATGAACTGTATCCTGTAGCCATATATGGTTATAGGCATTACCACAAGTAGTATACGGAGAGGATTTAACCATAGTTTACTATACTGGGAACTGAAAAATGGCTGACTTCGCTATGCTAAAAACAAAGAATAAGCTATAACTCGTGAGAGAAATTTAAAGCTTTTTAGCGAAATCCCTCAGTTGAAAACCTTTGGAGTTTGGCGCAAAATTGGCTGGTACGTTCATTTTGTTGCATAAATGTCCTACGCAGGCAGTAGAGCGGTAACAGACTGACAAACAGACAAGACTACTGTAACCCTCGTGCGCATGCGCCGAGCGTTAATAATATAGACCATGCATGCAAGGGTTCTTGTTCTGTGCAGTCACAGTTTGCGATTAAATGATTTACAAGATAATTGTGACCGAATATGAGAAAATAGACCATTAAATTTTGCAATAAAATTTCATTTTCCAATAATAATAGTCAAAATGTGGGGAAAATGAGAATTTTTCAATTTTCTGTTTTTTAGTCCTCTGGAAATTTTGGCTTCATATTGATATACATGCAATGTTTATGTGATTGCAGCATGTAAACGTTAGTTATGAGCAAAAGTATTTGCTCGGACACATACAACTTAATACTAAATTTGGTTAAAAATGCGTATTTTCTGAAAACGAATGCATCTACCCAACTACATAAAAATGGTCGTAACTCCACTTGTGATCGATATTTTTTCATGAAACTTGCACCATTGGATTCAGCACACACAGAGCTATCATTCCATGGCAAAAACTCTGTTTTTATGAAATATTGCAAATGGTCTATCATTCCATAGCAGGTCACAATTGTAATTAACTTTTTAAATTAATAGTACACCAATAATAATTATAGTTGTGCATACTTATAATACTATTATTTCTATATTATTTAGCACAAATCTTGCAGTCATGGTTATTGCACAGTGCATATGCAAATATTATGATCCAACAGCCTTGGAGTATCAGATTTTTCACATTAATTTTTTCAGTACTTCTTCGTAAATATTGATATCCCACCTCGTAGCTGCTGACATTGTCCAGCTACGATTGCAGCTATCTTTATAGTATTAGATTTATGTGCACGTGGCTCGTCACGATGCCTATCATGTGAATCTTTATCAGTATCTTGTGAATCATGCGTGGAGCTCGAGACGGTAGAATTCTGACACCAATGCGTTGGAGCGTATCTTGAAACTCCTTTGCATACCTTCGTGTCACATCATTAAGTCGATTCATGTCATTGTTATTCATTTCTAGCATGATATTTGCAAACGTGAATACAATGATTGTTTTCTCCCATGTGTTTTTTCCAAACACTCGAGTCAACAACTTAATGCTTTTTAGTTCCACATCATCCAATTTTGAATTGGGAAGAATGCTCAGGCAATATAGTGCATCAGCCTTTTTCTCTGTTATCTTTTGCAGATCAACAAAGATATGCTTTTCATCTTGATCTGGCATACCCAAGCCTGGTGTATCAAATATTTCAATTTGTTCACCTTCGACATCGTTGCCATGGGAATGAATAGCAGTAGTTGCTCCTCCACCATCGTTTTCACATTCAACGACAAGTATGTTGTTGATTAAAGTTGTCTTACTGGTTCCAGACCTTCCAATGACTGCTAGGATCATTTTTCGCTCTGTAGTGATGTCTTTCCATTTTTGGAGGACATCTTTTCTATCTTCACTTGCAGTAGTGCAGGTTAATGGGTCATAATGAACCCTTCAATTTGCCATATCATTAGCGATATCTGCGTCATGGTCAGCCGACATGGTTAGTAGTAGACCTTGACACATTATGCTTTTTATTTTACCTATTTAATATGCTATGCTTCAATTCCCAAGCAATTTGCCTATTATGCTCATTCTGAAGTACGTTATGCTTTTCCCCACCGATTATGCTCTGGAGAGTGGACTAGCTACTCCTGTTGTCCCCATTCCGAAGAAGGATGGATCTATTCGTTTGTGCGGTGACTACAATTAAGGTCATCGTCAACCAGGCAACAAACACAGAAAGTTACCCAGAATTGAGGACTTAGCACACGCATACCAGCAAGTTCTGCTGGACAAGGCGTCTAAAGATATTGTCACAATGAACACGCACAAGGGCCTGTACAAAGTAAATTGTCTGCCGTTCGGAGTCGCATCAGTGCCATCGTTCCAACGGATCATGGAAAACGTCCTCCAGGGACTGGCTAGCTGGAGTTTATGTCTACCTTGATGACATTCTCATGACTGGAAAAACCACTGAACATCACCTTGCCAATTTGGAGCAGTGTTGTCACGTCTGGAAACTGTTGGTCACTGACTTAAGCGAAACAAGTGCGCCTTCTTATTGCCATCCCTGGAGTATCTGGGCTATCAAATATCAGCTCAAGGCCTACGCCGACAGTGGACAAGATCAAAGCCATCCAAGAAGCGCCGAAACCGCAAGACTTGTCGCAGTTACGTTCGTTCATCAGACTGATGAACTATTACAGTAAGTTTCTCCCAGACGTGTCCAATGTTCTTGCCCCACTTTACAGATTGTTACAGAAAGACAAGAAGTGGTCTTGGGGCAAGGAGCAACAGAAGTCATTCAATAAAGTGAAACGGCTCCTCACATTTGAGTGTTATTGGTCCACTACGACCCTTCCAAGGATTTCATCCTAGTCTGTGATGCCTCACCATAATTATGGTGTCGGTGCGGTGCTCTCACATCGAGGACTTAATGGACAAGAGCAACCAATTGCTTACGCCTCACGATCCCTGGGAGCTGCCAAGAAAAACTACTCGCAGCTGGAGAAAGAGGGTCTTGCTATTATTTTTTGGTGTGAAGAGATTCCATCAGTACCTTTTTTGCCTGAAATTTTCTATTCTCTCTGACCATAAACCACTTCAGCACATCTTCAAAACAACCAGTTCCACACCTACAAGGCATCTGTGCGCAGTGGCGTATCTAGAGAATTTGTGTTAGTGGGGCCCACTGCCATGCTTTAGCACACCCAAATGGGGGGGGGGGGGGGGGGGGTATGCCTAGGAAATTTTTTTAAAAACAGCTCTCATAAGAGCAATATTCTGGTGCATTCTGGGCGGTATATGTGACCTGCTCTGAGAAAAGGGACCTTAGGGACATTTTTATGAATATTGAGATTTTAGCATGGATAGATAGCCCTGTCTACACTGAGTACAAATGGTGCAAGTTGCAAGGAAAAATATTGATCACAAGTGGTGTTATAACCATTTGTATTCACTCGGGTAGATACAGTCGTTTTCTGAAAATAGACGTTTTTTAATTAAATTCTGTATTAAGGTGCATATATCGGAGCAATTAAATGCGCCCATAGCTACATTTTATTTGATACAAATGTATAAACATAACATATCAAAATGAAGCCAGAATCTTCAATTTTTTGATATACTAAAAAGTAGAAAATGGAAGAAAATCAGATTTTTTTACATTTCAGCCATTATTGGAAAATGAATATTTATGTGCTAAGGTCCCTTTTCTCAGAGCAGGTCACATATTATTCTATCACTCATTATCTGTAAACAATCATTAATTATTTCAAAACATCAGAGATATGCTCTAAATTCACTTTCGGTCAAAGTGTTTTCTTTGCTAAGAGGCTGAAGTATAGAAAACATGCAAATTTATGTTCAATCCCAAGCTTTTGGCCAGAGGAGTAGGGTGGGCACTTTGAGTATTTAGCAGGGCCCTGCCCTGCTAGGCCCTGCCTTAGATACGCCACTGTCTGTGCGTATTCAACGCTGGGCATTGCTACTTGGAAGCTGTGACTACACTATTTCCTACCGATCTGGTGAGCAGCATGCCAACGCAGATCTGCTCAGCCGCCTTCCGTTGCCGGACGCACCCAAGAACATTCCAACTCCACCTGAGACCATCTATGTCATCAGTACTTCCCCAGTGACTGCAGCTAGAGAACCACTACTCTCACGAGTAAAAGACAAGCTACTCAAGGGTGGACAGTGTGGGAAGGAAGACGCTATTGCACCGTACCACAAGTTCTGGAGTGAACTCTCTGTCCATGACGGCTGTCTGTTGCATGAAAATCATGTTGTAGTACCACCTGAAGGACGTGAGACGGTGCTAGAGTTGCTACACAGCAGTCATCCTGGAAACACGATAGTGAAAGCATTGGCCCATTCTTACGTTTGGTGGCCAGAAATCGACCAGGAGATCGAAGAGAAAGTCAAGGCTTGCAGTTCTTGCCAGAAGACATGACACAACCCTGCGTTTGCTCCCCTACATCCGTGGGAGTTTCCCAAACAGCCATGTTCTTAATCGTGGTAGATGCATATTCCAAGTGCCTGAAAGTGAAATCAGTTACAGCTGCAAATTCAAGTGTCACCATTGATCATCTACGCAGCATGTTTGCCACACATGGCCTTCCAAAGACCTTCGTCACTGAAAACAGAACACAGTTCACGAGTAGCAAGTTCGATTCATTCATGAAGAATAATGGGATTGATCACATTCGATCATCCCCGTATCACACATCCAGCAATTTGGTTTGGCTGAACGAGCTGTTTAGTGTTTCAAAGAAGTTATAAAAAAGTATTCTTTCACTGAGTCAGTTGAGACAAGACTATCGAGGTTCTTGTTCTGGTATCATTTGACGTCCCATTCCACCACTGGTGTTGCACCAGCTCAGGTTCTCTTAGGGAGGAATCCCTCATTCCCAGTTACACTTGTCAAAGCCAGAGCTCTCAGGCAAGGTTCGTGCCAAACAATTAAGGGTCTCAAAAGAACTACCACGACCAACACGCTAAACCCAGAAATTTTGAGGTGGATGACCCAGTTTATGTCAAGGAATTCTTCTCTGGAAAGAAGTGACTGACTGGAATAGTTTCTGAGGTGAAGGGACCTCTGACATACCTCATAACCTTATTTGATGTAAAGAATTGTACGTTGCCATGTCGATCACATCCGTTCTCGCACATCCCAAACAACCGATCTGAACTCCGACAACGATGTCGAAATTCCTACAATCACGGACGACACTAATCCTGCTTTGCAAATGCCACAGCAAAGTCAACCTGGACCTAATCAAGTTCGTTGGTCCAATAGAAATCGTGCTCCTCCACAGCGTTACCAACCTTCAATCTAAGAGGGAGGAGTGTAATGACTGTAATATGTGCATTGTTTTCTTAATATTATTTGAATTGGTCACAGAACAATTGTCAGAATGCATTAGAAACGCCCTCAGAGAGTCCAAGTTTTCTGGGGGAGCATGCCCCCAGACCCCCCTAGCAGGCTGTGGGTTTACGCCCAAAAGTAATGGTATTCTTAAACACACTGAACCCCCCCCCCTTTTAACACAGCATCTCCGCCCTTGACTGAGCGTCATGAAAGCTGGAATGCTAGCTTCAAGTGCAACATTGATTTTATGGTGTGATGATGACATCCTCAACTTTAACACTGAAGTAGCTACATCCAGTCAGAGAATACGGTAGAAACTTCTGAGAAACCAATTTAAAGCTTGCCAGTGTTCAATTTCTGCTATGAAGATATAGCCATATAGCTAACACCATTAGAAGGCTATGTGGATATTATTATCTTCAACAACCATGCACAGCAATTATCTAGTATAGCTAGCTACCTTCATAGAGAAACCACTTTTACATGTGGCCACCATTAGCTATTAGTTAACAGATGAAAAAAGTGGGTTCTATATAAAGCATCAATTGAAAGTGTGTGAGCTATTATTATACAGAATAGCTAGCGAAGTGAAGAAGGGACCAATATCCATGTATATGTAGTGTAGGTAGCAGGAATTCCCACTGCAATTGCAGTCACAACAGCTACATGACATTGTTTATATTTGCCTATACTAAGTTAAAATACTTATTAGCAATGTCATGTGACACATTTCTGCAGAGCAGAGTGTTAATTAAGACAAGGAATAATTATTAACAACAGTAGCTACTATAAACATGCAGTGCAACAATCAGTATAGTCATAAATTAATTGTAAACCGTTTAGCTGATGTAGCTATAGCCATACATACAGCTAGCTATGAGCAATGCTTGCAAGCAGCAATATAATGGCTGAACAATCCTTTTCTTTATACACTACTTGAAGCTGTTGGTCTACTTGATGAATTGCTGTTGACATTGACAATAGGTCTGGTTTTGCGACTCCTCTTTTTGTATATAAAATATATCAAGGTAATGACAGGATACAGAGCAATCAGACTCCACGCTATAACTTGTATAGTGGGATTTGTAAGTCTCTCAAAGCCACTTCTGTCACAGTTAGCACCGGTCAGGATGGTATTGTTGTGTGGCACTCGTTCACATTCAAAATATTGTGAAAGCTCATGATCAATTTGACGTAAAGGTGAAGATGATATTCCATATATAACTGTTGCACCTAGACCTATTGCAGAATATCCAGTGCAGAATATAATCACTTTGGCCTCAGCAACTTTGAAATCCTTATTAGTATTTCTACTTATGTATCTGTTCCTGGAAGTAAGACAAGAATAGCTAAAATCACACTTGTACCATAGTTGTACTTAGACGCATCTTGTAACTATAGGCATCTAAGTAATCTATACCCCTATTAGTAACGAGATAAAATTAATGTACTTGCATTGCATGTCATGTCCATGGTACAAATAAGTATTGGTTAGCTATATCACTTGTTATCAGATTTACACTACTCTACCCAGGCCTCCGGCCCTTGGTGTGTAAATCCTATAATGACGTCCACCTATAGCTCGTGATGTAACCTATATGCATGCGTGGTAGTGTGCGGATAAATAGTATTACTTCTGCTTCCAAGGAGGCACTTTTATTTACATTGCTCTAGTTAGAATGAAGCCAAAGTACTCTGGCCACAGTTAGTGTGTTTAGATGTGTACCGTATAGCAGGGAGAAAATTTTTGCGCAAACGATGAACATTAGGAGAAAACTTTCGTGGATTCATCAGATATGTATCGGTTGTGTTCATGCGAAGTCCATAAAGAAAACTTGTGAACGGCCGAACTTTGCGAAAGTTTCCAGCTATACGGTATGTATAGGTGTCGATTTGTAGGACCTATATTGTAGCTGCTTCGAAACTATCTAATCATACAACGCTTGCAATATGAATGAAGAAAAGTAACCTAAGCTATTATTATAATCCACAAATGATGAGTGCAATGGTAAAACTGTTCTTAATAGTGCAGATATTGATTATTATAGCTATAAGAACCCAGTCATAGATGCTTGTTTCCACTGTACATTAGTTTAGATATCGCTTACCTTACCAAAAAGTGAAATATAAGAATCAATTCAGAAATGATGACTCCATTGAGCACTCCACATGGGATAAGGAATAGGTAGATAGCAATGCTTCTATGTTCAGCGGCAAAACAGGCCACCGGAGGAAACTTACTGTCCAGTGAACTGTAGCCTACCACACCGAGAGTCAGCATGGATGGAACAAGAATAGAAGCAATGCCAGCCAAAAGTGAACCAATGTGCAGCAGATTTCTTTTCCTCTTGTTCTCTTTTATTTGCTTGAAGTACACAGGAGCATAGATGGCCATAAGTGTAAAGCTAAGTTGTATGGTAACCCACACAGTTAAAGGTAAACCCATGTGGCTTGAAAGTATGCCTGCAAGTAAAAATAAGCGTGATTGTGCGTTACCTCAGTTGCGAATCCAGAAGGATTTACGAGTTTTTGTTGAAGGCACTGTCAGGCAAGCTACACGAGAATCTCTGTGATAAGGTCTACGTTGAATGCAATCGAATCATCAATGCACTGCAGACTGTCTTGGGTATGTGCACAACCGCAGGAGGTCGAAGAAACTCGTGGGCATGTGCATTCAACTTTCTGGAGCCTGCAACTATGCAGACGATATATTATTAAGTGCTTAGCTTAGCATACATGTGTATGAAGCATGCTAGTGCAGCGCAAGCAGCAAGCAGTGCACTTGGCGGCTCCTGGAAGTGGCGAAGTATTAATTAAGGCTTTGAAACCTTAAAAGTGTACGTCTGCCCTTTACCCTTGCTGTTGCCAAAATGTTAAGCTTAATATTATGTTCCGTACCGATGGCCAACTTTGCTGGTTACATAACTGGACGCCTGTTGTGCAACGGGGCAACCGATTACACAATGGGACATCCGGATGTCTAACCCATTACAGTGGTAGCTATCCTAATGCGTAACCGGACGCCATCCCATTATGCAACCGGACAGATCAACCATGTCGACCTGTTATGAAACATGCAGTCCCATCCGGTTACGCAGCTGGTCATACTTAGCTCAATGTCTGATCTGGCGTAGCCCAGCCCTCTCAGAACTATAATAATATTATAGTAGTAACTTGCTCAACTGGACAGGAGAAATGGCCTCAGGATAAAATCCCAACCCACTGCCTGTACCTGTCTCATCAGTGAGATCATGCAAACTGAGTATCTAGGCGACTCTATACACTTTGTTCCTTAAATCAATCAGTGTGATAGAGGTCAGCCTTCTTCAATACTAATAAGGCACCTTGAAGGAATATATATGAACTTAGGCTTTAGATTTTATGTAGCTACATGAACGCGAGCTAAAGCATGCATACTGCAGAGTTAGCCTATAGTATAGCCCCACCGATGGCATATGCACTTGCCCAGATGTGCAATGGGTTGTCCGGTTATGCAATGGGCCATCCAATTATACAAGACAGCGGTTGGTTATCCATACAGAACATATACAAGTAGTGGTACACTTCCACATAAAGTACTTGTCACCATGCATTAATATACACCTACCTGAGAAGGTGCAGTAAGGGCTAGGAGGAGAGTTGAAATTCTCAATTAAATCTTCAGTGGTGCAAAACAGACTTCTGTCTGCAAATCCTATGAGTACGCTGACTCCATGTAGACTGACAATGATATCTTGATAAAGCACTAGTACAAATGGAAACTCACGCCTGCATGTGTACACATCCAGTTTTGAGAAAAATTCTTCATTGCTTATGCAGAAAGAGATATTACTAGTCATCCCTTAATCAAGCACTGAAGTGCAAAACCCTCGGCTCTGTCACAAAGTGTTTATTTACAGACTTCTAAAGTTCAGGCAATAAATTGCGTCTATACACATCGAAATATTTATCACATGCATGCACAATCGATATCCATGTGTGGGTGTGGTCACGTGGATGATAGCAAAAATGGCCAGCAAACGGCTGCTTGTGACAGTTCGATCTTTGATCTCTCTTGAAAGAATCCTTTGTAGAAAAATCCACAAGTCACTTCACTAGAAAATCTTGCTAGAAGATTAGCAAACCTCAAATGTCATGGTATAAACCTGAACGAAGACGCTAGAGCCAGGACAGACAGAACGCCAGACAGATAGGACGACTACTGTAACCCCCTCGCGCATGCACTGAGGGTTAATTACATAGTCATTGAGTATAACTGTATCTGAGTAATTCACTAATTGCTCTGTATAACACCTTCACCATACAATAACCTTTGACTCCCCATACATGGTAATGCTATTACGTCACATGATTAAAACAAAGGATAATATTTTGATTGTTACTGTATTCGCTCGATCAGATGCCGCTCTCGTTTAGCCACCGCTCTTGAATAGAAGCCGCACCTCCAGATGTGCAGAAAGAAATAGTAGCCGCGGCTAGTATTCGAGTGGCTCGTGCATGCATATGAACACACTTTGTACGCAGTTTCGACATGTCATACTGTAAAAAAAAAGGCAGAGAGTAGTAGCGCTTGTGAACAATCTTCTAGAACTAGTTATAGTTATCCTCAGATTCGTCTTCGTCGTCATGAATATCAGTGAAAGGGCCAGTTTCTTTGACTTTAGAGGTACCAAGCGTGGTCGTTTCTCTTCGGATTGATCATGTAAACGCCGCTCTCGAATAGTCGCCGCCCTCGAATTGTAGCTGAACAAGATCGCGTGGCGAAATAAATAGTATAGCTGCGGCGTCTGATCTAGCGAATACAGTACTCCTGTTTAAGGAACGTGACCCATATCACTGAAATCCTTGTCGATCTATACCTTGCTATTTATTGCCGAGCACCTTAGCACGAGGCAAGTAATCTTGCTGTATCTGTCTGTCCACTTTCTATAGTTTCATTAAGGGGGTTTGTCCAAATCCTTGTGGAAAAGTTAACTGTCATAATGTTAGTTGGGAGGGGATCTAAGCTCGTGACGTTAGAAATACACCACACAGCCTAGTCTCACTACTGGATGGGAAAGGTCAGAAAAAAGCATGACTTGTGTCTTAAATTTGCAGTCTAAAATGCCTACATTTGAATAATGTCTGAAATAGGCATGAAATATTGACGTAGTTTTTATGACCAGTAGTCTGAAAATGGTGTTTCAGATAATGTCAAAACAAATGGGTAAACATAAACTGCCGTATCTCCTAACTGAAAGCAATAATCCAAAATCCACAAATACAAAAATACCTAATATTGATCTATTCTGCGCACTCGTATTAAAAATTTTGTTGGAACACCCAGGGAACATGGACTTTAATTATTTATATAATTTTTTCCAGTTAGTGAGTGTGTAATGACCTTCTTCAAAGACCTTTCATGTTCTGTACTACTACACTTTCCCATACAAATTTGTAAGACACTTTTCATCGCATTTTAAGGCTCCTTTCTCCAGTAGTGTCTAGGGTGGAGTAGAGTATGAGGGGGGTAAAAATTAATGTTAACATCATTTTTTACAATAAATTTGGACAACCCCTTAAGTTTTGCACTTGCACAAGGGGACTCTGTCCTACTTTTGCTATCTAGCTAGTCTATGCCTGGACCACTGGATCACTATAATATATTATTATAGCAGTTCACAGCGCTGCCGCACTCTAGAGAGTTCACTGACTCTTTGCCTTCCCTGCTAGCTCTTGTGGACGGCCAGCTCATTGACTGGACCATCTCTAAGCGCTTCTGTTTAACTGCTGTCTTATTCACTCCAGCTCTTCCAGTGGTTCCTTGACCTTGTCATGGGCATTGACTTGACCGGTAGCTCTTGGACTTGACGGCTGATACTGCTCTTCTTCTACTGTTCGTATCTCTACGTTAACCCTCAACGTATGTGTGAGAGGGTTACAGTGGTCATCATGTCTGCCCTAGCTCTGGCGTCTTTATTCAGGTTAGCTATTTAGCTAGGCTTCTAGAAACATTTTCTAGCAATGTGACAGGTAAATTTTTCTAAAAGGCTTTTTACAAGAGAGGAGGTACTGTATATGCTGGCCACGTTGCCGTGTGTTACGCCATTAAGTCTAAAACACGCTAAGTCTAAAACACCGGAAATGTGTAGCTAAGTATGCATGTTTTTGACTTAGTGTCAGGCCACACCTTAAGTCTAAAATTCATCAGTAGAAGACTAGTTGTGCATGCATGCTTTAGACTTAAATGTCCGGCCTGCATCATTTTCACACTTTTTAGACTTAATATCAGGCCAAGCCTTAAGTCTAAAAGACATCATTTATTTTAGATTTAAGCAGGCCAATCCTTGAGTCTAATTGCATTAGACTTAATGACTTAATGCCAGGCCAAATCTTAAGTCTAAATGAAACTAAACTAGAATTGTCAGGCTGAAGTCTAAAAACAAAAATGTCTACATAACTACTAGTAATGTATTATAAACTTAAACTTCGCCTAATGTTAAATTTAAAATATACTTGGGGCAAGCCTGAGCGAGCCCCACATAGATGGTACGAATGTGCGCGATCTAAATTGTGGAATGAAGTAGGGATGGAAATACGAAAAAGTGCATGAGCAAGATGATCGAGCAGGGATGACAACTATAAGTAGACATCCCCAGCTACATCTTTTCAAGTAGTCCCGGGAGAAAAGGAACGCGTGCGCGCGCGGTTTATTGTCGAAAATACGCTGTTTTTATGCCAATTTTCGCGCGTATTATCGCATGGTACCACCCCAAACCGTTTATTTCCGGTGCGATCGAAAACAAAGTTAAGAAAGGAGCGCTTTGATTCTGTGCGCGTTCGAACCTTCGACTGCTAAGCTTCAACGACCCTGAGTATCGCCTGCTACAAGCTTGCTTTAACGTCCAAACACCATCGTCGTTAATTCTTGAACCGCTTGCACCCGCGCGTTTGGGTGTGACCGGACGTTGAACGGTCAATATTTCACGTATGTCCGCGGATATCCGTGTTGTACCCACCAACGCTCGCACTAACCGCGTATTTGCGTGGTCCTTTTCACCCGGGGTCATAGACTTCATGATAGATGTAGGGATGTCTACTCGTAGTTATCATCCCTGCTCTATCATCTTGTTCATGCACTTTTTCGTACTTTTACCCCTACTTTATTCCACACTTTATTTAATTGCTTGTTTGTGTCATTTTTTGTATGATCATAAATCAGTGGCTGTCACCATTGTATTGAAGTTTTGGAAACATAGTACCTATAAGTGCATGGGTCTAACAACACACTGTAGCTAATACCAGAGTCAGTGCAATAAGGCAGTCGGTAAGGGACGTCAAAAGACTATGCGCTTGTTATAATATATAGTGCATGCAGACATATCAAGAATCAAGCGTAGAAGTTGATACCATCAAGGGATCAAGAGGTTAGTCGCGTCTGAAACAAGAGCCTTTTTTATTGATCAAAATTTTTGATCACCGTCGCAGATGGAAGTACGGGGCATATTGTGGTGATAGCTACCCCTTGAGCTAGCAGAGACAAGAGTAGAACTACATATAGTGGACTAAGAAAGCTTCGATACAGCTATACCAGAGTACTGTGTGTAGCTGACTTGCAACTAAGTTCGCCGTGCTTGCCCGGAGGCAAGATGTGATGTTGGCCAGCTGCTAATGGCGGCCTATACAAAGTATATGGCAACTTCAATTTGCAGTTTTACTCGACGCTCGTGCTGTGACAGTATAAAGGAGACACCACAGATTGTTTCTCGTGGTGAGTGGAATGGAATGACACCAAAAGTAGAGCACCAATCCATTTATGTTTCGAGATATCGCGTTCCCTGGAGAAGAAGAAGGACAAAACGTAATTTTTGACACCGCCAAGTTAGGTGTATAGATGGCGGTTTTGCTGCATAACGATGGACTTTCTAGGTGAAAAATCACATGTAGATCATGATTTTGGAGGTTAGAAGTCTAGAAAGTATACCATTCTTGAGATATTTCCGTTTTTGTGATGTATTACATAGCTATAAGTAATGTCCGGGCCATCCCTACTTACAAGGTTTACAAACCTTGTGATTATGTTTCATATATCGTGGTACGTACATATATACGTCGGTCATATCAATTGGGTGTTCCTTATAGAGTCACCTATACCAGTCCGCGCAATAACACGTATGTGCTTGGACTTCACCATGAGACACGTACAGCAGTGATGGCCAGAAGCCAACTCCGAGACCAAGCTAGGAGAGCAGCAGTGCAAAGGGAAGAAGGAAGGCAAGCCTGCTTGCAAAGTAGGCGTGATAGGTGGCACAATGAGTCAGAGGAACAAAGAGAAGTTAGGCTAGAACACAATAGAGACCTGTTGGCTGCTGAGATACCTGAAAAGAGACAAGCCAGGACAAAGAATGAGTGACAACCAAGCATAAAAGATTGGCCACAGGGATAAGTCAGGCTTCAGAGAAAGCAGGACAGACTAGCTGAGGAGTCACCTGAAAAGAGAAAAGTCAAGCTTCAGAGAATGAGTGATAACCAGCATGAGAGACTGGCCACAGAGACTATCAAAGAGAAGCTAGGCTATAATAACTTGCAAATGAAAGGGTAACTGGTGCTAGCAGAGAGCAAACGTTCA
Source organism: Cliona cf. orientalis (assembly GCA_963930775.1). Classification (NCBI taxonomy): domain Eukaryota; kingdom Metazoa; phylum Porifera; class Demospongiae; order Clionaida; family Clionaidae; genus Cliona; species Cliona cf. orientalis. The sequence continues at coordinate 5,353,681 of OZ005689.1, read as the reverse complement.
AGCAACACTCTGTTCAAATGAAGATTTTATCTTTTTCGAGTTCTTCAATGTGTTCTATATACCTGTTTTGAGCCTTCTCTGGAATTTAGCCAACAAAAGAGTGTATGCGGCAAAGTGAAGAATGATATTCTGCCAAGAGAAGAGTGAGGTCCTTCCCCAAACTAGTGGTAGGGTGGGGGGCCAGTGATGCATTGTCACATTTTTGCGATGGTACCGGCTGTCACTTTTTATAAACTTCCAAGAACACTGCTCTTCATTCATTGTAACATGAATTGCATTATCTAATACTACGTATGCTATAAAAAGCATTTCTGGTGAAGGTAGTCTGCAAGCGCAATGTTTAAAATACTATACACTTTCTCAGCCTCGCCCCTGGCATGATGTCCTACATCTCTCTAGTTATGATGTATTTTAGACTAAGGTTTGGCTGATGTTCAGTCTGAAGCACAACTGCTATATTGTAGACTTACGGTTAGGCTGACTTTAAGTCTGAAATTAAGGTGTATAATTATAATAATTATAGACAAGGAAAGATGCACATAGGCTTAAGGTTCGGCTTTACGTTGTATCTAAAACATGCATGGACAACTACTACCGTAACGGCGCTGCATAGCTATAGAACATACGCACGGAATTGTGCAAACTATAGTAGGTGCACAATCCTATTGACCATGCTCTTCCAATCTGTCGGATATAATGTGTATTCGATTTAGTGGCACAACAGTTGTGTGCCTATCACCAGTTCACCTTCACCACACCTACCACCAGCGTGTAATCAAGCAATTTCGATGAATTGTGCATGCATTGAACATCGCGTTGTACTAAGCACCATGTGTTTCACAGCGAACCAAGCTTCAATCATTCGGATTTTAGGATTGCCTTACTACTACACAGCTGAGGGTTTTACCCTTTAAAGCTTGATTATCTTTAGTACTAATTGGTGTTGTAGGTTAAGCAGGGTTACATGTAGTACTAATTAAGATCATGTCCTGCACACTTATTGCCAATTAGTTATCGACCTAACTGGGATGTCGGTTGAAGATGGTCTTTTCTTATTATAGAGCATGTGTTTGCATTATTGCATGGGTCTAATTAAATGTAGACATGTATGTAGTTATAGTTCTTCATGAGTGTTGTAGAAAGAAGCTTTACCTTGATTCAGAATGCTTTCACTGTCTTAATTAGTTATTTTTGTAGTGGTTTTCCTGGTTATCTTAATTTATTATTGCATTTGATATGTCCAGGATCAATTAAAACTTGTTTGAGAACTGTGAGTGAGTATATAACTATCAAAACAGGTACCATCACAAGCAGGAAAAGAGAAGGAAACCACAGATATGTTCAACTATCAAAACATTCTTACAGTGGAACCTGTCTAAAGCGGTCACCATTGGGCCAAATATCTGTGGCTGCATCAGAGAGGTGGCTGCAATATGCAAAACATAGGGGGTGTGGCTTGTAGGAGAAGTGAGGTTGCAAACGTAACTGTGGCTGCAATAGAGCAGTGTAGGGCGCTGTAAAGTGCTGGGAATGCCTGCAAGTGCGATTAGCTGGTGGTCTAACAAACCCACAAATTGTACCCGGCAGCCAAGTGGGGTTTCCCTGGGGGCTGTCCTACAGTGGCCACTATAGGCAGGCTAATTTGTACTAGTGTAAATGCCATGGGACCTGGCTAACTGGCCGGTATACGCAATAGGCAGGTGGCCGTCTTATCCAGGCTGCATTCCATATAGTAAATGCATTGTGGCTATTTGGGACCTACAGGATGTGGCTGTATTAAGGAGGTGACCGCCTTGTCCAGGTGACCGCTAAGGCAGGTTCCACTCTATATGCAGCACTAATCTGCTAACAGTAATGCTAAATACTTATGGTAGAAGGCTAGGGGTCCATACACCATCTGCTAACGCCATTCCCATGACTAGTAGGAACAGAGAAGGAAGTGATTGGTATGTATAACTGCAAAACAGAGAGCCATTTTTAGCCAACACACTTAATTAGCACCAAGACCTACATATGACCTATGACCCAGTGTTGCCAGGTCTACGGATTTATCCAGAATCTACGGATTTTTGATCAACAGATGAGGTATAGTTTACTATGGGAGATAAGAAGAAATGCACACTCTTTCTGTGATTTCTGGATTTTTGGAGGAACCAACCTGGCAACACTGATGACCTGATTAATTAAAAAAGGTGTATGTACACTATAATCATATGTAGACAGTTTTTATCTACATAGCTACTATAGTACTAACACAACACAAGGTTATCTATCTTATGTTGAGTCACTTGTGTATGCATTTGACTTGCATAGTCTATAATGTAGCTAGCTATATACCAAAGTACAAAGTTGAAATACTGCCACTGCTAACATTGAGAGTGCATACTGTGAGTTCGTGTGTACGTGTGTGTGTGTGTGTGTAGCTATATGAGTAAAATAAATAACTTTGGGAATGATCTTGTCCACTGTCTCCCAAATACAGACTATAGATGCACATATTCCTGCAAAATACCTAGGCTTACAGAGAACCGTTACAGTAACACTCATTTAGTATCCCCCCTCAACATTAATGTCTACAAAGCTGAGCTAAGACACAATGCATTGGGGTGCTGAATGCCTGGCCTTGAGAACCAGGGATTGTAGGTTAAAGAATTCTTGTATCCCCGGGGATATCTCCCTATCCATTCAGCTTTCTCCCTAGAAGGTGTGGACATGTGATACAAGGGTTTATTTATGGCCTAAAAAACCAATAATATGCAAGTAACTAGAAACTGCCATGTAACAGTCATTTGCACCTGAAGAACACAATGGCTGAACCATAGTTATGGGTCAAAAACGTCTTCACCATCGCTTGTCGACAGATTTATCTTGTCTTTATCTGTATGCATCTTTTTTGAAATTTGACTACAATGATAATTAAATTTTGTTACTAGGGGTTAGGTCAAAGCTTAGCCAATCCTAGTAAATTGTGATATTTTCATATCAATTTATTATTCATGAATAGCCTAGGGTAGTGTTCACTATAGCCTCATACCCAGGCTCTTGGGGGAGGGGGAAAAAGAGGCTGGTACGCACCGATTGCGCATGCGCTTAATCCCCCCAACTTTTTGGGGATCCATATATTGCTGTAATCTTTCGTGTAATGTTGACATATATTTTAATAACTCATAATAACGTAATACGATCGATTGTACATATTGCCCAGCGTGTTTCTGGACGCTCAAGGAGCCCAAGAGTCTGTCAGCCTCAGGTAAGCTTAGCACATTGTTTTAAGCACAATAAACGCCTGAAGTCGCTTGCAAGATCGAACAGGGTCAGTTTACCTGTTCGATACTGACCTTTAAGCGTGGATAATGCACGGATCAAGAAGCTGGGTCGCTTGGAATGTGTAGAACGAAGGCAGCTTCTTCATAGACTACCTAGAGCCCTAGCAGATGGTGCTTTTACGCTGTTTGTGGCTGCTCGACGCGGCAAGCTCTCCCATAACTGGCTACATCATGGATGAAATCCAACCCGTGCGTTGACGTCTTCAACCTGTGATTGTGCAAAATGGCGGCTTAATTAAGCGCATGCACAAGCGGTTTGTACCAGGCTATGTTCACTAGTGCTACACACTTTTGAACAAATCTGGTAAAGAGCTTGTAATGTTTCTCTGTATCGCACTCTGTTAAGGTAGCTAAATATCTACAAATTTAAAGGAAAGTTTAGTCCCTATAATTATTACCTCGATACTTAATATATCATTGTTGTGATTATGCTCTATTATAATAGTAAAAGTGTGTAAACTTACATGCTTTTTAAATAGGTGAAACATAAGATGATGATGATGATTGTTGTAACTATTCCAGCAGCAGTATTTGTTGCCACAATGATAGTAAGAATGAGTTCACTTGACTTGCTGTACATGGTCCAAGAACTGCATCTCGGCTTACAATATCCACCATCGTTTGCAAAAAAGTGTTCAGAGCAGAGCAAAGTAGTGCTACTGTTGATATCCTGCAGTTGATTTTGTATGGTAAAGACATTCATCCTATTAGTGAGTGCATGTGTTCAAGCCTTCAAGGAAGCATTCACCTACTTACTAATTATTACTAAACAATCTTTGCGTGGTGTCAGCTATGCCATGGTATGCATAGTATAATAAGAATGATCTACATGCATGCAAGTATTTAGCACCGATACCTAAAGGTACCACTGCCTAAGCTCATATAGTCATAAGGCATTGTATCAATAATAAGCTGATGAGTCGATGCATTGCCACATTTAAGATGAAGTTTGGGGCATTGTTAACTGACTCGATGGCATGTGGAACGCCAAATTGTGTAAGCCATGACAGCATATATATTATGGTGTTCAGTTACAAAAGTCAATGATTCAGAAGGTGAACATGATATTACTGTATAGAGGGAAATTTTCGAGGGTATTAATTTTCGCTGTTTTCGTGGATTGGTGCTAAATTTGTTACCTCAAAAATTTTACTAACGACCCATACTGCATAGAATGCAATAGCGCATAGTGAGAGTGCACGCACAATCCTCGAAAATTAAAAGTTTGAAATCCTGTATCTGTGAAAATTGCTACCCTCAAAAATTTCCCGCTATATGGTAATCAAACACTGAAATGTAAAACCGTCCAATTTGTCATAAACGGTTTTTATTTGCATGTATTTTTTTTAAGATATTGGCAACACATTGTGTCTATATTATTTATTAACTGAACAGATATTAAAATCATGTACACTTCGCAATATTTATGCATAAGTAATATCGATGTTAGTGTGCGCGTGGTGGATGTGATCACCATAAGTGATTCAACCACAAGCGATTCAACCATCATGATTCTAATTGAACCTAAACTGTACTAGAGCTAAAGTGCAAAACCCTTGGCGATGAGGATTTTATGCTAAAGAATGTGAAGACCTTTGAAAAGATTTTGACTAGATTGCATGTGAATAGACTAGGCTCACAAGCCACACCCTTTAAGTGTGGTTTGCGAGACTAGATTGTAAAGTATAGCACACAAACAAATTAATCTCACAAGCCATTTAATCCTCTACTCCGAATAGTTGAAGCTCGTTTCACTATGGAACGCACGACACTTGGTACAATGAGGTGGACGTGGTGACAGGCACCGGCCAAATAGCCAGTATATATAATTATAGTTACTGTGCACCTCACTGGACCTGGAGTCTCAGCAGCTAGCTATATAGCTACACTGTTCAAGAAGATTTTGGACTTCCTTAAAAGCGTGAATGAGTTCATACTTTGAGCTAGCTAGGCTACTCTCAGGTGTATCAATTCTACAGAGTTGCACATGCGTATATATAATATAGCTGGGTTGAATTTCTTACAGTGTTTAAATCGCTTACGGTCGAGTCGCTTATGGTCGAATCGCTTACAGCACATGCTGTCACGCATGTCTAGCACCTGCATGTACCACAATGTAAAGTGTGCAAGGCCACAGCTTGTGAATATTATTAACCTTGTGTAATCTTGTACAACAGCTGTTTCAGGCACTATAGCAAGGTAGGACACTCTCCCTCCCTCTTTATTATACTCTTGATACCATGTACAAAGCATTTTGTAAGGACTATATCAATTATAGTTCAATGGAAGTAGCTAAATTGTACTTTAACTGCAGTTCCATGTTGTTGATAATGCATGGTTAAGCTTATAGTTGTCATTTTTAACCCTCAGCGTATGCACAAGAGGGTTACAGTAGTCATCCTATCTGTCTGTCTGTCCGTCTGTTGTTCTGTCTGTCCCGGCTCTAGCGTCTTCATTTCAAGTTTATACTGCAAAATTTGGTTTTTGATGGGTTTCTAGCAACATTTTCTAGCGATGTGACGGGTGAATTATTCTAAAAATTCTTCTTTCAAGAGAAATTCTTTCAAGAGAAATTGACGATCGAGCTGTCATGAGCTGTTGTTCGCCATTTGCCAGCCATAATATTGCCATGTGGCCATGTGGCCACACCCACCGCGGGCACACGTGGATATCGATTGCGCATGCCATGCATGTGCTAAACATTGCAAAGTGTATGATCATATGTCTGCGCGGTTCTAGACCCAATGTATTGCCTGTTCTTTCGTGACAGCACCGAGGGTTTTGCACTTCAGTGCTTGATTACGTGGGCAGTTACAATCATGATCTCTAAATATGAAATTATCAGGAAGTTATATCCATGCACTTGGCTATATGTGGCCACAGTGGTGGAGTACATCTTCGCTGTAATTGTATAAACAGGTTTGTGCAATCATTGTCCCAAATACATATGAACTACTACACCATTACTTGAAGTCCTTAAAGTGAAATTTGCTGCTTCAGTTATTAGATAGACCTCTGCTACCACAATGTGTGTGCATGATATTATAATATCAAGAGTACATAATAAAGAAAGGGAAGAGAGTGTCGAACATGCTATTTGTGTGTACACCGACACAAAGAACCCTACGTAGCCTTCATCGTCTGTACTATACGACCCCACTCCATCTACGACCACACTGGCCAGAACCACCAGTTCGTGCTATTGTGCCTGTTTTCGTGTAGAGCGACCATGAATCAACTGTTTTGTATCGAAAAGAGGTCGAGCGTGCGTAGCTTTAGCTACTTATTCGACATCGTTCAGGCAGTGTTTGAGCGGCTATATTTTTTTACATATCAAATAATTTTTGTGTGCGCCATTTTGGCCGGGCCACTCTCTTTTTATACCCGCACTTCATGTTTAACTGCCAGCCATTAGGGTGCTATTCAAGTAAATCACGAACAGGCTGTATAGTCTAAGTGACTTGTACTATGTACACAGACACCTTGTAGCTACCCAGAGGAGGTGGGACAGGTGTAATTTTAGCTTACGTGACAACGGTACCACTGATTGACGTTACATCAAGTTGTTGTACACCACTTAATGTGACTTTCTAAAGCGAAAACACTAGCGATTTTGTCACCAACTAATAACCAAATTTACACGTCATAATTATGGTGGCTGAAGAAAAGTCTTAAGTTGCGATCCCCAGTTAAAACGTTGCATGTATAAAAAGTTCGCACACAAATGGTTGAAAACACCCAGCCGCTCTACTGCTTGTGAGTGAAAAGAGACCCAGAGGGAAGTTGGGGATCCTGTAATCTAATAAAGTTCCAACTGAGACTATAAAAAAGCTGTCAGCATTGGAGTCTTTTGCTTCGTGATTGGCAGAATTGTGGGCAGGAGGTACATAATGTAGCTCACTTGCTGTGGTGCTTATGGTCAGTCTTATGAATTATTGTCACTGCATGTGAGACACATGCTGCAAAATGAACACTTTACTGAGTCAAGTTTATTGAGTGGTTAGCTGATATTTGTATACCTGTAAAGTTTGTAGCTAGCTAAATAGTGCGTATATTTTGTAATTTGCACTTTGTTTATCATTTTGTGACAACTTTTCATGTTAGCAATACAAGATGAATTGTTACCAGAACAATCTTGTTAGGGGGCTTGTCCAAAGTCCTTGTGGAAAAATTACTGCCATACCATAGACTAAGTATGGCGGTATATTAGTACCATAATTATGAATATGATGACATTAGCGGGGAGGGGGTCTTGGTCCATGACGTTTTACAACTGCATTGTCAGCAGATTTTAGCTTTAGTTGTGATTATGCATTCTTGTGGTTGAACAAGTCTGGACACACCTCCAGCAGTGTCAAAATTTGCATTAATTTTTCGTGACAGCTGTATCAAGCACTACATAGCTGAAAGTGTGCATGTAGCTACAGGCAAGCAAGAAACTGTTAAAGAAGCACAGGTATGACAGCTAGCACTGTAGAATACAAGTGAATATCGACTGTGTAGGCTAAATGGAGCAGAATCAGAGTTTCAGTATTGAATCTATGCTGAAATGCTGTGACGTTAAGAGAGGGGGGGGGAGGGGGGTAAAATGTTAACGTCATAATGACGTTAAATTTTCCACAAGGACTTTGGACAAGGCCCCTTAAACAATGTAGCTATTCACGCTTGGCAAACAATTTAAATTGTCACAGTGAAGTAAACAACCTTAACTGTAATGTAAACAACCATTGAGGCTAAATATAGTGCTAGCAACTTTCTATAATAACCTGAATTGTACTGGAAACAACCTTCTGTAACAACCCCCACGAAATAAGGGTTGTTATATTTAAACTATTGTACGAACAACCCAAAAGTTGATACTGTAACAACCATTTACAGCATGCATGCATAGTACAAATATACAATATTAGCTAACTCATGATCAAAGACAGATATAGTCATTCTGTACTCGAGTCTGAATAGCTATGTACCAAGGTAGTAACATCAGTATGTAATGGTATATGGCCTACTACCCAAGTCTGAACCTGTGTTTGTATCCTACTATATGTGCTTAGCGATTGTGGTCATAAACTCACTATAGGATGATTTATAAATGTCGAATTTCCTTGTTCAAGACTTGAAGACGAACCAGCACTCAGAAGCTGTGTGAGGAAATATCAAAGAGTAGATGCTATAGCTATAGATCTAGCCTTGTTCACAGGCCATATCAATGGGCCTTCAGCAGCATTTACACAGAGTAGCAAGGGCTTGCTTTCAAGAGACTGCATTGCAATTTTTAACTTACAAAGTAGACCACCAATGGCAAACTGGAAACGAGACAAACGGCGGAAATGATTATCGCTAACAGCGCTACCTCCACACACCGGCGGCGTCGCAGCCATTCCTGTGACATGGTCGTGCAGTTGCTAATTTCCAGGTTAGCAATCGACAAATTAATGAAACCGTCAAAGTATCGAATCATTTATAGCGGACCGCGAATTAAAAACAAATTTCGCGGATGGCGTCCGCGATGTTATATATAGCCCTTGGCCCAGCCTCTTCCCTTGGCCGCTCACCCTAGCCTCATCCCCAGCCTCTCAGGTCCCATCCTTGTTGTTTAATTTATAAGCGTGTAGCTAAAAGGGAAGGGAGGGGGAGAGCCTCCATGGGTGGTTTTGATCACGAGCGGACGCGTTATCGCCATAAATTACCGTAACCGTAAAGTCTGGTTAATAAGCGCACATGCTTATTAAGCGCATATTTTTAATAAGCGCATGCTTCCTTCCTGTTATTAAGTATTGTCTAATAAGCGCATGCGCCCAATAAAGACGATCGTTACTGTATTAATAGTCATCGTTCGATCAAGAGTATTCCAGGGCTAGAACTAATTTACCAACCTATTTTTGGATAGCCAGCTGCACGAGATTGGCTATACTCAACACTGCGATATTCCGCTGAGACGGGTTCGGACTCTTGACCTTGACCGAAGTGAGTCTCGCCAAAGAAATCGGCTATTTTCCCCCTTTTTTCTTCCAGTGATGGCTTCCGATCATACTCCCGTGAACTAATACAGAGCTTAGTCCGAGAATCGCTGTGTTCATAACTTGCTAGCTTTGTGATTGAGCGCTCGAACATGCATGCTGACAGTGGGCGGGGCCAAAATTTCACTCTCTATTAAGCGCACATTGTCTAATAGGCGCATGTTTCCTTGCCACCGAGAGTGATAAGCGCATGTGCTTATATTAACCAGACTTTACGGTATGCTAGTAGTACTGCAAATTTACCTTCCGCTTGAACATAGATTATATAGTTGGTTTGAACACATTGCGTGTATCATGAATGTTAGCTCATTGTCATGCATGTGCATTGAGTAGATACTTGGCGCGATTGACGTGAGAGCGCGATTTGATGCCAGGATGCGGTATATATACACTGCACAAGCTACGGAAAAGTACTTTCCAAGGGCGCAATCATTGCTATGCGCAATGTTCAAATGCAAAGTAAATTTGCAGTAAGACATAGCTGAACACCAGTGTCGACGTCCGCACGTGATCAAACAGGCTCTCAGCTCTCTTTCCAACCATTATGCCCATATTTTATTATAAGGAGGAGAGCGAAAGCACCCTATGTTCATCCGTGCATGCGCAGTCAGAAGAAACGTTACGCTACATTGTAGTGCTGCGACATCTACAAGTTCACCTACGCATACTATATTAAATTCTAGATTTGAAAGATTGAGCTACTGTACCTATAATATTATTATGTCCACGTTTCATCTGATTAACAAATTTCTAGTTGTATTGCAGAAACTCACAAACTCTATGTGCTGTTTAATTAATTACCCTCAGCTGATTGAATCTCTGATCTCACACCGCCTTTTGCATACCAGGTATCTACTGCTGGAGAAGGGAGTCTGTGTCCTACTTAATATTTTTCGGGGAAGGTGTAGTAGCACAGATAATGAAAAATCCTTGAAAAGGGTCAAAGAAGGGTATAAAACAACTGGAAAAGTTCTTAGATCTCACACACCACTGGAATAAATGTGAACAGAGTAAGAAAAGAATAGCTAGATCTCACAACGACATGTCTTAGAGTGATCTTAAAACGAGCATGCAGCATTTTTGTAGATGCAATTTTATATGACAAATAACTATTACTGGCCCAGGGGCGTAGCCAGGGTTTTCTGAGGGGGGGTTCCAGCAGTTGCGCGCGAAGCGCGCGCGAAAAATTTAATGACCACGCCCACTTTTCGGCTCTGCCCTATAATTAACGATAGCCATTTTCAGCAAGAGTTTGCCAGATTCTCGAGATTTTGGCAGGAAAAAGCACAAAAGGAGGAGATCTCGGCTAAGTTTCAGGAGATTTTAGTGCCTGCATATTGAATCTGGAAGCCAAGGGGGGTTTCCTGATGGCTAAATCATACTAAGATAATACTGAATCTGACTGCCAGGGGCCCGGGGGGGGGGGGGGGGGAGGGTTCCGGGCAACAAAGAAACAACTAAGCTACGCCCCTGTGGCCCATCAGCTCTTAGACTAATAATATTACATAGATAGCTAGCTAGTCCACCTCTGATTCCAACTTCCTTAAACCTTGATCACTATTGAGGCAATCAAGGCTTAGATAAACAAAACAGCGAACTGAAAGTGCACAGCCAATAGTTAGTCAATTTTACACGCAATGTGTGAACATCACATTTTTCCCAAAGGTACCCAGAATAATGGCTAGGACTCCAAGTTTTAACAGCTGCATGTCTTGTACTTTTATGCTAGTTCTTAAGCAGATAGCTAGCTAGCTAGTTAGTGGGTGTGATGGATTAAGAAGAAACAATAAGAATTCACTTTACACATTCTCACATAATACCTTTGAAGGTAACACAGCTTCAATTTCAGAGAGTCACAACTATACCCCCTTACACTTTCATTTTATGAAGTGCTTTCTCGGACTAAGTGTATGCACCTAAGGTATGTCAAACCGCACAATCATGTATGTACACACTACAATAAGGTTTGTGTATGTTACAGGTATCTCACTGTGGGACTGTGTGGTGTCCAATATTCTCAGTCGGAGCAGCAGCAACAGGCACATTGACCTTCTGACCTTCTACCATCCTCTTGCTCTGCCTGCAAATGCTGTGTATGTGTTACTACTGTCACTGGTCATGATCTCGCTACTCGATCTATAGGTAGAGCTGTACAAAATCTTCTATGTGTATCTCTGATATACCGTAGTTCTATATTACGTGCGGCATAGGTTTGATTTCGCCAGCATCAACAAGCCGTGTCTACACAGCTTCTTCAAGACTCCAGTTCAGATCATCCTGTTAGTAGGTAAGTGGCATTTGGCACGGCTAAGAGACTGCCTGTGAAAAGTGCAGTTGTACATCCATAAATCTTGGTGTCCACGACAAACAACATGTTACATGTAAGTGCCTATATATCTAAACACTCATTACTATAAACCTACTAGCTTCCCTTGTACGTTTGTAAGTTCCTTTAATACACAGGCACACATACTGTAGATTGGGAAATTTTTATCGTTAAAATATTTTTGTTGACGACCGCTACCAACAAAAATAAAACACATGAAATATTTTACGTGTACTTAATTTTGTGTATACTAATAATATTTGTCTCTAGTAAGAGTGGCGACTTGTATCTCGTGACAATTGTGAAACTGATTTACACTGTTGTAAAAAGCTTGTGCTATTGAAGAATACAATAAAGGGACCACCAATAGATCCAGAGTAATGAGAGTGGGTGTTTTAGCTAAATAAATGCAACTTGCAGATGATAACATAACCCTTAATTGTGCAGATACATAACATACACTAACGTAGGAGAGTGCATTGAAATAATAGAAGGTGCACGTGCCAGGGCCGTGTTACAACTTGTGCCTCAGGACAATTATGTATACATAGCTACATAATAATTCTTATGGATCGATATAAGATTATTGACCAAACCAGGGCTAGCTGGGGTAGTTGTATATAGTTGAGGGAAGGGGGGAGGAGGCAAATTCAGAAATTATCGGTTGTATAATATTATTATAATATATACATGTATGTTCTGTGAATATTATTGTGTCACACTTGTATAAAAGCATTAAATTTTAGAGTGTACATACATGTACATGTACCTGCAGGATGCTATAGTGTACTTTTTGAGGTTATAATATAGTGCAAAGAGATTCTGCTTCAAGTACTATAATGATAGAGCTTGAACAGTCTGCTGTTTAAGACACCATCTGCAATGTTATTGTCTCTAGCAATGCGATCTCTAAGACACCATCTGCAATATTATTAACCCTCGGCGCATGTGCGAGAGGATTACAGTAGTCATCCTGTCTGTGTGTGTGTGTGTGTGTGTGTCTGTCTGTCTGTCCCGGATCTAGCATCTTCATTTCAGGTTTATACAACGAACTTTGGTGTTTGGTAAGCTTTTACCTATGGGGTGCTGTTTGTGTCAAAATTCATTGTTGGCAGGCATTTAGAAGAGTCTGGGGATTTACGAAAGTAGTGGACATCTACAGTGGAAATTTGACATGAATCACAGAAGATAGAGATGCTACAACTGTGTGGGGATTTATGAAAGTAGTGGATATTTACGTAAATCTCACTGGTGTAAATCGCAGCGAATACTTGCATAGTTTGTGATAAAATTCTGTAGTGGCAGACATTTAGTGATGTTGCAGGAATTTATAAAAGTAGTGGATGTTTACAAAAATACAGTGGACATTTAACGTCATCCCTAAAGTTCATGTGCCCCATGTAAACACACACATGAATACAAAGACTGCACCCAAGACTTAATTGGGGCATGCCCACAAGGTTAATTAATACAGCTTAATTTTTGTGCCAGGGTTAAAGAATGCTTTAATCTATAATAATATTATAATTATTATGTGGACAATTACTGGCCTTTTCTTCAAGAGCCTTCTGATGACTTGCATAATCATCCCTGGTTCTTCCTGACCCTTCCGCTTCTGACCAAAAGTACTCATAATACGATTTGCTAATTGATAATTATGGGTCTCTATCAACACACCTAGTTTGGTGGTAGTTTGTACAACATCTCTAAATTTCATCTAAGATTTACATAAGTCTCCACTATATAGCAGTGTTGATACTTTCATGAATTAATGTCTTCTGGGTTTACATAAACCTCCACTATGATTAATTTTAATGCCCACTACTTTCATAAATCCACACAGTATCTCTAAATGTCTTCTATTCACATAAACTTGGGCCTTGGCTGCAATTTATTAAATGTCCAATACGTAAATATCCACTACTTTCATAAATCCATACAGTTGTAGCACCTCTAAAATTACGCCTTCTGTGATTCACGTCAAATTTCCACTATGATAAAATTTTACATAAATGTCCACTAGTTTCGTAAATCCCCAGACTTTTCTAAATGTCTGCCAATAATAAATTTTGACACAAACGGCACCCCATATTTACCTACATTTTGTAGCGATGTGACTCGTGGATTTTTCTAAAAAGGCTTCTTTCAAGAGAAATCGACGATCGAGCTGTCACGAGCAGCCTTTAATTCGCTGGCCAGCCATAATTATTGATATTGCAAGCTTTAGCACCAACGTGACCACACCCACCGCGTGCACTCCCCCCCTCTCTCTCTCCCCCTTCTCTGTCTCTCTCCCTCCACTTCTCACTGTGCATTATATGTAGTATCAGATCATCTCTTTGCCATACTGCTGCCCATGTTTGTTGTTTTTCCTCTATTTTCGCTTGTTATCATTTTCTTACTATTCAACTGTTTCCCAAAAGCGTAAGTTGGTCGATATTTAAAATCAACAATGCATGCTTATTTTAATCCTCTCTCTCTTTCTCTTTCTCGAGCTCTCTCACTCTCCCCCCATAGCTACTATTAGTCGATGTGAACCCTTGTACAAGAGGCCATTCCGTTGCCTTGTGATTAAATGTATCTGTCCTTTGCACTTTCTCTGTTGGTGTTCTGATGAGCGACATGTGCATGTGCACTTGTCCTCCTTGCATGCGTAAGGAGGATGGAGAGAAGAAATCATTAACAGATAACGAGCAGGGTGCGGAGAAATATCAGTCCGTGGACAAAGATGAGGTTTCAAATGGTATATTATACCATGATCCCACTGGACCAAAACTAAGATGTCGTGCTTAATTACCAAAACATGACCTTTCCTACACATGTTTGTCAGAGGATAGGGCAGAATTTTTGTAAACTTAATTAGAAAATTTTGCCCTATCCTACACATTTTCTATAATATGCATGAAATCCATACATATTTTCGTCTAGTGTACATGACATTATTATACACTGTAATAAAATTAATGAATAGTGAGCATCACTATACTTGGTAGTGACATCTGTGGCAAAATGTAGTGACAGTCACTAAATTTTGCCACAGATGTCACTACCGAGTAGTGATATTCACTTTCCAGAGTACTGATGGCGTGTATACAAGAATACTTTAGGACTTCAAGTTTATTAAAGTTTACTTGGTGCCTTAGATCTTCTGCTGAAGTGGCAGGCCCACCTAGTGCTGCACTGCACTGGCGAGCCCTAATTAGGCCAAAATAGCTATATATCTGCAGTGGCACTTTGGTACCTACTTTATTGTATTTCATGAACCGTATCGGACTTAATCTAGATTATAACTACGAAATTAACTTTAGCTACAAAAACTTACATCACATCACTTTTATTTTCAATTTCAGGATCCCAGGAGGCCATGAACTATGAACTTGGTAGTAAAATTGATGATGAAAACAAAGATGAAGATGGTACATAATATTATTATAAATACTTACACCATGCTTTGCTATAATACACCGTAGTCTCCCGGGCAAGCACCCACTCCCGGGTAAGTGCCCATGTACCATATTTTAAGGGGTCAATGTAGCAGCTTCTCTGGAATTTATATCCCGGATAAGCGCCCATGAGGGCCAAAACAGTGAGTTATGTTTAAGTGCCCATGGGCACTAACCCGGGACACTACAGTACATGTATAGTACTTCATTTCTTATGTACACTTTTTACAGGAGAAATTGACCTCCTACAAGGCCAACATCATGTGGCTGCTACTGAGGCATACCACTGACTAGCCTCGTACCCATGGCAGTCCCTTTGATCATAAGGAGGAGGGTCTGCCATGGGTACAAGCTAGGCTAACCACTGACCCAATGTGGCTTCATCATCTTCTACACAATGATAGGTACAGGCCTCTGAAATCAGGACCTGCATGGATGACCCCAATTATTACTTAGAGATATTGTGTGTCTTGAATTAGAGAAAGCTCACAAGGATACTTTATATAATACCACCACAATAATAATATCATTGTGTCTATATGTAAACAATGGTTTCACTATAATAATATTGTTATACTATGCATTCCCACACGTATTAAAAAAATGTCATTCACTGATGAAGACTAAGGAGTCAAATTTAAGACTGTCTCGGATGAACACAAGAAAGAATATATGAGCATCTTGAAGATCAGTACTGCCTCTACGGATGGTGAGAGATTATTGTATAGCTAGCCGGAAATTTTCAAGGGAGAAAGTTTTCACGAGTTTCATGGTTAGAGAACGTTTTCTCCATAAAATTTAGGCATGCCCCATCCACCTACATGTAAAGTGTAATTGATTTAGCATTCCACGAAACTTTACTCTATGAAATTCTCATGCACTTCCTACTGATTCATGAAAAATTTCTTCCTCGAATGTTTTCCATGCCACTATAATAATTATAACAACTATTATGACAAGGTCAATGGTACACTGTCACCTTAACAAGGAAGGAAGCTTTAGCTTGGGAAACTAACAATTGTTACGTAGTACTACACATGCATTCTACACATAATAGTATGCACATGTACTGCTGCATTAAACTTTTAGTGTACATTATACATGCATGTAGTACGTATGTTTAATGATGTGTCGTTTTGTATCACATGCAGGAACACAGTGACAGTGGGAATATTTTATGCCCTACCTGCTTTACAACTGGTGCTATCAGAACAAAAGGTATTATACTTAAAACAGAGAATTGAGCCAACACCTATCATAATTTGGATCTCTCTCCCTACCTCCTCCTCCCCCTGCATCTCTCTCTCTCTCTTTCTTTCTTTCTCCCTCTTTCTCCTTCTCCCTCTCCCTCTCCCTCATATCTCTCTCTCTCTCTCTTCTCTCCCCCCTCTCTCTCCCTCTTTCTTTAGATTCTCAACTTGAGTGGTGACCAGGATGAATGCTACTACAACTTTAAGTGTGCTCACCCTCTTAGTTTCCCCTTCTTTAGTGTCCAATTCCACTTCAACACATTCAATACTGTCTGGAGCAACATTGGTTATGTTCTACTTGGATTCCTATTCATTATTCTGGTCTTAATCAGGAATATAGTGAAGAGGTATATACAATTTTCCAAGGAAATAAGTTAAACTATCATAATTTGTACGTGAACACAATTCGCGCTATCCTCGCATTCTATTGATGCCCAATATTCTTTAATTAAGTCAGAGTGATAGGGTATATAACGCTGCCATCTAGCTAGTATTTTAATACTGTGTGTACCGTTTGGGACTAACTGCTATTTTTAATGTTACCCATGTGTATAACACTAATAAAGTATGCACTATAGATGTACATGTACCTACAATAATAATAATATTTATTGATTATTATTTGTTGTATAGGAGGTACATGTATAGAAAACAGAGAAGATTAGATAAACAGAGAAGATTAGATAAACTTTATACAGATGTAAGTGTAAATTATGAAAATCCACAAATTTAATACAATTTGGATGAATTCTGATTTCCCTTAGAGTCATGGAGTTCCTCAATTTTTTGGTATTTACTTTGCAATGGGGTTTGCTCTCATCCTCGAAGGCTTCATGAGTTCCTTCTACCACATCTGCCCCAGTGACTCAAACTTTCAATTTGGTAAGTACTACATATGGTATTTAATACGGTAGCATACCGGGCAACCATCGATCCCTTCCCGGGTAAGCATCTATGTGTGTACCACATTTCAAGGGGTCGTTGTAGCAGCTTCTGTGCTAATACGTACAATTTATATTGTCTTGTAGGCTAAAATTGTTACGCTATGTACAACGAAAAATATTTTTCAGACGGTCATTTTTCTTATAGTCCATGTCATTACATGGATACGCATCTTGGATGCGTCCGGTTGCTATGAACGTGCGGTGCGGGCGGAGAGAAAGTCCGCACTACAAGGTTCAGGATTGGTCACAACTGTAGGGCCGTGTGCACAAAGAAGAGTGGACTTAATGCCTCGGGCCATAGCTACAGCTAGAGACACATTGTCGAATGATTGGCGCTTTCACGCCGCACGTTTCAAGAGGCCTGCTAAGCAGGCGCTGGCACTAGACACTGAGCCTCGAGCGAAGCGAGAGGCAAGGTCTATTCTTTGTCATACCTGTCAGTAGTCCGGTAGCGGCGTTCAAGCAGAGTGAGAACGTCATCATTACACACTTAGTTGGAGCATAGATATTGGCCAATGCAATCATTAATACAGGTTCAAAGTTCATGCTGCTTGCATCTGCGCATGTGCACAATACTAATGCACAGGCAGGATACTGTTTGCACATGAACTATGTCTCTATGTTTTATGAGCATGTACTGATCATGTATGATCATGCATATATACTAGCCACATTATCCCATGATTGTGACATTAAACATACTTGTAAGGTATTATAAGGTATTGTAGGGTAAAGTAGGCCAGGAATCTGATTAGTCAGTTGGAGGTCCACTGTTTCACTTTGCTTGCCACAGCCTCGGGCCTCTGAGTGACCAATCAGATCACAGTATTTACAACTATATGGTAATGTAGGTATTGTAGATATTGTAAGGTATTGTAAGGTATTGTAGAGTAAAGTAGGCCAGGAATCTGATTGGTCAGTTGGAGGTCCACTATTTCACTTCGCTTGCCACAGCCTCGGGCCTCTGAGTGACCAATCAGATCACAGTATTTGTTACAACTATATGGTAATGTAGGTATTGTAGGTATTATAAGGTATTGTAGGATAAAGTAGGTCAGGAATCTGACTGGTCAGTTGGAAGTCCACTATTTCACTTCACTTGCCACAGCCTCGGACATATACCTCTAAGTGACCTGTCGGATCACAGTATTTGTTACAATTATATGGTAATGTAGGTATTGTAGGTATTATAAGGTATTGTAAGGTATTGTAGGTTAAAGTAGGCCAGGAATCTGATTGGTCAGCTGGAGGTCTACTATTTCACTTCGCTTGTCACAGTCTCGGGCCTCTGAGTGACCAATCGGATCACAGTATTTTTTTGTTACAAGTGTATTAACATTATGGTAATATAGGTATTGTATAAGGTATTGTAAGGTATTGTAGGATAAAGTAGGTCAGGAATCTGATTTGTCAGTTGGAAGTCCACTATTTCACTTTGCTTGCCACAGCCTCAGACCTCTGATTGACCAATCGGATCACAGTATTTGTTACAACTATAATATAGTAATATAGGTATTGTAAGGTATTGTAGGTATTGTAAGGTGTTGTAAGGTGTTATAGGGTAAAGTAGGCCAGGAATCTGATTGGTCAGTTGGAGGTCCACTATTTCACTTCGCTTATCACAGTTTCGGGCCTCTGAGTGACCAATAGGATCACAGTATTTGTTACAACTATATTATGGTAATATAGGTATTGTAGGTATTGTATAAGGTATTGTAAGGTATTGTAGGATAAAGTAGGTCAGGAATCTGATTGGTCAGTTGGAAGTCCACTATTTCACTTTGCTTGCCACAGCCTCAGACCTCTGAGTGACCAATCGGATCACAGTATTAATTACAACTTAATGGTAATGTAGGTATTGTAGGGTAAAGTAGGTCAGGAATCTGATTGGTCAGTTGGAGATTTAACTTCGCTTATAATTATTAATCTTAAGCACCCATGCATGGACGCTTAGCGTACAAGTTGTAAAATCAATACTATCTCCACCAAAAGGCATAATATACTGTACATATCTTAGGTCACTGTGTATTGTTTGGCTGCATGACAATCTTCTGATTTTAGATACTGCCTTCATGTTCATCATTGGAGGCCTTCTTCTGGTGATTCGGAAGATATTTCAGAATAGACACCCAGACATCCACGCCAATGCATTCATAGCGTTCTTCTCCTTTGCTGTAATCATCTTCTTCACTCTCTTTGGAATAGTAAGTTTGTGTCTCTGTTCTTGAAGCGTGCTGTATCCACACAATAAAGCCACTCTCCGATTAATTAGGAAATATAGTGTGGCACACAGGTTGAAAGATACATTCAAGGTCAAGCAATAATACTTTCATGTGCGAGTTTCAAGTAGCTTGTGGTCGCATAGACCTTGCAGCATTTCAATGTTGCATATACTGAAGTAGTATTATTTAATCAATATGGGGATGTGGCTACTTATTAAATCTTACTAAATTACTGTATGCATGCATGGATGTATAATTATCTATCATATTATTTTTCTGTTGTAGTATTTTGGTCGTAAGAACCCAGTTCCTGTCCGTCTGTTAATCTTCGTTCTGGCACTTCTGCTATTGCTCATCTTTCTAGTGTCATTCTACTACTTTCACAACTGGAAATGGAGTAAGGCACATTATACCTAATTAAACCTTCATCCATTTCCAGCAATTTTGAATGGGCCTGACAACTAGCCTATAAGCTTAGTCTAGCAAACACCAACTATGTTTAAAATCTTAGACTAGTACTGTTAGTTTATAGCTGATGAAGGCTCTTGATCATGAGCCAAAATTTTAACTTTGTATTTCTGGTGTATCATCCAATCTCACATATTAGGATAATTGTGAGCTGAATAAATTTTTTTGTGCTCGTATAATATTATTATAGGTAAAGCTGTACTTATGAAAGCTGTGCTGAACATCAAGGACTTCTTCACCTGCAAGAGTGGTCCAAGTCATCGGGTAAAATGTCTATAGTTGCTATAAATGTTAGTCTCACTTCAAGGTGTGCATGGTAGACCTAGCCCCCTCCATGCATATCCCCTTTCCAAGAACAAGAAGGGAGAGTGAAAAACTTAGAGAATATTCTAGTGCATATCCCGGGTAAGCACCCATGGGTGCTTAAACACGACTCTTGATTTTGTCATGCATGGATGCTTATCCAGGATGTAAATAAGCATACCATAGTGTCCCGGGCAAGTACCCACTCCTGGGTAAGCTTAAGTGCCCATACACTGGTCAATGTACATATTATAGCAACTTCTATACAAGACTCTTAGATAAGAGAGTCTGACAACGAATTGACGAAACTATGTGGATGTATTTTTGTATTCAAAAATGGATGTGACTATCATTGATTTCACATGTTACGACTGTAGATTCGATTTGTCAAGCTCATCACTGCATTTGTCATGAACCTAGTTCTGTAAGTTTCTGGCATTAATAGCTACAAAGATACCTTAGACTGTATATTATTTTGTTCATTACCTTAAACATTTAGGGCTATACTGGTAGTAGCTCTCAGTCGCATTAACATTGCAATGGCAGTTCTTGCCTTCTATTTACTCAACCTTCTCTTCTTTCTGGCAGTCTATGTACTTTTTAAGGTAAGTCCTATACATGTAAATCCACTATTTCTTTCATTTCAAAAATATGTGCATGCACATATGCAGCTATGGTTCAGAGAACCGCTGACATGGCTGGCTCTGGTCCTGCCTCTTTTTATTGCTGTTGTGTGGGCAATAGCATTTTATTTCTTCAAGATTGTACCCGTCACAGAGTGGAAGGTTAGTGTGATCGATAATAATGGCAAGAGAGAGAGAGGGAGGGAGGGAAGAGAGGGAGAGGGAGAGGGAGAGGGGGAGGGGGAGAGAGATGAGAGAGAGCCCGGGGAGGGAAAGAGAGAAAGGGAGGGATAGAGAGAGAGGTGTCTTAATCTTCCACTACTTCCCGGCTCTACTCTTTCAGCTGACACCTGCCGAGTCTCGTGAATTGAACAAGGAGTGTGCACTGTTGGGTTTCTATGACAATCACGATATCTGGCACTTCCTGTCAGCAGTTGGCATGTTCCTTGCTTTCTTGGTAAATCAGTTGATTTTGCAAAATTAAAATTATCTTTTTGTATAATATTGCTTTGTAGTTTTTATTGGTTCTTGACGATGGAGTTGCAGACGCAAAACGAGAAAATTTGCGTATATTCTAGCCTTACAATGTCTTAGTAAAACACCTGGAATCACTTTGCATAAATTCATAATTATTATTATAGACATCATGCATGCAGTGTGTGTATTACAGTATTATCATTGTGTGTATTATAATGACAAAGTTTAATAATAATATAACCCACAATAATTAACTTTAACAATACCCGGTAACTAATGCAAAGCTGGCTCAAGCAATAACAACAATATTAAATTTTTAGTCCTTGGCTAATTTAATTCAT
This sequence comes from Cliona cf. orientalis, assembly GCA_963930775.1. Classification (NCBI taxonomy): domain Eukaryota; kingdom Metazoa; phylum Porifera; class Demospongiae; order Clionaida; family Clionaidae; genus Cliona; species Cliona cf. orientalis. Next base: position 5,331,938 of record OZ005689.1, on the reverse strand, counting down.
TTTCTTGAATTCGTTTAGCTACAATATTCCCTGCCATAGTTCCTAAAACAGCTGTTGTGGCCATAGTAGAAGCACCAGCACCCACAGCACCACCAATGACAGCACCTGGTATGGCTCCTATTCCGAAACCTGCAGCTTCGATTAGTGCTCCAATTCCAGCCCCAACGACAGCAGATGTTCCGAGTCCACCAAGAGAAGCTAGAGCTGTATGTAACTTATTTAGGGATATTCCTTTCAAACACAGCAAGGCAGGAATAGCTTCATATTCACACTTCTTTAGTGCTTCGAGATATATATTATCATCCCACCTTGCTCCTTCAATAATTACCTCATCACGACACTTTCCGGCCGGTAAGGCAGCTATTGTCGTAGCATCTCTATCATGGGCTTTATCTGGTGTCAGAGAAGGCTCAACTGTAAAGCTAGTCAATTTTGCACTGTGCATCATTTCTTGGAAAGCTTCAGCGTATATCCTAACTAGCTCGCTCATAGGCTGTGATGATATACTATTTGCAACATTAGCAAATGTAAGGACCAGAATTGCTTTTTTCCATAGGGATTCACCAAAAGCTTTAGTGAGCATTAGAATGATTCGCTTATCTGTGATATCGATTCTTGAACTGGGTAGCAAGGGGACACAGTAAAGCAGTATGTCGGCCTTTTTTCCTGTTGCTCCCTCAAGTTCCTTTAGGAGCTCTTTTTCTCTCTTTTCATCAAGACCAGGCACATCAATTATACGCACCATTACTCCACGTATTTTGGCTTCATATATCTTAATTTGAATGGTTACTGCAAGTTTTGGACTGTGTTCAACTTTTGGACCTTCTTCTCCGCTCAAATCAAGTATATTTTTTGTCAGAGTGGATTTTCCAGTTCCTGATCGTCTGGTGATCACCATTGTTATTTCTCGATTTGTTTCTTTATCCCACCGCTCTTGGGTGAGCCTAACATGATCATCAACTTCTCTTGTACTACCAGATCCTGCCATCATCATCAAGTTCTATATTATTAATAATGGATAATTATTAAATAGCACTATCATGCATAATAATTATATTATAATTTAGTGTAGGTGTGTGCATTCATAATATCTGTCACTCAACCTGACACACATACTAGGGTATACAGACAGGGTTCTGATGGTAGATTCTTGCACACATTGTACTATAATAACTATTGGTCATGATCACTATGCTTTAGACTAAGTATCGATAATAATTAAGTTTGCCTGTTTCCTGTTGGGCTATACTTGCTTTAATATCCTTTGTGTGCTCAGACAATAGCCCTTTGTTGTAAAGAAGCCCTGCGACTCTCCATTAATATACCAGAACATCAGTTATCTGTGTATACAATCATGTTCTGGCTGTGTTTTACCATGTCTGTGGTCCTGATTGTTATTATTATCATAATAGTACATGACTAAATTCTTGCTATAACATGAATAATGCAAGTATTAGTGCAGCAATGCCTATGTTATTACATCCCGAGTCCCAATTCACAAATCGAAATTCGGCCGCTCGATGAGGTAATTGTGATGAAACCTATGATGAAACCTATGATGAAATTATGATGAAATTATGATGAAATGATGATGAAATTGGGGTGAAGACTGCTTCAAAATGTTTAGCGCGCACGATAGGGTGTTGGGACCCAGAATTCGAACCTAGTGTACAAGAGATCGTGGACTATCGATGACATATGGCGATTCTCTCAGTTCGCTTTCTTTGGCGAGCGAGCTCTCTGGGGGGATTCCCCTATACAGTCTAGCACATGGCAGTGGAGGTCACGTTCGGGTCAACCGGCTCAACCCGCGCGCCCCAATATACTGCGTGTACGGAGCATGCGCAGTTTGTCGATGTGTCCAAGTTCGAATTATGGCGGCGTACAGTAAGCGCGGTGCAATACTTATGAGGGACTCGGGATGTAGTCTCTAAGTTGTTCATTACATCCCGAGTCCCAATTCGCAAAAAAGAATTCGGCCGCGCGATGAGTAATTGATGATGAAATGATGATGAAAACCGATGAGGTAATTTATGATGAAATTTATGATGAAATTCATGATGTAATTGCTGTGAAACTGTTTCAAAATGTTTAGCGCGCACGAAAGGTTGTTAGGACCCAGAATTCGAACCTAGCGTAGAAGACGTCGTGGACTATCGATGAGATATGGCGATTTTCTCAGTTCGCTTTCTTTGGCGAGCTCGCACTCGGGGGGATTTCCCTGTTCAGTCTGCAGGTGGAGGTCACGTTTGGGTCAACCGGCTCAAGCCGCGCGCCCCAATATACGCGTGTACGGAGCATGCGCAGTTCGTCGACGTGTCCTAGTTCGAATTTATGGCGGCTACTTTTCGTGAGGGACTCGGGATGTAGTCTCTAAGTTGTTCATTACATCCCGAGTCCCAATTCACAAATCGAAATTCGGCCGCTCGATGAGGTAATTGTGACGAAACCTATGATGAAATTATGATGAAATTATGATGAAATTATGATGAAATTATGATGAAATTGGGGTGAAGACTGCTTCAAAATGTTTAGCGCGCATGACAGGGTGTTGGGACCCAGAATTCGAACCTAGCGTACAAGAGATCGTGGACTATCGATGACATATGGCGATTCTCTCAGTTTGCTTTCTTTGGCGAGCGAGCTCTCTGGGGGGATTTCCCTATACAGTCTAGCACATGGCAGTGGAGGTCACGTTCGGGTCAACCGGCTCAACCCGCGCGCCCCGATATACTGCCTGTACGGAGCATGCGCAGTTTGTCGATGTGTCCAAGTTCGAATTATGGCGGCGTACAGTAAGCGCGGTGCAATACTTATATATGAGGGACTCGGGATGTAGTCTCTAAGTTGTTCATTACATCCCGAGTCCCAATCCGCAAAAAAAGAATTCGGCCGCACGATGAGTAATTATGACGAAACCTATGATAAAACCTATGATGAAATTATGATGAAATTATGATGAAATTGGGGTGAAGACTGCTTCAAAATGTTTAGCGCGCATGACAGGGTGTTGGGACCCAGAATTCGAACCTAGTGTACAAGAGATCGTGGACTATCGATGACATATGGCGATTCTCTCAGTTCGCTTTCTTTGGCGAGCGAGCTCTCTGGGGGGATTCCCCTATACAGTCTAGCACATGGCAGTGGAGGTCACGTTCGGGTCAACCGGCTCAACCCGCGCGCCCCGATATACTGCCTGTACGGAGCATGCGCAGTTTGTCGATGTGTCCAAGTTCGAATTATGGCGGCGTACAGTAAGCGCGGTGCAATACTTATGAGGGACTCGGGATGTAGTCTCTAAGTTGTTCATTACATCCCGAGTCCCAATCCGCAAAAAAGAATTCGGCCGCGCGATGAGTAATTATGATGAAACCTATGATGAAACCTATGATGAAATTATGATGAAATTATGATGAAATTGGGGTGAAGACTGCTTCAAAATGTTTTGCGCGCATGAAAGGTTGTTGGGACCCAAAAGTCGAACCTAGCGTAGAAGAGATCGTGGACTATCCGATGACATCCTTATGGCGTTTCTCTCAGTTCGCTTTCTCTAGTGAGCTCGTTTTCAGGGCAGGGGGGTTTCCCTATTCAGTCGAGCACATGGCAGGTGAAGGTCAATCGGCTCAAGCCGCGCGCCCCAGTATACGCGTGAGCAGAGCATGCGCAGTTTGTCGATGTGTCCTAGTTCGAATTTATGGCGGCTACTTTTCACGAGGGACTCGGGATGTAGTCTCTAAGTTTTTCATTACGTCCAGAGTCCCAATTCGCAAAAAAGAATTCGGCCTTGCGATGAGGTAATTATGACGAAACCTATGATGAAACCTATGATGAAATTATGATGAAATTAGGGTGAAAACTGCTTCAAAATGTTTAGCTCGCATGACAGGGTGTTGAGACCCAGAATTCGAACCTAGCGTAGAAGAGATCGTGGACTATCGATGAGATATGGCGATTTTCTCAGTTCGCTCTCTTTGGCGAGCTCGCACTCGGGGGGATTTCCCTGTTCAGTCTAGCACATGGCAGTGGAGGTCACGTCCGGGTCAACCGGCTCAAGCCGCGCGCCCCAATATACGCGTGTACGGAGCATGCGCAGTTTGTCGATGTGTCCTAGTTCGAATTTATGGCGGCGTATTCATGAGGGACTCTGGACGTAGTCTCCAAGTTGTTCATTACATCCCGAGTCCCAATTAGAAAAAAAAACAAATCGGCCGACCGATGAGGTAATTATGAGTAATGATGATGAAAATGCGGTTAAGACTGTTTCAAAATGTTTAGCACGCATGAAATCTTGTTGGGACCCAGAATTCGAACCTAGCGTAGAAGACATCGTGGACTATCGATGAGATTAGCGATTTTCTCAGTTCGCTTTCTTTGGCAAGCACGCGCTCGGGGGGATTTCCCTATTCAGTCTATATATAGAACATGGCAGGTACCAGGTGGAGGTCACGTGCGGATTAACCGGCTCAAGCCGCGCGCCCCAATATACGCGTATACGGAGCATGCGCAGTTTGTCGATGTGTCCTAGTTCGAATTATGGCGGGTACAGTAGCGAGGTGCAATACTTTTCATGAGGGACGAGGGATGTAGTCTCTAAGTTTTTCATTACATCCCGAGTCCCAATCCGCAAAAAAGAATTCGGCCGCGCGATGAGTAATTATGACGAAACCTATGATGAAACCTATGATGAAATTATTGAAACCTATGATGAAATTATGATGAAATTATGATGAAATTGGGGTGAAGTCTGCTTCAAAATGTTTAGCGCGCATGACAGGGTGTTGGGACCCAGAATTCGAACCTAGCGTACAAGAGATCGTGGACTATCGATGACATATGGCGATTCTCTCAGTTTGCTTTCTTTGGCGAGCGAGCTCTCTGGGGGGATTTCCCTATACAGCCTAGCACATGGCAGTGGAGGTCACGTTCGGGTCAACCGGCTCAACCCGCGCGCCCCGATATACTGCCTGTACGGAGCATGCGCAGTTTGTCGATGTGTCCAAGTTCGAATTATGGCGGCGTACAGTAAGCGCGGTGCAATACTTATGAGGGACTCGGGATGTAGTCTCTAAGTTGTTCATTACATCCCGAGTCCCAATCCGCAAAAAAGAATTCGGCCGCGCGATGAGTAATTATGACAAAACCTATGATGAAACCTATGATGAAATTATTGAAACCTATGATGAAATTATGATGAAATTATGATGAAATTGGGGTGAAGACTGCTTCAAAATGTTTAGCGCGCATGACAGGGTGTTGGGACCCAGAATTCGAACCTAGTGTACAAGAGATCGTGGACTATCGATGACATATGGCGATTCTCTCAGTTCGCTTTCTTTGGCGAGCGAGCTCTCTGGGGGGATTCCCCTATACAGTCTAGCACATGGCAGTGGAGGTCACGTTCGGGTCAACCGGCTCAAGCCGCGCGCCCCAGTATACACGTGTACGGAGCATGCGCAGTTTGTCGGTGTGTCCTAGTTCGAATTATGGCGGCGTACAGTAAGCGCGGTGCAATACTTATGAGGGACTCGGGATGTAGTCTCCAAGTTGTTCATTACGTCCAGAGTCCCAATTAGAAAAAAACTATTCGGCCGACCGATGAGGTAATTGTGATGTAAAATATGACGAAAATGCGGTTAAGACTGTTTCAAAATGTTTAGCACGCATGAAAGCTTGTTGGGGCCCAGAATTCGAGCCTAGCGTAGAAAACATCGTGGACTATCCGATGATATCCTTATGGCGTTTCTCTCAGTTCGCTTTCTCTAGCGAGCTCGCTTTCAGGGCAGGGGGATTTCCCTATTCCCGGTTGACCTTCACCGGCACCTGCCACGTGCTCGACTGAATATTCAGTCGAGCACGTGGCAGGTGAAGGTCAACCGGCTCAAGCCGCGCGCCCCAATATTGTACTCGTATACGGAGCATGCGCGGTTTGTCAATGTGTCCTAGTTCGAATTTATGGCGGCTTATTCATGAGGGACTCTGGACGTAGTCTCCAAGTTGTTCATTACGTCTAGAGTCCCAATTAGAAAAAAACTATTCGGCCGACCGATGAGGTAATTGTGACGTAAAATATGACGAAAATGCGGTTAAGACTGTTTCAAAATGTTTAGCGCGCATGAAAGCTTGTTGGGGCCCAGAATTCGAACCTAGCGTAGAAGAGATAGTGGACTATCGATGAGATATGGCGATTCTCCCAGTTCGCTTTCTTTGGCGAGCACGCACTCGGGGGGATTTCCCTATTCAGTCTAGGCACATGGCAAGTGGAGGTCACGTCCGGGTCAACCGGCTCAAGCCGCGCGCCTCAATATACGCACATACGGAGCATGCGCAGTCTGTCGACTTGTCCTGGTTCGAATTATGGGCCAGGCGGGTACCGTAGCGCGATATGGTACTTTTCATGAGGGACTCTGGACGTAGTCTCCAAGTTGTTCATTACGTTACGTCCAGAGTCCCAATTTGAAAAACGCTTCGGCCGACCGATGAGGTAATTGTGATGTAAAATATGACGAAAATGCGGTTAAGACTGTTTCAAAATGTTTAGCACGCATGAAAGCTTGTTGGGGCCCAGAATTCGAACCTAGCGTGGAAGAGATAGTGGACTATCGATGAGATATGGCGATTCTCCCAGTTCGCTTTCTTTGGCGAGCCCGCACTCGGGGGGATTTCCCTATTCAGTCTAGGCACATGGCAAGTAGTCTCGTACCCAGCCCCAAATCCCTGCGCGGGGAAGGGTCTGGTGACATTGGAACGATTTCTTGGTTGCACAGGCGCGTGATTTCATGCCAATATTATGCAATCAATCACGCGCCAGTCCCACGTTGCTACGCAATGCAACGCACAATCAAAGAACTGCGTTCTCATTGGCTAGCGCTAAACCGCCAGCTAGACATTGCAAGATCGTTGCTGCGCGACCAGATGCAAGGTCACATGAAAATCGTGGAGCTGCAATCTGATTGGCTTTCGCAAAAGTAAGAATGCTGAGCTTGCAAGAACCAAGAAAGCGCTCAAATGTCACCAGACCCTCTTCCTCCTTTTGGGGGTGGGGTCTGGGGACGAGACTACATGGCAAGTGGAGGTCACGTCCGGTCAACCGGCTCAAGCCGCGCGCCTCAATATACTCGCATACGGAGCATGCGCAGTCTGTCGAGTTGTCCTGGTTCGAATTATGGCGGGTACAGTAGCGCGATGTGGTACTTTTCATGAGGGACTCTGGACGTAGTCTCCAAGTTGTTCATTACATCCCCAGTATAAATTTACTTTTTTGCGGTTATTAGGTAATTATGTTGTAATTATGATGTAACCTATGTCGTCATAGCGCTAAAATTCAGAGCCTTTACAGAACACTTCTGAGACCTGAAAATCCACAGAATCATATATTAACTTACATACATATCCAGCGAATACATTAAAAGCTGAGTGCTACTTTCTCCGACAAGTAATGCCGGCCGAACTTCACGCGTTCTCTTGGCTGACGTAATCCTGTGGATAAATAAAGCTAGCCTTGCGCTATTTATAGCACGCGTCATGCCACGACCGATCTGAAGTTCTGAAGCTGTACTGTGCTGTCGAGTTTGTCTCCTTTGATTGAAGCATCGAAACTCGAAGTCGAAAGTTGATCTTAGACTCCATCTCTGCGATTGAGGCTCCAGCAGCAATGTGTGTAGTGACGACCTTTACCACATGCACCATTAGAACTATGCAGCCACTGGGGATGTGGTCAAGGGTTCATTACATCCCGAGTCCCAATCCGCAAAAAAAACAATTCGGCCGCGCGATGAGTAATTGATGAGTAATTGATGATGAAATGATGATGAAAACCGATGAGGTAATTTATGATGAAATTCATGATGTAATTGCTGTGAAACTGTTTCAAAATGTTTAGCGCGCATGAAAGGTTGTTGGGACCCAGAATTCGAACCTAGCGTAGAAGACGTCGTGGACTATCGATGAGATATGGCGATTTTCTCAGTTCGCTTTCTTTGGCGAGCTCGCACTCGGGGGGATTTCCCTGTTCAGTCTAGCACATGGCAGGTGGAGGTCACGTTCGGGTCAGCCGGCTCAAGCCGAGCGCCCCAATATACGCGTGTACGGAGCATGCGCAGTTCGTCGACGTGTCCTAGTTCGAATTTATGGCGCCTACTTTTCGTGAGGGACTCGGGATGTAGTCTCTAAGTTGTTCATGATGATACAAAAACAGTTGTAGTATCATTATTTGTATTGCTTTATACCTTTATTACATCCCCAGTAGCAATTTACTTTTCTGTGGTTATGAGGTAATTATGGTGTAATTATGATGAAACCTATGGTGTAATCTATGAGGTAATCTATGAGGTAATTATGAGAAAATTCAGGGCCTTAACGGAGCCTTTCTGAGACTTGAAAAGAAGTAAATACATAGAGTATCCAACGCATGTATCCAGCAAATACCTTAGAAGCTGTATCTTGCTCTCTCTGATAAGTGTGCCCGGTCGGACTTCGCTCTTTTCTTTGGCTTACGTAATCCCATAAAATATATATAGCATGCATGCTGCTATGCATTCTAATTATAACTGCCGAGAACGCTGTCCTCCCTTGCCTGGAGTTTGTCTCGGAAGCGCAATCGAGAGTTCGCTGAGTTTGTCTCTGAAGGCTCTGCCTGTCCTGTCTGGTGTTTACTGTGCTTTCTGAGTTGTCTCTGAAGCGTGGATCTGGACTCTGAGTTTTAATGCTGTGTGTCTCGCTACCGACGGTGGTTCTGTCCCATTTGGTGTTCTACGAGACTATCGGCTTGCTAATCATTTCTCATCCGGATCTGTACCATTTTAATACAAACTTGCTGTGTTATCATAGTTGGCAATTGCTTTGTCCAGCTCTTCTCTCCAATCCGATAGCTATCTTGGAGGCGGAGTGAGACTCAAGATGGTCTACAAGCCCTGTCCTCAGTGTGGTAAGAGTAACCATCATAACAAGGTGAAGTGTGCTGAGTGTGGTGTGTGTTTGAAAGCTGGTAAACGTGGGAGACCAAAAAAGATAAGTGATGATAAAAAAAATTGCCCAGGTAGACCCTGCATACAAGTTAATGTGCTGTGTCCATCCTGTGGACATTGTAATGATCTTTGCAGGGTGAGCAAATGCTCTATTTGTGATGAAAGTTTAGTGGGTAAGGGAGGTAGACTGGAGGAAATGTCAACTGTATGTTGTCCCTCCTGTGGTCATGTGAATGAAGCTAAGAGAACCAGCTGTAGTGTGTGTGAGTGTGCGTTAATTGGTAATCCTGGTCGACCGGAGGTGAAATTAAGCACACATTGTCCCTCCTGTGGTCACATAAATGAAGCTACGAGAGCTACCTGTACTGTGTGTGCATGTACTTTAATTGATAAGGGTGGTCGACCAGCGGTGAAATCAACCATACCATGTCCCTCCTGTAGCCACATAAATGAAGCAAAGAGAATCAGCTGTAGTGAGTGTGAGTGTGCTTTAATCAATAAAGTTGGTCGGCCAGAGGTAATGTCAACCTTACCTTGCCCTGTATGTGATAAGGCCAATTGTGGTGACCATATAACTTGTAGTTCTTGTCGAGAAATGAATGATGCTGAAAGGCTTGTATGTGGTAATTGTAGTCAACCTCTTAAGCAACGTGTACTCAGAGGTAGACCTGTGGAAAGGAGGGAAATCTGTCAAAATTGTTTGCAACCCAATAGTTTTGCAACTACAGTATGTACAAGGTGTGGTGAACCACTAGCTGTCAAAAGAAGCAGAAATAACAAGGCTACCAGTGCATCCTCTGATGTAAATGTGCTCTTTAACCCCTCAATTGAGCTGCCAAGTGAATGGGACACATCCCAAGGGAGTATAAATCTCAGTGAAGACTTATTAGCTAAGCTCAAAAAGAGGTGCATGCAGCAAAGAGAGTTTGACAAACAAGCCTTAGTTGATGGTATGTGTTACAACTGTGGACGTGTTTTGTGGTCCACCTCCTTGATCAGCCCTCCTAATGGGATGGATGCTGACAGTGCTCCAGCATCAGCATACCTACAAGCTGTGCCTAATTGTAATATCAGCTTTGTAGCCAGTAATGAAGCAAGTTCTGATGAGAAGTGGTTTTGTTGCTCATACTGCAAAAAAGGATGTATTCCTGTAGAGCAGCATGTTGGGGATATCTTCAATAAAGATGGTAGTGTGAAGCCAATTTCTGACTGGGATATGAAGAAACCTGACCCCATTTTGGCACTAACTAGCAGCTATGAGAGACAACAGGTCTCTCTTTGTAGGCTTTTTTCTAAAACTGTAAAAGATGCTGGGGTATCACAATATAAGCACATTCAAGGAGAGGTGAATTCAGTCAGAAAACTGGATAAACATTTCTATGGGTTGTTTGGTTTCCTGGCTTGCAAAAATGAAAGTATATATGAGCACAGCCCTAATCCCCAGAGTTCTTTAAGAATTCACAGAGCAATCAATTGGCTTCACTCTAATAATCATCTCTATAAGAGATTTTTTTTCTGAGTATGAAACCCTGTTCAGATATGTCAAGCCAGGATTTATCAATCCTGCCCTTTTAGAGGATCAAAAGATACCTTTAAAAGACATTTTGGACCAGGAAGCAATTGGAATGGCCTTTCCTGTGGACTCAAGTTACTTTGATAAGTACCCCCTAGTTTACAATGCTAGTAGTGAACCTGGGACTAGTGATGTGGCGGGTAGGCAACATCCAAGACCTCAATGCCAAACAAACCTCCATGACATAGTATACACTAAATATGGGGAAATGTTTCTTGATGTCAAAACATTTCCCCATCTCCATCCCTGGGGTTTTGGAGGGTGGCATTATGACTGTGAAATGTCTTTCAGTGCACATATCAAAATGCGCTTATTTGACATCCGTGGATGGTTTGCTTCTGATTATCCCTATCCATTTTTCAAGTTTGATTTTATGTCCAAAAGTCGTTTGCGTATGTATGCCAGCAAGCGTTGTGTTCAAATTGGCAACCTCACTGAGGTATTGAATGCCTCAAAAGCAAAAGACAATGACCCATATTCAAAGTATGGAACTGAAGTTCCTCGTAGTATTCCTGGGTCTGCTCAGTATTGGAAGTCTTTTGGACTGGATTTAGTAGCCATGGTGGAGCAGAGAGGCTTGCCTGATTTTTTTTTGACATTAAGTGCTCATGATGGATGGCCACAAGTCCAAGCTACACTCTGTGAAGGGTGGGGAGCTGTAGCATTAGACACTGACACTGAAGACTTAGTTGCCAAGGTGAGTGATCGGCAGCCAGTGGGGTGGCACCCACAGGTGTCAGTGTTGGCAGCAGAGAAAAGGTATAGGTGGCTTATCAACTTGCTCAAAAGTGACGACGGACCCCTTGGACAAATTCAAGAGCTGGTAGTAAAAAAAGAATACCAAAAACGAGGGGCCGTCCACTGGCACATGCTTGTGTGGGTGAAGCCTGGCACAGCACCTCCCCATGCAGTGATGGCAGAGATCCCCAGAGGACCAGACACCTCCGACAAGGTTGCCGCTTATGTTAGAAAGATAGTGGAAACAATGATGCTGCATAAAGTATGTAATCCAAACCGTTGTCTGAAGGGCATCTATGGCAAACCATTGACAAAGTGCAAATATGGCTTCCCATACTCAACTCCCCAGCCTTGCAGGGAGCTTGATGAAGACCACATTAGATATCTGGACATGCGAAGGCTCACTGAGGATGCTGTTGTGGTCCAATATAACCCTGAGATTGCCATATTGTGGGGAGCCCATCATAATGTTCAGCATGTCAGTAAACATGGGTTTGAGCAGTATTTGTCAAAGTATATAAGTAAAACTGAACCTAGTTGTAAAATTGATCTGCCAGAAAATTGCTCTGAACCACAAAGGTATCTTCGAACACGTGTGATTGGTGCTATTGAAGCTTTAGATGTGCTCATGGGATTTGAACAGCACCATTCCACTCGAGTTGTTGTATACCTTCCCACAGAGTTGAAGCCAAGCCGTAAAACGCTCAAGCCAAAAAGGGATCTCGAGAGCTTGCCTGATGATTCTGAAAATGTTTATTGTGAGACCAAACTAGAAAAGTACTTACAAAGACCACCACAACTTGACAGGCTTACATACCCAGAGTTCTTTAGGTGGTGGGATTTGGCCAGCTCTGCACAGCAGCAGAAAGCCACTGATGCTGCTGCTGAAGGGGGTACATACAGTGTGGCTCGTCAGGGTGCTGACGACTTTGCATCTTTTATGGATGCGTCAAGATGTTTGCAGTCTGCAGAGAGTTCATTATCTCAGCTTCTTAATGGTAGTACTTACAGATCTGCAGGTAGAGATGATTTTATAGCTCTGGTGAAGTCCATGAGGTACCATGATGTACCCAAAGTTGTGATTGATGCTGTGATCAAACATTTTGAGGGAGAAGGTATTGATGTTGGCAACACTAATGTACACTTAGCATTGTCTGAACACCAGTATGAGAGAGCTGAGAGTTTATTAGCTGAGATTGATTTGTGTGACGAAGAGCTGGTCAGAAGGTTGTCATCTTATCATTGGCTTATGCCCACCAAACCCAGTGCAGATCTTGTTTCTGTATTGTCGAGGTACCCTCCTGGTACCACACTGGCAGATAAGGATGGCAGGTACTGGGTAAGGCGATCCAGAATGACCATTACAAGGCACAGATTCATATCCTCTATAGGCGATGACCAGGAGAAGTATTATGAACAGAAATTTCTATTGAATGTTCCAATTACTGACCAATCTGAAGTAGTTCAAAATCCCCCAACATCGTGGATTGAGCACTGTGTGCAATTGAATATGTTTGACTCACACATTGATGCTCTTGCTTGTATGCAATCTGGGATTTCACGTGGCTTTAGTGTGGAGGCTCTGAGATCATTGGCTCAGCTATATATTGACAATGGTTTCCTTACTCATGCTGAGGCAGATACTTTTCTGTCTGACATACCTGTACCTGGAGAGAGAGATGAACCTCAGTCCACTGTGGCTGACTACATGCTTGGTGACAGTAGTGGTCAGTTTGATGGTTTAACCACCAACACACCCACCAATGATCTTAATTCAATTATTAGTACATTTACAGACTCTCAAAGGAGGACATACAGGTGGATTGAAAGTCAGCTCACAGCTGGTAAACAGATCACAGTTGCCATAGTTGGACCTGCAGGTACTGGAAAATCCTATCTCCTGCGTGGTCTCATAGAGCTTCTAAAGTCCAACCACCTAGTAGTTATGAAGCTTGCTCCTAGTGGTGTTGCTGCACACCTCATTGGTGGCACTACAATTCACAATTTTTTTTGGATTGGATATTGACTGTAACAGCAGTCTTGAAAATGGTACTATCCAGGCTGCAAAGCTTCGTAAAACAGATGTGCTTGTCATTGATGAGTTCTCTATGTTGGATTTTTTCCTTTTTCGAACAGCAGAGGGGCTTTGTAGAAAGTTTGCAAAAAAGAACAGTTCATGCCACCCCTGGGGTGGCAGGCATGTGATCCTCTTGGGTGACCCAGCACAGTTGCCTGCCATTGGCCACAGAGACATCTTTGGAACCAAGTTATGGCGCACCTTTTCTATTCTGATCCTGAGAGAGGTCAAACGTGCCACTGATCCCATTCTGAGTAGTATTTTATTGAAAGTGAGAATGGGAGTGTGTGATACAGAGGTAATGCAAGTGCTGAAAAGTCGTGTGCAACCATGTAATATCAATGACATTGAACTTGATAGGACAGTTGTCATTTGTTCCACACGTGCCGAGTGTGATGTGATCAATGAAGAATGTCTCGAGAGGCTAGATGGCAACCCTGTTAGCTATGAAGCTGTAGACACTGATCACAATGGTCATCCACTGAGAGAGGCCGACAATAGGCGCTTGCAACACTATAGAGAGAAGTTACCTGACTGTCTCACCCTCAAGATAGGGGCAAGAGTAATCCTCCGTAGGAACATCAACATTAGCTCCGGCTGGGTCAATGGTACACTGGCTGTGGTTGTGTCAATGCACTCTAATTGTATTGTTATTCAGAAGCTAACCAACTCAGCACATAGATACCCTGTCCCCAGATTCAGACAGAAAATAGAGATACAGGGTGCCTCATACAGTATAATGAGACAACAGTTTCCTTTACAGTTAGCCTATGGAGTAACAGTACACAGGGTCCAAGGCTGTACAGTACAAAAAGCAATAGTTTGCCTCAATAGCAAGTTTTTTGAGTCTGGTCAGGCATATGTTGCTCTCAGCAGAGTTAGAAAGCTTGAAGATTTAGTGCTCTGGGACTTTTGCACCACAGCAATTAACTTATTAAAGTTTTACAAGCAATTGCTAGCTTGGTGTGAGTACATGGACCAAGTAAACCCCAATCCACCAAAGGATGTTGTAGCTTACCCAGAGAGATGTGATGATGTCAGTAATGAGCCACTTCCTGATTCCACAACATGTACAGACCAGGATAGCACCCAAACTATTCCCTTTCAGGATACTTCCAAGAAATCCTGTTCTGTAGAACCACCAACAAAAAGACAATCAGCTGGTAAAAAAAGACCATTAAGCAAACCACTTCCTCCACCTGATCCTAAAAGTCCCAAATTAGATCAGACCACTCCCACACAACAAATGAATAATACTGGCAGTCCATTAGTGCAACCTTCTGACTCAAGTAATGCAGCCTTGATTATTTTGCACACCCTTTGTTGCACCATGTTGAATGAATTGTCTTCACATAGTAGGAATTTAGAATATATTGTTGCATACTTTGAAATCCGTTCAGCAATACTTGATCAGGTGGTACAGTGCTTAAACTCACTTCCCATTCCATATGCTAACACTCTACCTAACCTGCAAGTAGATAGATATGTACAACAGGAATGCCATCCACTTTTTCTGCAAACTTTCAAGCCTATTAGAACCACAGGTGACGGCAACTGTATGTATAATGCTTTGTCACTGGCATTTTGTGGTACAGAATATCTCTCAATAATCATTAGGCTACTTACTACTTATGCTCTGGTCAAGCACAGGACTGCCATGATTGATGCATTGTCCCATATATACTTCAATGGAAATCATGAACAACATATCCAAGCATTAACTGACACTATGCACAAGGCAATCCATTTGGGTGTGTGGGGAACAGATCTGCACTTGTTCTCACTCAGTCTTCTTCTAAACAGACCTATTTTCTCTTATAATACATTCTATATAATTAGGCAATCAGTGAGAATTTTGAACCTCCCTGACACAAACGACCCCCACCATTTAGTACAAAGGTTCTCATCACGAGACCAAGGCACTAGGGGACACTTTTTGTTTTGCAGTGATGTGCTCAGAGTGTCCCTTTCCTCTGGAAGTATTACCTCACTTCCTCTTCCACCACTGTGTTTATTTAATATTTTAAATCAACACTGGGTTGCTCTATTAATGTTATCACCTTCTGTTGCTGCCCACGTACCAATACCTACAACAAGAACAATAGCCTAAATTTATGTTTCAGATACACATTCTCACTCAGGCTCCCAAACCACCCCCCCCCCCCCCCCCCCCGTCTCTTGCACACACACATGCATTCATAATTATACAATATGCACTCCACATGCACACGTACATGTATACCACTGATAAAGTTGGAAGATTGTCTCCCCCTGCCTCCATCATGCATACACACACTATTGATGATCAGTGGTTAATTTTGGAGACTTGTAAATCACATTACATACATGACATCTATAATAATATTATTATTATATAGGTGTTGGGTATTCACATTACATATAGGTTTAATGATTATTATGCACATGTGGTCACGTTTGCACCCAGTGCTAGTCCCATACAACATTTTAGATAGTTTGGGCCCCCATGCACCTCAACGTTCACGTCGTGGGGCCTGAGAGCACATTGTTTTAAATCTTGTATGTTATAACAGATTATAGTTTCTGTTGTAACCAATGTGTTGCTGATGGAGGTGCAAAATAAAGTGAGAAGAGAGATAATGAGTAAAGAGAATGAGGTATATAATTCTTACCTTGGTACAGGGTCATCAATGATACTAGTGTATGGGGTGCCAAATGTGTCAAAATTCAAACATTGTCATAAATATATATATGTTGCGATACATATATAAATGTCACGTGATATTTGTAAATGTCACCTGACATTTATAAATATCAAGGACCATATATAAATGGTGTGTGTCATATACTGAATGTTCAGTGACATTTACACATTCTCACTGTATGTGTGAGAACTTTATAAAATGTCTTAATTTATATTATAATTGAATAATAATTATTATGTTAAAATCAAGTTTTGATATTGTATTCTTTTTTTCTTTTGCTTAGTCTCCCAAATTTTGAAACAATCACAGAATTCTATTAACTGCAATAAAAGTTTTAATGCGCTAGCATATACAGCCGCGTACGTCAAGGCGCGTTTATTTACATGCGGACCGCGGATGGCGCACATGGCCGCTGTCGTCATAGTAACTTTTAATACGCATTTGCAGCTCAGCATCACAGGAGTTGAAGATTGCTCCAGTGCGGGAGGGGTATTGTCTAATTCCTGATCATAGACTAGCTACTGACGGCGCTAGTGACTCAGAATTGCAGCGACCATTATTAAAACTGCGTGGACATCACTCATGGCTGTCCTACATGAAGGTATGCAATGCAAGGCTATGAATAGGTAACTCGTAAGTGTATTTATCATGGCACGGGCAACTCTCATTGCGTAGATGACAACAGCGTAATGGAGTACGTTGATGACGGTGACTCAGAATCAGAAGTGTTGGGTCCAGTGCAGGAATCGCACCAAGTCTTACAGGATACCACTTCACAATCGGATCAGCCTGCAGACCCCCCTCCATTACACCACAGCAGAGGTAGCTACTATACCACTGTGACTATACATGTACATACTAACCAGCTATGATGGCTTTGTTACAGTAGCTATTATTAATTTATTAATAGTTCTATCAGCATCCATCGCATCGATGTTTTAATACATAGCTACTATTTTCAATTAATGCCGGTTTCTACAATTTAATAGACGATGCCGAGTCTTCCACTGTAAGATCAGATGACGAACAAGATGCACCAGATGCTCAGGATCAGTCAGATGCAGCAGGCAGGCTACCCATACCAGTTCAGAGTGCTACAGTTGCCGGTCCACCTGCGCATGCAGCACCATCACTGATTGCTTCCGAGTCAGGTTTGGCACCTGCAACTTCATCACTCTTCAACAGGCCAAGTGGGTCTGCACTTATATCCTCTAATCCTCCAAGTGTATCACTCTTCAGTGAATCAGTCCGGTACCTCACACTCTACAAGGCGACCACCACTCCTCCCACACCCACCCATAAATCCTGGTCGAAATTACTATGCCAGTGATGCACATCCACCTAATAGAGGAAGAGGCAGAGGAATAAGGGGTCGAGGCTGGCAGCATGGATATGGTCGAGGTCGAGGTCGAGGACGAGGACGTTATAGACCAACCCCATATTCAACAATGGTAGGTTAAGATCTTTAATTTCTGAATCATAATTGGGGCGAGCCTGAGCGAGCCCCACATAAACGGTACAGCTATGCGCGAATTTTATATTATATATTATATATTATATATTATTATTATGGTACGTCCGTCACGCGAAATTATATCCCCAGCATGGCTCTATGGACATAAACGCGAAATATTCTATTGCGCATTCTCATGCAACGGCCATAGGCGCTAGGCCGTATGTACACCGTTCTAATTTAGCGAATTGTAAATTTACACTCGTGTACAAGAGACAGGGCTAGTCTCGTCCCCAGACCCTCCAGTGCGCGAGAAGAGAGAGGGAGGGTCTGGAACATAACCCCGGGCGGAAGTGTCCCGAAGGAATGTTGCGCACAAGTAATCATGACGCGTAATCTGGTTTTTGTGGTTTCGCGCGCGTACAAAGAATGCAAATTACGTAGCATCTTACTGAAGTGCGCACGCGCACGAGCAGTGCATGCAGCACGTTTGGGCACGTTTTGCCGTCCATTCGAGTATAGTGGTTTAACACCCTGTATTGTGGCCAATCAACACCTGTCGCGGAATTTCTGCCTTCGGGACACTTCCGCCCAGGGTTATGTTCCAGACCCTCCCTCTCTCTTCTCGCGCACTGGAGGGTCTGTGGACGAGACTAAGACAGGGCCAGTGGAACAAAGACAAATATGTCTGGCTAAATGTTGAGTTAGCTGAAGAAAGAGAGGCCGGGCTAGCCGGCTACAGCAGATAAGAGACAGACTAGCTGCCGAATCAGCTGGAGAGATAGGCCAGGCTACAGCAGATGCGAGACAGACTACTGAGCTACCGTCGGAGTCAGCTGTAGAGAGAGACTCTGAGCTAGGCTACAATGAATGAGGATTAACCAAAGTGAAAGACTGGCTGCTGAGTCAACGGAAGAAAGAGAGGCCAAGCTACAATGGATGCAAGAGCCGGGAGAGAGAAGGTAGGCTCAGTACAGCGAATGAGAATTAACCAGAGTGAAAGACTGGCTGTTGAGTCAACTGAAGCCGGAAAGAGAGGCCAGATGCAAGACAGACTAGCTGCCAAGTCAGCTGGAGAGAGAAAAGCTAGGCTATAGCTATACAGCGAATGAGAATTAACCAGAGTGAAAGACTGGCTGCCGAGTCTGGACTATTGAAGAAAGAGAAGATAGACAGCAACATCCCAGTGAAAGAGTAACTCGTACTAACAGAAGAACAACCATTCAAACAATGCTCTATAATATACAAACATTAGGTAGTGTGGATTGGAAACCTGGTGACACTGGAATCTGCTGGCTAATTTAAATACAACAATTGCTGTTTTCATTTCAAACTATTTTTATTTTATACTTCCACATTCATCATACCAATTATTCAAATTCAATGCGCAAAGCTCAGGCTCGCCCCAAATATGCCATGCATATCTCTAGTAATATTATTATCATAATAGTGCACAATACTATAATGGCTGCATGCATATGTAACAAAATAGCTCCAGGTGGTACTACATCTCATTAATTGTACCTTTATACTAACTATATGTACTGCTGCTTTGCAGGTTGGTTGTCCAATAAATAGGTAGTGACCCATGCACAAATGCATAATTTAGTTATAGTACAAAATTAGTCATAGAGGCTGTCAGTTTATGTAGTGACAGAGACAGGTGCCACTCTAGATCTCATCAACAACTGACCTGCAAAGCACAGTAACCTAGACAGACAATCACAGATTACTACTTATGCAAAATCAGTACAGACTAAGTGTGACCAGATCTGGCCTGGCCATCCCCTGGAAACCAAAAGATTTTTTGGCAAATGTTATATTACTAGAGACGATGTTTTAACATCAATGGGGCGAGCCTCCGCGAACCCCACACAAGTACAAAATGATTTGGTATTCAGATCGGAATTAATTATAAAATTGTTTGACTCAAGGGAGTGGAAACTATGGTTAGAACATGATTCTAGCTACTCATAGAGTCATAGTTCAGCGATGATCATTTTGCTAGCAACAGTCACTTATTCTCGATCTTTTTAGGGCCTTGAATTTGGAGTCTCACATGGACCCTCTGCACTCGTAATGTTTCGCTCTGCCTGCTTAGAACGACATATTTTTCTCTGTAGCCTTGCCCCTCTCAGTCTGAGTCTCTGCAGCTTTCCTTTTGAAATTAATTTTATGATATCTATTTCTGCGTTTTCTCGGTCTTTCTACCTTTTTAGCCGCTCGATGTCACAGAGCTTGCCCTCTTTCTCTAGCTCTGCGTTGAAGTGTTCAATCCACTCTCGTGCTTGGCTCGTCTCCTCCATATTGTTGTGTGCAACTTGTGTAATTACTTATACGTAAGTTGTGTCATTACACATGGGCCCGGGCATTAATTGAAAAATATTGAATGTACATCGTTCAAATAGAAGAGACATATATACGGTATGGAAGGATGTACGGCCGATATATATACACATACGGAAAATCTCGATTGGTATCACCTGTGTGGGGCTCGCTTCGGCTCGCCCCAATATTACGGCTACTATCATCACCTAGGGTAGGCCTGTCCATTGATAAGAGGGCCAGGTCATGCGCCAACAATAGTTGCATGATGCATAACTTGTATTATTATAGCCATCTTGCTATCATGGATCTACCTGGACACTAACCCTTGAGACTAACCCTGCATGCCATAATTACCCTGGAGATTAACCCTGACAATTAAGCAATCCAAAACCCAACCTCTGCATGACCCCTCTCATACAAATTAAGCCTTAGCAATACATAATTAATACTTAGTTGTTCATTTGTTTATAGAAAGTCCCCTATATTATCCTGATTCATGCATTATGAGCCTACCATGCATGGAGTAACTTGGCAACTGTATTGCATGACAATCAGCTTACTCCAAATAATTAGTGCCACTGGTCTTGCATGGATTCTTCAAAGAATAGTGTTCAAGCCACATAGCATGCACAACATGACCTATAGTACTACATAATTATAATTTATAGACACTACTAACAGGACATGTAGCTACCATGGGGTGCATGACAGATTTTCAAGCCTGTCAGGTTCACCAACAATCAACAAACTTGAATTGCTAAGTATATAGACACCTTATACTATCACAGAGAATCAACTAATCAGTAAAGACCTGCCAAACACAGTGACCAGGGTGCATGCAGGTGAGGTGGCCGCTTTCTTTTGATACCTGCATGGCCGAGTCGAGCATATTAAATTCCCAACGCTCTGTGCACAACGGTGCATAGCTATAGTACACCCAAATCCTAAGTTTATAAGAGTCACTTACTAATGCTACCAATGGTGGCAACATAGCTAGCTACTATCAGCCCTTATCAAGGTCAGTGATCCAAGCCGAAAATAAAACTATCATTTTTAGCATAATTTGCTGACTAGATTATAGTATCATGATAGCTAGCTACTAAATAACTTACTTATCCTTTAAAACATGATACCTGTTGCACACTGAATACACCAAACAGTAGCTATTCATCCTATATAGAGCTCACTCTATACTCTAAGGTTATAACGGGTGGGGCTATAGGTGTTCTTGTGCACACAAATGCTAATCAATGACATTACCTCCTTATCATGCTATCATTGTAATTATGTGGAATTCGAACTGGCTGAAAACAGGCCATGGCAGGTAGATGACCACACTACTGAGCAGCTGCCAATGTTGAGAACACTCTCTGTGCATTTTTGCCACAGACTAGCAGCTGAGCTGCCTCATAGGTAGCTAACAGGCTAATAGCTAATCATAGGCTAGTCATGGGTGGCCTTACCTTGGTGCTGAAGCTAGCTTGGTAGTAGCTAAAGCCCTGTGACAAGATACAGTAGTAGCTACCATCAGCTAGCTACTGGCAGACTGATAGCTACATTTAGAATCACACTGATACTTAGATGATAGTATACTCAGTGACCTCATCATGGATCAAAGCTCAGTAGAATGTCTGTAATAATTTCTGTTTATGTACAGTGGACACATGAGTAGCCATTGGCTAACAATAAAACATGTAATCCTAGGTTAAGTTAATCATAGCATGTTTGAATGAGGTGATATTAGAGTTTTTGGAGACCATACTCGTGGACAGAGAGTCCACTGAGCTGCTGCAGTTTTTGGGAGAGACCCCATGATGCAGGCAATCATATAATAATGGTATTTCCTACCAAAGCACTGCAGGTGTCTAGACCACAAACCATGTCCACTATTAATATTATAGGCCATAGGCTGCATCATGCAAGCATTCAGCCACCAACTGATACACCTATTACTACTAGCCTAAGGGGTGATATATACCTGCCATATAAGGCCCCAGCAATGAATAAAAGCAGAGTCTACTTTTGTTAGCCCCTGAGACTCCTCTTGCAAGCGTGACCTTTTGGGGTGCATGGACAACTGCACTTTAGTGTCTCCTTTAGTGAACATCTTGCAACACCATCACCTTTGGCCTACCTGCTGGCACTCCCTTCTGGTACCTATAAAACCTTGGTTGCCAGGCAATGGCCAACAATATAAATATTATAGTTCATCCTACGCTATGCATATATCATTTCAAACACATTAGAACTTATAGTACTTAATATTTTCTTTTATTATTCTTATGATAGGTTATCCATGTGCACAAGTGTGATACAATGAACTACTTTCAACCTCCCAAGCCCCCCAGCGAGTGACAGCTAATTTACCTCAGTGCAGCCTATACACTTGAACCTGGGACTTA
Source organism: Cliona cf. orientalis (assembly GCA_963930775.1). NCBI lineage: Eukaryota > Metazoa > Porifera > Demospongiae > Clionaida > Clionaidae > Cliona > Cliona cf. orientalis. The sequence continues at coordinate 5,309,720 of OZ005689.1, read as the reverse complement.
TTAACAATGATTATTATCTTACCAGCCTTATGTATACAGTGAGTTTATAGTTAATAGCCACAGTACATTCTCAGGATATTGCTATCTGTAATAATTATCATCGTAATTACACAATTTCATGTGTGCATGCACATGCATAATTATTATAATATTTACATCTAGAATTTCCTGTTGCAGCTGTGTGGATGCACGTTGTGGATTTTGGTTGTGTGTGCTGGCTGTAAGGGAGGGACTTAGATAATTAAACTATACTGGTACTATGTCCACTAGTGTAGCTACTGTGGTTATTTACCTCACCTACAATGGGTAGCCAGCTGTACTGAGCCCTACTAGTAGCATAACACCCTTCTTTCAATTTGTTACAGTATTATAAGTATAGTCAAGATCCTCTTCCATTCATAGTTGTGACAATACATAAATTTTCCTTTCATAGTGTCTATAACGCAGTATCACTTGCTAGATTTTAAGTGTCATCTAGCTATATATTATAATCAGAGAGGCATCACAAATAATCGTTGCTAAACCTCAGGCTTAATTATTGCTGTTATACAACTATCATGCACATACTGTTGCAAAAGCACACAATGTACCAAGTATCTCATGAGCACTGTTGCCCAATTCAAGTTTAATGCCTGAAACAGATTTCTCACCTGTATAGTTGCTATAGAGTGAATAATAATAGGTAAAGGGTCACTAAATTGGCATAACAAGAATTAATAATACTGCTATAGAACTTCAGCATAGTTACATCCCCAGTAGTTACGGATTGAATCCCAATTATTATTCATAATAATTATTGCAGGGTTAATAATTAGTTAAAATTAATCTAGTTAATATCCTCCACAAGTTCAGTTCACTATCAATTGAACACAATGAAGAACTCTCCTAAGCGGTGGTATACTCCTGCATATTCATCACAATGTCATCTGAAGGAAGCATAAACCTAGACTTATACAATAGAACACAATAATGATGTACAGCATATACAAGGGGTGGTCATGTATATACCTGCTGTACTGACACCCGCGACCGGGATCAAAGTGAGATCAAGCAGTCAAGCTGTAAAATTGGGGACGATCAAGCGATCAAGACGTCCGTTTGCGCTGCTCAAATCAAGGTCAAGATGGGTCCTGTCCTTTGACTCCACCCACACCCCGCCCACCCCCGGTTGGCAATCAAGGGTCAAGGCTCTTTTAGCGGTGCGATCAAGCGATCAAGGTCCAAAAATGGCCCCAATCAAATTTTGATCCCGGTCGCGGGTGTCAGTACAGCAGGTATATATGTGACCACCCCTTGATATATCCCTATAGTACCAATGTTACTTTTTTGCAGTTATATTATAGGTAATTATGATAAATTAAATATGATCTACCGTATGGCGGGTAATTTTCGTGGGGGCTAATTCTCGTAGAAAGTCCGAAAAGGCCCTCAAAATTAATTTTTGTGGTTTTAAGTTTCATGACAGCAACCAGTCCAGGGGCGTGGCACTGCTGCACAAGCGATGATGTAATTAATACACACACTCACGATCTTTGTTTAAATACTGCCCAGGCTAAGCCATTCCTACAGAGACTTGGACAAATAGCATGAGATAGTAGAATATTAGTGTCAGACACTATCAGCTGAATAACACCCGCTATTGTTGCTTGCTAATACTGGGAATTCAGTGTTGGCTGTAGTCTCGAATCCAGACCCCTCCTTTCCCGCAGCGCTGGATGTATTGCATCACCAGCACGCGGAAGGAAGGGTCTGGCAACTCTTGCACAGTTTTCGTGTGCGTTTGGTATGCAATTAAAGCTATAGTCACATGATTGGAATTTCATTATAATTTAAAATTTTGTTCTTTGGCGTTATTAAAATTTGCGCGACTCACATATCGACTTCACAGCCATGAAATGGTGCTCGCTATGCTATTGCTCGCCACCTGAAGACTCGATCGAGCAAGCATAGACGATTAACACAGCTCCTCGTTGAGTCAGGACTATCACTGAACACAGATCGACACAAAGACGTCTTTTCCTAGAAAAATAGCTTCTTTCTCGGGCTTATCACGGAGTGCCGTGTAGCCCATCTCCTTCGCCGTGTTTTCTAGTAGTCTACTGCGGCGATAAACTCAGCCATAACTTTTCACTTACAGTATTGCCATATCAGTTCATGCTATGTCAACCGCGATCGCGCGTTCTTGCGGTCCATAATTCGAAAGTCACATGACATCTCGCACCCCATTGGCTCTATGCAAATTCCTCTAGAGAACACGAAAACCGTGCAAGAGTTGCCAGACCCTTCCTTCCACGTGCTGGTGATGCAATACATCCAGCGCTGCGGGAAAGGGAGGGGTCTGGATTCGAGACTATGTTGGCTGCACTGCCACGATGTTTGTGGCCACACCCATCATCATGGACTCGCATATCATCATAGGAATTAATTTTCGTGGGTGGGAAATTTCATAACCACCAAGTCAACAACGAAAATAACGAAAATTACCCGCCATACGGCATGAGGTAATTATCACGAATTTCAGGGCCTCCACCTCCCGTTATAGACTTTAATTATTAGGTATTGGTGTGGCAATAGTACTAGTGCGCGCTCTATATTGACGACCATTTACCATATGCATCATTACAACTATGCACTGTGGTCAAGGGTTCATCTTATGATCAACAACTTGCTTATTCAATAAGACTTCTTATATTCCACTTTCTCCATAATTTCTCTTTGAACTATATATGCAATAGCTACATCATGTACGTGTACATCTCTCTGATCATGATCAGCTACCGTACAAGAAGTTTCAATGCCATGATTATTACTGAGGACAGCCATAGGTAGCTTGCAACTTAAGACTATAACTGCCACCCACATTACTGATGGACTAAAGCCCTTCTATCGATACAGACAAAGATGGTACATCGTCAAGATCTATTTTTTATAATCTAAGTACACAATCACCGGCGCATGCGCAATTGCTTAAGATGTTAATGTACAATGTGCAAGCCTCTATACTATAGGGTAAAGGTCGTGAGCAAAATACATACGTAGTATAATGGCCGCTCGGGTAAGTAGTTCTCCACAATCGGTTATTTACTGTCATAAATTGATTCTATATAAATTTTATGCTCCAAACTCTGGTGAGATCACTACAGTACCCCATCAGTCCAGTTAATAGGAAAGCTCTCCCAATATTTATATAAATCTGCAGAAACTAATTAGACATGAAATTACATCAGCATGTGCATTCTATTCTTTTTTACACGTGTGACGACCTTTGCCATAAATTAGAGACAAGGGTGCATGAGACAGAATTTTAGAAGTAATAATAAAATTAATTGTGTATATAGTCATACCAAGGGCTTATAGACCCTAGAACCCCTTGATTATATACTTTAATCCCAAAATTCTTGCATAGATACATAACTTTTGCAGTTCCTCAAGAGCTATAGTATATAGTATTATTATTATTATAGCCTATTATCTTATTGCATCCCCAGTAACAAAAATTCTGTGGTTATGAGGTAATTATGATGCAGTATTTTAAACTTTCTTATGCAGTGCAGATAAATCAATCATAACTATATATATAGCTAATAAGGAACAGCTCCCGTGGTTCACATCATTAAAAGCACTTCTGATATATCTTTATTATGTTCAATAATATTATTTCAAGGTATATAATAATTATACCTATACATGTTTTAATAATAATTATACTATACTGTAACATTCATACCACATTTCAGTCGATTTATTATGGAAAAATCATTGGATGACCTTAAAACAGTTACACTTAATATATAGCTAGTGCAAAAAATTAATGTTCAACGACCAATGTATTTTAAATTTTAATGTTTCTGCTTCTGAATCATTTCAGGCTTCACCTTTCAGATTCCTGAATTTCCACTTGCCTGGCTCAGTGATCCCCCAGGCTAAGTCTGACTCAATGGAATAATTACTATAATATAGCAGCACATAGGGTGCACCACCTATAAAATCTTAAGCTATAGCCACAGATATGTTAGCCTGCATTGTATAGAATATGGACTATTATAATACCATACAACGTCATTAATATAAAAATCAATAAATATAATTCTTCACCACTCTGAGTCTCAAATGCAGTCAATTAATGTCATGCAAGTTAGAGTTATATAACTGACTTGTTAGATGTTGACATACGAATTTAATTAGTACCTATTCGAGCATGTTGCCCACAGTGTCACTGTGTACACTAACATGAACCTGTTTAACACTCTAATATTGATGTTCCTCTGTACATGTATTGGAGAATATTCTGTAACTAGTTACCTAGGTAACATGTAACGAATATTATTATAATTATGCATTTATGAGTTCACATGCATGCTATATCCCAGACTAGTAATACTAACCATTACTAGCTATGATTGATGATGATTTGATAGCACAATTCCTGATCACCTTATAACATATGACCCATTTACTATTCACCTACTGGGGATGTGGTCACGTTTTCATAGCAGTATAAATAACAATTAGACTATAATATTTTTATACACCGTGCATGCAAGGGTTCTTGCAAATTGCTTCTCTATACAGTTGCGAGTATGTATCCTCTTTTTCAGTATTTCTTTGTAAATTAAATATTGATATCCCACCTCATTAATTTTCATCTGATATATTATAGCTGTCGATGTTATCCAGCTTGGATTGCAGCTATCTTTATAGTATATAGTATTAGATTATGTGTACGTGGCTCGTCATGATGCCTATAATATTATATCATGTGAATCTTCATCAGTATCTTGTGAATCATTCATGCATGGAGCTCGAGATGGTAGAATTGACACGTACCAATGCGCTGGAGTGTGTCTTGAAACTCCGTTGCATACCTTTTGTATCATGTCATTAAGTATCATTGTCATTCATTTCTATAGCATGACATTTGCAAACGTGAATACGATGATTGTTTTCTCCCATGTGTTTTTTCCAAATACTCGAGTCAACAACTCAATGCTTTTCAGTTCCATATCATCCAGTTTTGAATCGGGAAGAATGCTCAGGCAATAGAATAGCTAGTGCATCAGCCTTTTTCTCAGTTATCTTTTACAGATCAACGAAGATGTGCTTTTCATCTTGATCTGGCATACCCAAGCCTGGTGTATCAAATATTTCGATGTGTACACCTTCAACATCGTTGCCATGGCAATGAATAGCAGTAGTCGCTCCTCCACCATCGTTTTCACATTCAACGCCAAGCGTGTTGTTGATTAAAGTTGTCTTTCCGGTTCCAGACCTTCCAATGACTGCTAGGATCATTTTTCGCTCTGCAGTGATGTCTTTCCATTTTTGAAGAACGTCTTTTCTATCTTCACTTGCAGTAGTGGTTAATGGGTCATAATGAGCGCTTCCATTTGCCATATCACGTCATGGTCGGTCGACATAGTCAGTAGTAGCTACAGCGTAGCAGCGCACTGCTGTGCTAGAGAGATTCCGCACTGAAGCCCGGAGCTGTGGAGGTGCGCGCATGCGCTATGTAGCTACATGTGAGGGACAACGCCCATCCATAATATTTAAATTTTGGCTCCTTCGACTTCGTGAATAGTCTCGTGCCCAGCCCCCTTTCTCGCGGCTCGCACGACACTAGCGTCCATCCAGTTAAACACACATGATGAGGGGGGCTTGGTTCGTTCTCTTTGAGCTTCTTCTAGCAGTGATCTGCTGCTGTCGCCATGTGGAGCCATCATCATCAGTGTTCACCAGGCAGTTTTCGCAGACCACGGTGGAGCTACATCCCTGCAAAGAGCTGCCTTCTACGGTATCGCTCTACAGCAGCACATTGATCACTGTCATGGCTAACCTCTCCCTCTGTGAACATACTAACAAGATAAATGCCACAGTAAGCCAGTCAATAGCTGTTAATTTGCCATCGCACTTTATTACGTAACCGTATAATAGAAAACTTCTAAAGAAATAGAGATTTATTAATATTATATAAATTTTAAGACCTACTCCAGCGTAGGCCATAGGTTATATGTCTATTATGCATAGATCTAGTCTCACAAGGCAGCTAGACCTTCACACTCCACAACATTTAGTTCTTTCATGATCCAGACCCACCCCCACACTCCCCAGTGATCCTGAAAGAACGTTAACTAAACATTGTGGAGTGTGAGGGTCTGGTTTACGAGAGATTAGCGTATAGACCTAAATCATGTTTGCATTGTATTAATCTTAATACTTGTTTATCACAGGGTTTCAGGATTTCAACCAACATTGCTGCTGAGAGTAGCAACACCTCCAAGCGAGTTGTGTTCACGGCCAGGGACAATGATGATGATGGATTTGTGTCTTGGAATGCACCTCTGACCTACAAGTGTGTCACAGTTTTAATTACTGAATTCAATACCACAGCTAAACTGTGATCCGTTTACTTTGTTTGTCTGGCCGAGATCTAGATTTGTAGCGTTGTTGATGCCCTCTCACTATCTAGCTCTCTCTTTTCTTCCCTCTTTCTCCCTCCCTCCCTCTCCTCCCTCCCTTTCTCTCTGTTTCCCTCTCTCTTCCTCCCTCCCTCCCTCCCCCCCCCCCTCTCTCTCTCCCTCTCCCTCCCTCCCTCTCCCCCCTCCCTACCCCCTCTCACATACTCATGTAGCTCAACTTTGCTGCTGAACGTGAGCCATACGATGTGTACCGTAAAGAACTTCACGGCTGACAACATGCCACTCTTCTACATCGATGCGTTCACCAGTTCTAACGATAATATCACCTTCACCATAGAAGTTGAGCCAGTACTGGACTTTAGACTAGGGTGAGGACACTCATTAATCTCAATTGTGGGTGTGGGGGGGGGTGGGGTGGTGAATGAAGTGATAGTGTTATGACAGTTGAGAATTGTTATAGTAGTATTATACCATAGTGTCCTGGGTAAGTGCACTTAAACATACGTCGCGATTTTGGCCCGCATGGGTGCTTATGTACCTGGGACATAATTTCCATACGTTTGTATAGAAGCTGCTACATTGACCCCTTGAAATGAGGTACGTGGGCGCTTATCCGGGGGTGGGTGCTTGCCCGGTACACTATGGTACATGACAGTGAGTGTGAGTATGTAATAGGATATGTTTTTGTGCATGCATGTTGTACCCTGGAATGTTTTCATTCCCTGCATGAAAGTTTCTACGTATTTGAATCTCTGAATGAAGCATGATCTCTGAATGAAGCATGCATAATATCAGGAGTAGATTAGGCAGGAGCGTTGAACTACATGCAAACGCGTTCCGGGAAGATGACGTAGACAATACGCAAGTAAATGAATCTGCGATCACATGTAGGTGAGTAGAGCGGGTGTGTCCCACCCAGGCCCACCATAGCACCAGCTGCACTATACATTAACATAATACCCACTTAAAGTACAGTACAAGATGTTGATCACAACATGTCAGCCTTGATTAGTACAATTGGTATAGTTTATTGTAGTAGCTTTTATGCCCAACAATGACTTCTGCATACTGTGCTTTGCAGGTCAGTTGTCTAGGAAAAGTTAGGGAATGGCACCTATTTTTGTCAACTGAAATCCTTTGTGACTTGTAGTATAACTGAATTAAGTACTTGAGAGCCACTGCCTATTTACCCTTTCCACCACTGGACAACTGACTTGAAAAGCATTGTGTTCTCTGCACTACCTGGGAAAGTTTCCCTAGTGACCTCAAACTGAAACGTGAGGGCAGTGGTACCTGTTTGTAGTGGTGGCCCAGGAGGGGGGGGGGGGGGGGGGGGGGGGGGGGGGAGTTCCCTGGGACCTTCCCTTACATGTGACTACATATCAAGATTGATTTATAATATTAGTGGGCCATATTTGGCTAACCTAGGTCTGAACCACAACAAGGGTTGTGATGAATATAGGTGTAAATTTTGTCAGAATAAACATTATGCTTTGGATGGAGTCATGATTATGTTTATTTTTCTAGAAGTCATGTTTATAAGACCTTGGAACATTATGGGATTAGCTAATTGATCATGTATGTGAATAATATGATATTATTATCAAGGGCTTTAGGGATCTATAAGCCCTTGATGACATATTATTATATGCAGCATTTAATATATATACTAACTCTGAAAGGGGAGGACAGCCTGGCCATGAAGTGGGGAGGGGGAAGGGGGGAGGGGAAGATTCCCCCCCTTCGTATGTACCGTATCCTCCCGAAAATAAGCCCCGCTTTTTCAGCAGTAGACATGACCTAGACTGGGGAGGGGGCTTATTTTCGAATATGCACTTTCCCTCGAATATAAGCCCCCCTTAGCCACCATCGTTGGTCACGTACCGCGGGAAATATCCAGAGTTTGCTTGTCTTTTCTCCAAAAGAGCGGCAACATGAGGATCGGCGGTAGGAAAAGGACTTGTTGTTCCGTGTGTGTACGTCTTTAGAGAAAAGTAAAAGCATCTTGACCTGCTCGTAAGTGTCTTCGCCAAGCTAGAAGTGCCATCATAACAGAATGACTTCAAAACACACCATTTTTGTACTCGTAGTCAATTGAAGGGCGGGGTTACGTACGTACGTACGTGCTCGCGCGCGTGTATATTATGTGCAGTCTGGTGGGAGGGGGGCTTATAATCGGGGCAAACATACCTGTGCAAGAACTTGAAGGTCAAAGAGGGGAGGGGGCTTATTTTCGAAGGGGGCTTATTTTCGGGAGGATACGGTATATAGATTAAACCCTGGGAGTGGAATGAAACTATTCTTGTATGTTAGTATGGTATAGTGCTACAGTAAATCAATAATTATCATTGGGATCAGTAGATAATTATCACAAGCAAAACAGCATTTTAATTTGTATCACTAATTGCAGGACTAACGAGACTTATTCCACTGATGTGGGCCATGCGACACCACAGGTATGCTATATAAATACTTCATAATAATTAGTTGATTACCGTAGCGTCCCAGGCAAGCTAGCACCTACTCCTGGGTAAGAGCCCATGTAGCTCATTTCAAAGGGTCAATGTAGCAGCTTCTATACAAATGTATGGAAATATATCCTGGTATTAAGCGCCCATAGGCCAATATAGTGAGTAATGCCTGTGGGTGCTTATCCGCGACACTATGGTATATGTGCGTGTATTATACACTGTACTTTCAATGTATGCAGGTCTATTATTACAAAATTCCAACCGACGTTGAATTGGTGACGGTTGAAGCGAGCTCAGAGACTTACGGCTGTACAATTGTGTCCATTCAAAACAACACTGTAAGCGTAGTTTTAGTTACCTTATAATCATATGCAACATGTAGGCTAGCTATAGCTATTACAATGTGCTGAGGATTTTGCACGACAGTGCTTCATTAAATACTGTCTTGGAAATGAATAAAGATTCTCTATTGTTAACTGTTTGGTAAAGCTGCCAACGTTTCGACTAGATGCTCTAGTCATCCTCAGGGCAAAAATCTTGTTATTATTCTTCTTTGTTGTTGGTTTTTTTCACTCTAGTGTCCAGTCAATGATCTTTTCGAGAACGCACGCAGCAAGGGGATCTACCAGACTATGACGACATCAGCATTTTTCACTATCAATGTAAGATTGCATGGAAGTAGATGAGAGATATCGTGCGGTGATTTTTTTTAGATGGTGGGAAACACAGAAATTTTCCAACCCCCTCCCCCTGGTTGATTTCTTCCCCCCCCCCCCCCCCCCCCCCCCCCCCCCACATTATAACATACATAGAGAAAGTGCTGGACCATTCTGACTCTCCCCCCCCCCCCCCCCCCCCACACACACAAAGAACCAGCAATTGATAATCCCCTGATAAGTATGCAAGAGGTGGGATTTTCCACGTACATCATAGTCTACAAGCCCTTGGTATTAAGCATTTTCGCTATAGTGTATAATATGCTATTGTACTTTGACCCCTTTGCAGGCTGATTCTGTCACAGATCGTGAATTTCTGCTGGTCCTTGTCGCATCTGATGACCACTCCCTCTGCTACACAAACCAGTCCAGTGAGTACACCTGTACCATACATTGTGTGTCCCAACTTATATACATGTATGTAGAAGGTATCAGAATTAGATAAGCTAGGTGTTAAGATCGAACAAACTAACAGTTATACTGTACATGTACATTAACCTTTTTCTCGGATTTCTGAATAGGTAATCCAAAACGGACTATTAACATCAAGATTGGCCACATGAATCCAAGTAAGTATTAGTACACGTTAACTGGCAGTCCATTTCACGATAAAATAATTCCTCTACAATCTCCCATAGCTCACGAGTATGCTTTGGCGATGATACTGCCTTTTCTTATCTGTGCTGTCTTTTACGGTCTATCCTTCATAGTCTGCTGCTGCTATGCATGGTAAGTTGATCACTTTTGAATTGGCAGCTAGTATGATGCACAATGTTATTTATCGCTCAACATACTGAAGGCATTAGCAGCTAGCTTTACTAAGTATTATACATGCGTATACCCATTGAAATTGATAATTGAGTATACATGTACTTAAGGCCCATCTACATTCATGCATGCATACACTCACATAAATTAACACATCTGTCCTTATCTTAATGCTGCCATTACTACAGTCATGCTAC